>CAJQZP010001029.1:52500-497403 GCA_907164705.1 Parnassius apollo
AAAGGAATGATTTACGTGATTTCTTTAATACTTTTTAGTTGCATCTGTAATAAGGTGAAATGACGATATGTGTATAACATCCTAAGACATTCACTTCTAATAAGCGCGTACGCGAAATTGAATTTCTTGCCACAGACATACCGCCAACTACGGACGATTGTGCATTAGATTTACAAGTAAAATTTGTTGACACCATTTTACACATTTCAAAGGCAAAGAAAGGTAATGTACTTCACATAGCATCAGAACACAATAACATTAACATTAAGCAACGAAGTAGGACTTATCACTATCTTAAAAATAAAAAAATAAACTTTACGCGTACAATTAAGTGTGTCTTCATATAAAAAGAAATGTTATAAATATAAAACTGCATGGAACTTAAATGAATCTTTTTTACATTTAATTTATTATTTGCTAAGTAAGTAGAAATACATATGCATTTATTTAGATTCAATGGCTAAAGCACACAATTTGAAAATTGGATTTTTTAATATATTCGTGCCTCGTCTAATTACTATATAAAATTGGGTTATACCATCCAGTCCTGGGCGTTTCTCCATAATCGGTTCGAGTAGCCACTTCATTGGTGGCAAGTTTTCATCTTTAAGGAGGACTATGTCATATTTTTCATACCCTGACTCGAGTTTTTTACAGGAGAAGGGGTAAATGTGCATACAGCTCTCCTGCTCGTAAGTGACTTCCGCCGCCAATGAACAACTGCAACACCAGGTGAATTGCAGGTGCATTGCCGGAATTTTAGAAAGGAGTAAGGTTTTTTCTTAAAGTTTCTGACGTCGTATCGCTCCGGAAAAATCGCCTGTGGTAAACTCTTCCACAGAGAGGTCATACGTGGAAGAAAACGCCTAGTGAAACGTACATTGGTGGACCGCCAAGCATCCAGATGGTGTGCGTGTGCGTGATGATGATGATCGCGTATCGGGAGTTTTGCCGCAATGTGCGTTCATAAAATTTGGCCGACTGGAAAGCACTCGGTGGTCGACAATTTGAGCTGCTCTGCGTTGGATACGGTCAAGAACGGGCACTGGGGAGCCCCACTTCAGAGATGGGAACAGTATTCCATGTGCGGCCGAACCTGCACCTTGCAGTGTGGCAGGCAGGTACCGGCACGATATACTGTCCCACTAAGCTGAGCACGCCAAGCTTTTTAGAGGCCAATTTGACCTACTTTTCCAAGTGAGGATTCGATACTGGCTGAGACAACAAGGGAAGAGCTCTGAAACTGAAGAGATACGACAAAGGGGTTAATTTTAGCAGAAAATGCACAAACTTGTGTCTAATCTTTCTAAAGGTTTAGTAATAAGCCGCTTATAATATTTATGGCGTGATCGTCTTAATTTGGACCCTTATTTACGTGACGTTTGCTCAGTAAGTTAGTCCTTTTAGGTGTATTTTAGAAGATTACTAGAGGAATCGAAAGTATTTTGTAGTGCCTTATAGGCTAAGGGAACACTGCTCACGAAGACAGGGTACAAGAAAAGTTAAGAAAATTAAATCGTCCGTATTCCACTTGTATCAGGTTAACATTAATCTAATTTAATTTAACTAATGCCTTCCCGCTTGGGAAAGACTCACGATGTATACATAAATATATCCGACACAGGGGGGATTGCTCAGGCAGGCAACACGGATCCACACACGCCATGTGCAGTGAGCGCCAACCAACTAACGCGCTTCCCCTGAAGGGGACGTTAAGTTAGGAACTGGACCGTAGTCCACAGCAAATTAACTGGCTAAACAGTAAAAGAGGGCTTGGCCCTTTGTAGTGCGTAAGCACAAACATCGACCGAAGTCACGCATGTCGCGCACAGGGTTTAGGCAAAAAGGCACATTGGCGATAAAGAACTCTCCGTGAGTTTGCCACTCCACTACCTGCCAGATCGCCGTTTCTGCAGACGTGATGTGTAAGTGTATTTATTCACCACCGATTGCGTAATCAGCACGGCTACTAGCCGCAGATCGTGTCATGAGTCTACCGCTCACCTCAAGATCCTCTTTCCAGCTACCACATACATGAGGTCGACACATACGCTCCACCAACCAATACAATGGCAGATAAAGCCAAAAGGCAGTTATATGGTAATAGTAATAATTCAACATCAGAAAAGGTTTGTGTCACTGACAAAGAGTATATGCATTTATCAACTATGTTTGTCTCAGCCACCAACAAGTTGCCTTCAACAATTAAAAGGTGTGAAATTTACAGAGAGATATTATTATATTTATACCTATATATATATATATATATATATATATATATATATATATATATATATATATATATATATATAGGAATATTAATTTTGGTCCGATCTACGCAGAGTGAGCTTCCAGTATCTTGAAGTTTTACAGTGGTATGCTTGGGTTTGGGTTTAATTTTCTTAATTGTAGGATCCCAAGCAGATGGCAGCACCGATCCAACTTCTCTATTGAAATTTGGATGTTTTTAAATTTCAATAGCCTCGCGTATCATTCTTGGTAGGAATCGGTGTTCTTTTGCGAGAATTTATGGTGTATCAAATCGAATGTAACGGTGGAAACGATCTTGAACATGTTCGCAAACTGCAGACTTCCCGGAGCGTCGGTGCTTCACGTCAGCTATATGTTCCTTCACGCGGGGTTTTATAGACATTTTTCTTTGACCTATATAAGAGAGACCATATTCAAAATCTAGTTTGTACACACCTGCAACTTCTAGAGGAATATTACATTTGATGAATGGTAAAAATTGACTAATCTTCTTCAGCGGCTTGTAGTATGTCTTAATGGAAACTCGCTTAAAGATGCGCACGCTCCACTGTGGTCGGCTTCCCTCGTTCACTGTGACGTAGGCGCGGGACCCGAAGCTTGTTGTCTTGCAATACTTGTTTGACGTGCTGAAGCTCGGCGGCCAGATGTTTTCTGTCACAGATCCCTCGTGCTCTCTGAAAAAAATATTTACCCACGGTGGCTAACTGTAAAGGATTACAGTGAGATTCACCATCTGGATATCGATTGGTATGGATCTTTTCCTATACACATAGTGTATAGGAAAAAGACCCATACCAAAATTTATATTCTAAAACCGAAGGTAGCTGGACTAACTATGACATTGGGACGTCAATCATCCCAGTCCCCCTCGGGACCATGGGTGCTGTAAAGACCCGAAACGTCGGGATAATAAAAATAAATTATATCCCGACGATTATTTTAAACGCAATAAAATCCTTAAATAATATTTTATTCAATTTGTAGTTTTTGCGTAAATTTAAGAAATAATAATGTTATTTATCTTTATTATTATAGTATTTTCGGCTTCTATTTCTATTATTTAATTAATAAATTTCAAATATTTAAACAGAGTAAATAAGTTAATAAATTTATTGATTTTGAAAGCCAACATTAAGCCTTTAATTTACTATAATAATTAATGTCTGAAATGTATATTTAGGTGCATCTATAAAATGTTACATTGAGACGGTGGGGTTGCTGTTGGTTTACTTACTTTGATGTTATCATGTAACGGTGTCCTTCACATTAAACCAGTGTGTAATTGCGATTGGGACATACTGCTGTGTGGTCGAACTATAATTACACTATGCTGAATGCATGGTGCGTTACGCTGTCCTATTATTGATAATGATTAATTGCGCAAGCAAGAGAGCAAGTTGAAAATCAGCTCTCACACTTTTACCATTTTTTTAATAATTAACGCTATCCTGTTATTTTCCACAGAATCGGCTTATCCTGTTGTATTTTCGACATATTTATTTTAACTTAATACTTATTATTGTATTATTTATTGTTTAAAATATACTTCTGTGATAATTTTAGATGGCTTTATATAGAAATTAATTATTAAATATTAATAATAATAGTGCACCCCCACAATAAGCGGAAGAAATAGCGTACGTAGACTTGTGGAATACGAGCATTAAAAGGCTTGTAATTGGAGCATGTACCGTCTACACAACCTTGATGCTCCAGTCTGCAAGAAAACTGATGATCCATTAGCGAAATTTCGCGAAGCTTCGAAAGAAGCGCTTTGTGCAAAATCCGATCGAATGCTCTTCGCAATGTCCAAACTAACGGCCAATTGAACTCAACTGCCCCTGCCTAACTATGAGTCAGCTAGACCAGAAAATCCCTAGTCAAGGTACCATATGAGATGGCAGTTTATAATTGATTCCATTATTTCGGAGAACAAGGAGGTGATGGCGATAAGACTATGGTTAGACGGATCTGAGCGGTCGCCTTTTTAGGGATCGGGTGGGCGAAAGCCGTCTTCCATCATTTTGGTAACCTAAGGAGTAAGTGTACGGAAAACACGTGTTAGTACTGATGTCAACTCTGGAGCACATGTCCTCACTACTGGAGGATCATGTCAGGGCCACAAATGGTAACCAAATGGTAGTTTGACAATATATCGACCATCTGTTGTTCTTGAATATTTTGCAGCGTTAATGATATCACATAATCTTTCTTCCGCTGTAAATTTCACTTTTCTGTAGTTTCTATATCCCACATATTTCTTAACATGTTATCTACGTCACATAGCCGTGGTAGCTCAGATGGTTAGCTCTCGCTGTAAGTTTCACAGTACGCGAGCAAACCGGGTACAATCCCCGTCGGTACCAATGAAATTGTTAACTGCAATTTTAAGTGCCGATTTACCACGTGCTCGGCGGTAAATAAAAACATAATGAGTAAACCTGCATGTCTGAGAAATAAGACAAAAAAAATTTTTCGAAGACATGTGAAGTTCGCCAACACACATTGGGGCAGCGCGGTCGACACTTCTTACCCTAAAAACCCTCTCAGAAATAGGGGGAGGCCTGTGCCCAGCAGTGGGACGTATATAGGTTGTAATTTTAACTAACTTTTTATCTACGTCAACATGGTGATGCATTACTACGATGTCTTCAAAAGATGAAGTATTAAATACTTCTCCAAATAGTGTCCATACGAGGCTGGTTTCTTGCGCACTTGGAGTACCTGGTGGACCCTTGTTAACATTGCCTTTTAGTATTTCTATATTTATTTCAACTCCTAATAGCACATCGATTGTTCCTGGCGTGGCAAATTTTAGGGTCAGCTAAAGTCAGTTCTTTTAAATGTGTCCAATTTTACATCGGTTATGTCTTACAAGGTAGCTTTGTAGTGAATGTGGTAGACAAACCGAATGCTTTAACATTGAGTTTAAATTGTTTTTGTTGTTTGATAATACTTCAAAATACACCACATGACTGACCAGAACCTACACCATAAATAATGCCATGTACGTTTTTTCTTTTGAGTAGCAAAAGTTGTATTACTCTCTCACTAACGAAAGACGCCTGCAAATCTGGATCAATTAGTATTCTCAACATAGTAACATGGCCTATGTTACTTTTAATCGGTATTAAAGCAGTGGTGCAAAAAAAAATTCTAGTATTGGACATTAATGGTAAAGCTATAAATACATGTGGTAAATCCTTTTCAGTTTCAAAATTTCAAAAAAATTGTAGAAGTTTTTGTGTAATGAGGTTAACCCCCGTCAATGTTTGGTTTTCTTCTTTATTAATGGTCTCCTCTTTATGCTTGTTAAAACATAGAATTGAATGGTAACGTTCCCACATACACGGCACGATGTTTTGTTATTTTAGCAGCAGTAGTAACACAGACGCTTTTCTTTTTACACTTCTCTTTTCAGGATCTAAT
Organism: Parnassius apollo; assembly: GCA_907164705.1. Taxonomy (NCBI): domain Eukaryota; kingdom Metazoa; phylum Arthropoda; class Insecta; order Lepidoptera; family Papilionidae; genus Parnassius; species Parnassius apollo. The sequence continues at coordinate 58,201 of CAJQZP010001029.1, forward strand.
TTGCCAAATTTTTGCAGTGTCGTAAATAGTTTTCATTGCGTGGAACACATTAAACAGTAAGTAGCAGTGGTACTGATGTGATATGACGTTTGAACCATTTCTCTTAACGTGGATTTTAATTCAAGTTTAATTTCAAAGTTTAATTTCCAAAATAGTAACGAAATATTCAAATATTGGCATATCTTTGGAGGACCACTGCTTACATAAGTTACCCAATCTCTGTATGACTAAAAAATAAAAATATAAATTTCTTTGCAACTTTCCGCTAAACATATAAAATGATGTGTCTTACCTGGATTGAAGCGCACTCCCTCAATTGCATACACTAACTCCGTCACCACTAGACCAAGCACCACTACTCTCAACACACGGCGGCTGACCGCCAAGTAGCTAAGTAGCTTAGCAGTCAGCCGCCGTAGAGTCTATATTACCTGAGGATGCCTCGTGTAGAGGCGAAACACGTGTCGTATTATCGTCGATGGTGTGTCTTGCCTGGAATAGTGGTGTCGAGAGTAGTGTTGCTTGGTCTAGTGGTGACGGAGTTAGTGTATGCAATTGAGGGAGGGCGGGAGGTGCGCTTCAATCCAGGTAAGACACATCATTTTATATGTTTAGCGGAAAGTTGCAAAGAAATTTATATTTTTATTTTTTATTATAATGGATTTCCGCAAAGTAACGCCTGATTCTATCAATTATCTCTGTATGACTCTTGATCTTATTTTAGGATTGACAGATTAATAACGGATCCCAGGAATCTGTAATAATATCTAAAGTATTCAATCTGTTAATACATCATTTTGTATTGTCAATTAAACATTTTAAATGACTTAAAGACTGTGTATTTATTAACTTAAAAGGAAATACTATTGGTCGCTTTTGACTATATCCATTCTTCAAAGCTTTACCCATGCTGGGTCGTAATTTTTATTTGTCACTTGAAAATGTTTTATAGTATTTTTCGCATCGCCTGCATCACACGACTTCAAATGATATAATTTCTGTACGTTGCTAAAGCTATTATTATTCCTCTATATTAAAGATATAAATGTATCCTCTAATGATTGCCATTCTACATAACCGCGCCAAAAAAAGTAGGTAAATTTATTCGGGGCAGCTTTACGTCAACAATTGGTTTTTAACACATGGACGAAGTTTAGGGATTTTTATTATTGTGTATGAGTGATAAGACCGCCGGCTATGTGTTCTGTATTTATATTTTATTTTGTATCGTTTTAATGTGTACTAGTGTACAATAAAGAATATATTGATTGATTGATTATTTTCGGTATTGTTTTTGATATTATGTAACATTTTCACCATATTCCTCTTCAAACAAGTGAACACTTTATCACACTTGTCATACCCGCTATTTACAAAATGAGATATTATTAATTGCTATTGATTTTTAATGTTAGTTTCGATAAGTTTTGATGCGTCGCACGATACCTCTAAATATTTTCCGTTATTCTTATTTTAGGTCATTTTTTAGGATTTATTAAGCTATTGCATAGCTTCTATCGCGGGCCTTGAGCGCGGGGACTGAAACCAGAAATTCCGTAACGAAAAAAACCTCACGCTCCCCACTCCGACTGGCACGGAGGTGTGGCGTTGAAAGCCGTGCATCGTCTAACGTCGTTTCAGTTCGGGAGACTTCGGCACTCGGCAGACTTTGGCACGGTGTTTGTGTGCGTGCGACTAGACGTATGCGTGTACACTAGCTGCTAACTCAATGATAAAAATTCCTGAATAACCTACATGTATTGTAAGATATTAAAAATATTTTAAACAATATTAACTTCTCATTTATTCAATAAGAGAAAAAAAAATTGTTTTCTTATCGGTCACCACGCTCAAAAAGTGTAACTTGATTTAATATCAAAGACTTAACTGCATAAATAAAATAAATAAATAATTATAATTGCATAACTTGATAAAAAATGCTATGCAATAGCTTTACCGCGGCAGTCACCGAGTGCCACACGTATTTTTTATTTGATTAAAATGTTCTTTTTCTTTTAATTGTTCGATTATTTCTTCCACTTTTAACAATATAAACCACCTTCAAAACAATAATTAAGCTTCACAAAATATCGTTGCAATGTTTGTTTTTACTCGTATTAACTTTTATAATACTCGTTTTTTTTTTTCTATTTTTATAATTCTATGCCACATACAGAATCAAAGACAAAACGCGTAACATATTTTTTATTAATAAAAATAATAAAAGCTAATAACATTACTAATAATTCCTTTAATTACATTTAGTAAACTTAACCCTTCAATCCTCATAAAATTCCCATGCAATCGCATGCGTCTGGCAAATCCCGAGCGGTCGCAAGTGACCGCACCCAACCACAGCATTTAAAACCGTTAAAACTTATATTTAGAGACTACTTTTATGTAAAGATGTTTGGCATTATAAAATTTATACAAAATTCTCTATCCTTTGGTCCAAACAAAACTCAGGTTTTAATTAATTACAAAAAGATTTTATCGTATTTTGATAACAAAAAAAAACATACCAAACGGATATCGGCAGCGTGAAAATCACAATTATTTCTATATATTACTCGAAATTATTTACGTAAAAAAGATAAATTATATTCACAAAAAACTTTTATAACCATTTTATAATAAAACACTATAGTAAAACACTAGAAAAATCCAAAAAATCAACACAACAGCACCCAAATTAAAAGAGCGTACGTAATGAACGTAGAATATAAATTAATATCCATAAACAAACTGTTTTTTTACTCGACTACAGGATAGAAAATTTCATATTGATTCTATAATGCCAAATTTCTTCACAAAAAAGTAGTCTCTAAACCTAAGTATTTATAGGTTAAAGTGCTGCGGGTATGTCCGGTCAAATTCTCTTTAATTTTGACGGAATATCGAAGCGGTCAAAGGGGAATGCCCACTCTTCATAGACACTTCAGCCATGGGTGCCCACATATAAAAGCATATAGGTATGATAATATGCAATTAAAACAATGAAATAGTAAAGGAATTGCTTTAAAAAAGTCGGGGGTTTTGAAGATATATAAGTTTTTATTTTCACAAATGCGGTTTTTTAACAACTATTTTTATCGATTTTATCGCGTTTTATTTCTTTGATTTTTAATTCCAGACGTTTCGGGTGCTTTCCAGCACCCATGGTTACGGCGGACTGAGGTGACGGACGTCCCAATGTCAGTGTTAACCCGGAGTACCTTCAGATTTTTAATTTTTATTTATGGTCCGATATACAGAATGAACTTACTGTGCCTTGAAGTCTTGCAGTGGTATGCTTGGGTTTAATTTTAATTTCATGAATTACAGGGCCCTAAGCAGGTGGTAGTACCAAGCCTCCTTCTCTATTGAAAAAAGAATTTTTTTTATTTCAATAGTCTCACGTATCATCCTTGATAGGAATTGATGTTCCTTTTAGAGGATTTGTGGTCTATCAAATCTTTTTTTTTATGTCTATCTGGTTGGGGCCGTCCAGGATATGATAACAAACTGCAAACTTCCCTGAACTTTGATGCTTCACGTCAGCTCGCTTCAAGATGTAGCCAATCTTTTCCGTGACACCCCTGACAAATGCTAGTACTGCATATGCTTGATTGTGGCTGGCTTCACTCGGTCACTGTGACGTAAGCGCGGGCCCGAAGCTTGTTGACGTACAGAACTTGCTTGACGTGCTGAAGCTCGACAGTCTCTGTCCCTTATTTTTTGTGTAGAATTTATTAATTATAGCAGCAGCCACAGCAGTCTATCATCAAATGTGTAGAAGTCAAATTTTGATGAAATATTTTAAATTCTGTTTTAAAAATGCCATTCACCACCTCTACTACCCATATCGACACATAGTCACGGCTCTGGATTTATTAGCGTATCTTGTCATTAACGGAGATTCACCATCTGCTGGAGACATTGCTGCGGCCCCTTAGACATCCACATCTATCCTCGATTACAAATCAAAATGCAGATGCGTTGTCACCCGTGATGACTAAGATCATTTTCTCGTTTCCAGTAAAAAGGTCTCCGGTTCTCTACACTTACCATACAAAACACAGCAGCATTAAGCTACTATTTCATGCTGGTATTCTGTGAGAGAGTGCTCTTTCCCTGGTCGATCCGACCCATTCATGCTACAACTATACTTCTAATATAACTGCAGCATGGCTCTACCACGTATAACACACACACACACACATAGTAATTAGAGACATACTCGCAATGCTGATGGAACAGTGAGTCCATTGGAATTGTTACAACCAGGTAAAACATTTATTTGGTGTTAGTGGTGCTTTTAAATAATTAGTTAGCAGTACACTGTGTGATGTACGATCTAAGCTTTGTTGTTCTGGGTGCAATACATTACTCACTTCAGATTGCAACAAGGACGCACTAGATGATTCAGATGGTCCCCGTTCTGCAGTTGAACGTGATGCTGTTCTATCAGTTCACTGCCAGCAATTATGATACTCACGGTATGACAACGGCTACTGAAATAATGCAAAATACAAAAAATGAAGTCAAAGTGAAAAAAAATAGATTTGTTTATTTTAAACTCAAATATAAATAAAATATTTATCAAGTTAAATGTTACTGCATAAGGATGGACTTAATTCCATATATTATTTAATAATTAAGACCTGACAGACTACCAGCAGTCCAAAAACAATGAAAAATCAACTGTCTCCTTATACCAAATAAGGAGACAGTTGATTTTGTTGATTGATAAAAATGGTCAATCTCATAAATAAGCTAGTATGTTTGTCAAATATAGCTTGTGCAGATGTGAAAAAATAAAACAAGTTCTTGAGTTCATATACAATCGGTGTAAAACATGTATAATTATCAAATATGAGCATCATACTTAATAAATTGAAAAATGTTAAACACTTACCTCATGTGGCGCAAATTGTTCCTCGAACCCAAACAATGTGTGTGATCTTATTCTCATAAGTTGTTTGTCAGTACCACAGCTGATGTATTGTTCAAGACGAACTATTGGTGCCTTTTGCGAGTGGCACACTACACGTTCACTGTACTCGAAACTTGTACCTAATAAGGAAGCTACAATTAATATATTGATATTATTCAGTAAACTCATTTATAAAGCATTTCTTATATGTTCTTAACATAATATAGGTTAATGCAGAATGTTATACTAGCATTTGTTTGCCACAGGTCGTTTCTGAACTCCGTAAAGAGAACTTCAACCGCCGCATCATCTTCTATCACGACAATGCGAGTTCTCACACCGCACACAGAACAAACAAGTTTTTAGAGCAAGAAAACATAGAATTATTAGACCATCCGCCGTACAGCCGCGACCTTAGCCCCAATGATTTCCTTACTTTCCCTAAAATAAAGAACAAATTGCGTGGTCAGAGATTTTCATCACCTGAAGAAGCTGTGGACGCCTACAAAACGGCCATTTTGGAGACCCAACTTCCAAATGGAATGGTTGCTTCAATGATTGGTTGAATCGTATAGAAAAATGTGTCAAATTTCGCGGAGAATACTTCGAAAAGCAATAAATACATTTTTAAATAGTAATGTTATGTCACTTCCTTGATTCCAGAAAATTTCAGTGCTGCCCTCGTAGCGCCCTCTGTAATAAAATTCATCCTGTATTAGATATCTAAAATTATACATAACAATCTAGTGGTGAAAGAATTCTCAATGATGGTCAAGTACTTTACGAGTTTAGCGAAAAAAATATTCTTTGATAGTAGCGCCCTCTATAAAAAATACATCCTACGTTTCTAAGCACCATAGCAAAAAAAGATTCAACATAGCCTAACCCGCACAAACAGTAAAAACTTAACCATCCTTTTTCGTCTGTAGTCTGATAAACAACTGGTTGATAACGGTTGCGTATCGGCTGCTTTGGATAAATATCCATTGTCAACGGTTGTTTTAAACCTATATCATAACATCATAATAATTATCGAAAAATTATATTAGCGTTGTAATAATGACACCATAAGTAATCGATCGAAAAGGGGGATCGATTTTTTTAATGAGATTTGTGATTGGCAATACTTTATTTTATTCACAAACTAATGAACTCATGATTTACCTAATTTTATTTTTTATCTTTTCGGTACTTTTAATTTGTGCAAAAATATTCCCATCTTTTTTAGGATAAATGAATACCGCGATTAATAACCATAAATAAAGATTTTTTTTTACAAATGCATATTATTGGGCGTTCCATGGCCGAAAATGGGCATCCCCCTTTGGACGCTTGACCTTTGAGAGGTTAAAATGGTTACGGTTACGGATTGGATGCCGTATTCGGGTCCACGACCTTTGAGTTCCCGGTCTGCACCCTACCATTACACTACTAACGCTTATAAATTAATTTTACTTAACACTGTATATCTTTCCACGTCATCGTGTTACTATAGTTGCAGGATACAAGTACCAATATTTGACGCACCACGTTTGCGCAGAATACCAGTGCGAAAGAGAGGCATAATGTTGTTGTGTTTCTAATGGTAAGTGTAGAGAACCGGAGAGCCCTTTTACTGAAAACGAGGCATTTCATCTTTGTTCTCAGAGGCGGAAATGCATTTGCATTTTGATTCTTAGTCGAGGATTGATGTAGATGTATATGGGCAAAATCATCCACTTACAATCAGGTTGACTATGAGCTCGTTTGTCACCCATATTCTATTAAAAATATATGTAATGTAAAAAAAAAACTCAAAATATGCTTTGTAAACTTGTTTCTTTGTAATAACTTCGCAGTAGCATATTTCTAAGAAATAAATGGAACAATTTTTCTTTGCAGAAAATGAGGGCTTGATACTTAAATCTCGTTTAAAGCAATAGAGTGGAAACGACAAAATTTTTTTGTCTCTCGCTTTTGTCATCGTGGTAATGTACCGGACAGAAGACCTTGCTAAACAATTCCTCTTGAAAACATAGATATCTACCCTTAAAATAAATTCAAAGATTAAGGAAAGAAAGAAATTATTAGAAGCAATAAACAAAAGAATGGAAGCTCCTGTTAATTTTTTATCATTAATTTAAAAAAATAATTCTTATAAAATTTAATAATAGTCGTAGTAATAGTAGAAGTAAAAGAACTTCCCTCAATCCGCTTTCCAAGAGTGGCAACTTTGGTAAACATCCCTGTTATACAATCCATGGGGGATGTCATGAAATGCTAATAAGCTGTAATGATTAATTAATGAAACGTATCTGCAAACAAGTGAATATTTTCAATAGTATAAAACTATAAAAATATAAGATTTACTTAATACTAAAAATTACAAGTGGTCATTAAAAAATGTACGAACTTCCCAATAGTGGCCGGTGTGCGGCTACGTTCTTTACAAGTGCGTGTGATTGTTCAAATGGACTGCACTCCATAGACTTTGCAACTGGAGTAACAAATATTCTAAAAACATTCATGACTTTTATCTAGAGTTATTATTTTTTATAAAAAGCGGCAAACAAGCATACAGCTACCGGTTGGTTAGTAAATGAACAATGGGGTGACATAATGATTTCTTATATTTACGCGAACACTACACATTGAAATAATACTAGTTTTTACGGATTTTATCGCGTATATTTAACTATAAATACCCGACGTTTCGAGCGTTTTACAGCACCCATGGTCAAGGGGAGGACTGAGATGTTCAACGTCCAAATTTCATAGTTAACAGCGTTTACCATAGATAAAAATTTAACTTTTGTTCCGATCTACACAGTATGAACTTATGGTATCTTGAAGTCTTGCAGTTGTATGCTTCGGTTGGGATTTAATTTTATTTATTATAGGATCCCAATCAGATGGCAGCACCCAGCCATCTTCTCTATTGAAATTAGGATGTTTTTTTGATTTCAATAGCCTTGCGAATCATCCTTGGAAGGAATCGGTGTTCTTTAGCGAGGATTTGTGGTCTATCAAATCTGATGTAGTGACGGGGGCGATCCTGTACGTGTTCACAGACTGCAGACTTCCCGGAGCGTCGATTCTTCACATCAGCTATATGTTCTTTAACGCGGGTTTTAATTGATCTTTTAGTTTGTCCTATGTAGGAGAGACCACACTCACAATCAAGCTTGTAAACTCCTGCATCTTGCAGAGGGACGTTACACTTGACTGATGGTAAAAACTGACCAATCTTCTTCGGCGGCTTGAAGTATGTTTCGATGGAAGCGCGCTTCAAGATGTAGCCAATTTTGTCAGTGACTCTAACGCCACGCCGAAACGCCATGAAACGCTAACTTACGAATTAAGATGGCACTAGTGCTTGGTTATATTGAGTTTTTTTCTTATCTATGTAGTAATAAACCGTATCTGTTTACATTATTAAATATAAATTATTACTTAAATCCTGTTGTAGCTTTGTTTTTCTTACATCTAAAGTAAAAAAGCAGCATTGATTAACTATTATTGCATGTAAGCATAAAATTTCTCCTTATATACCTTTGTATATTTATGATTGTAGGGTATGAAACATGGTATTAAGCGTATAAACAGAGTGGCGTGTTCAAACTCCGTTCGGTAAATTAAACGTCGAATAATATATAAATATCAAAAACCGTTCCCCCCAAGTTCAGGTTTCTGTTTTAAGATGATTTTAGGATGCCTCATTTTAGGGCATAATACATATTATGTGTTATCGACGGGAGTATGTTTTTTTCTATAATCAATTAGTGCCTGGTAAAGTAATGACAATGGCAGTGCACTGTGCACTTGATTGTGTATGGGAGTGAAGACGCTTTAAGCTAAGCTATACGCAACACTTTATACGAGTATTTACATGCATATATACCAAATATAATATCAATCACATATTTCATTTAATAACTATTTGTTTTATACATCATTTTTTCAGTTTAGTAAGAGGTAATAGAATAAAGCAGTTCCTGATCACAAAACAAAATAATAAATGGGTGTTTCGCGTATTTAGTGCAAATTCCACGACTTTTGTGAATATCAAATTTATTGCCGAATAACTTCGTTTTTTACCTCAATATCTTTAATATCCATAAAATCCTTCAACTTTTTGTAGTTTCTACCTTCCTTGTATAAATAACAATAAAATTACTATCAAATCAAAAATCGTAATGAAACGGTTATGAGAACGTCAAGGAGGGGAATGATATTGAGTCGTTTAGTGAAGGGATGATGAGGGATTTTCATCGTAGACTTCGCAACATAAGCTTTCTAAAACACCCTTCTTGTTAGATTCTTTTAGTATTTTATTTGTATTAAGACATTTTATCAACAAATCTAGATTAATATGAACTTTGCAAGCACATGTATTTCTAAGACACATCATTGTGTTTGTTTGGCGGAAGGTTGCGAAGAAATTTATATTTTTATTTTTTATTATAATGGATTTCCGCAAAGTAACGCCTGATTCTATCAATTAACTTCAATCCAGGTAAGACACATCATTGTATTTGTTTGGCGGAAGGTTGCGAAGAAATTTATATTTTTATTTTTTATTTTTATAACATGTATTTCTACTGGACTCCTTTGGGTATAAAACTCAAAATGGGCGATATTTACTAAATCTTTGATACGTTACTTTGACATTCGAATTATGCGTAATTTTTTTGTACAAATTAGTCAATGTCCATTAAGTATCTTTTCTGCTACCTTATTTGGATTTTTGTTATATATTCTTTTTTTATCAGCTGCAATTTTAGTCACCTCCTCATCGTCAAAAAACTCTAAAATTAGCTGCTCTTTCAAGTTTTCATTTTTAGCTGTCTTATTTTCTTTTTTATTTCTTACTGTAAATATTTTTGCTGGTGTCAAGAGTTTATATTTTTTAAACTTTTCTTTTTCCGTCATAACCACATTAGAGAATTCTTTCTTATCCTTTTTTCTCAAGCACTTGTACCCTTCTTCAACACTTTTTGAAGGTATTTCACCAAACATTAGCTCTTTAATTTCTTCACACTTTTGTGTATTAAAATTTTCTACCAATTGTTCTACTTTTTCTTCAGTCGATATATTTTCATTTTTCTTCTTATTTTCCATTATTCTATACAACATTTTTCTAATGCCATCTTTCCGTTTCTTCGTCTTTTCTATCTCCTGTTTCAAAATGCCTATTTCTTTTTTATGTAGGTGTGTGTGAACCTTTCTCAGAAGAAAATATTTCTTTACCCCCTTGGTACCCTTAACAAGAATTAATATTACCGTAATCCAAACGATTTAGATATGAATTAGGTATGGGGCTTAGAGCTGATTGAGTGAGAGGATCTTGTTCAGCTGGATGTACTTCATTGTCACTATTTGGTGGATAATTATCTATTAACAACTGTTAAATAGCTTTCTCTTTCTTTTTTCTTTCATAATGACGTTTTGAATTAACTCTCCACTTCTTCCTCTGTACTCTCAATTGTCTAAGTGTCATATCTTTTGCGCTACTTATTTTTTCCGTTCTATTCTTTTAAGGTATCTTGCTCTTTCTATTGCCTTCATATCCGCATACTTTTCAGGATCTTCCTTAATTTCTGCATACTTTCTTTGTTTTTGTAATCGATCATATGTAATCGCTCTAATGTTTGTCTGGCTTTCTTCGGCATTATTAGTTCTTAATAATCTGTAACAACACATTATATGATATTGCTCATATTCATCATATCAAGCTCATCCTTAAACTTTAGCTGCCGACCTGGTCTAAACGTAGCACTTACGCCGACGTGACGACTGAGAGACGTCAAACTTTAAGTACTTGAATAAAATGTGTATTTTCGTGCTACATTTTTCTATTTTATACATTAAAAAAAAATTGTTGTTTGAGGTGACAAACTACAGAATAAAAAAAAAATCACGCTATTTTTCTGGTAAAATCAACATTTATTCGAGTGATCTCAATTATTTGGCAATAAATTTTAAGGACTTACTTCAGTCTTCTTTTTCTCTAAAATTAAGTAATTAACAACAAATTAACTTAAAATATGTTATCTTCTATAAACTATTATCAAAATAAAACATAAATCTTACTTATTAGTTAAAAAATAAAAAAAATGACAGCCCTCGAATATTTGGTACATTCACTACGTACATTTGCAGTCAATGCATATTTGTGGCAGCAAGTAAGGCACATTGGTTTCTTGCATTTGCAGCAACAGTACTTCGTTCGCCTTTTCAACCGACTGGGACAGGTTGCACGTGTTCTTCTAACACCTGAATCTGGATCCTGGTAAGTTTTTGGTGGTGGAGGCTCGGGCATATCGGCGGGTCCAATAACTCGCTCGATACTTAGCTGCAATTCCCGTGGGATTCTCTCATTGTAGACGCGTAATTTCATTTCCGGGAGTACTAATTCACGAGCCAGCAGGAGTAAAAATCGGCCACGACTTATGTCGCCCTTGTTTGTGCACTTGTTGTACAATACATACGTATTAACACCGCTCATATCTATCAACCTGTAAAACAAAGTCATAGGCCAACGTCGAGTTCTTCGAGAGCACGAGTAATTCGAGCATTTCTTATCCACCTCATCCACCCCTCCTTCTATAGTCAATTATCATAATAGGCTTATTAGTTGCAGAATCAGTCTCTTTGATATGGTGCACAGACGACACCAGTAATACAGCTTTTTTAGGCTTAGGCACGTAAGACAGAATAGTATTGTCTTTGGTGAATCCGTATAACGAAGAACCAACCACTCTATCTTTGTGAGGCTGAAATTCTGGTGGGATCTCCCTCTTGTTTTTCTTCATAGTGCCCAAGTAAGTAAATCCACGATCTTTCAGTGCTTGCAGTAGTTCTATCGAGGTAAACCAGTCTCTATCTGCTGTTATATTTCGGTTACAGCCATCGATTCCTTTACAAAGATGTAGAACAGATTGTGTGGGAATTGAAAAGCGTTTCTCTGCATCACTTAGACCATGGCCATCAGATCCTGTGCCATAATATACATAAGCATTGTATATATAAAAACTTTGAGCGTCAACCAGCAGGAGAACTTTTAATCCATATTTATTTGGCTTGTTTGGCATATATATTCTAAATTTGCAGCGCCCTCTAAAAGCTACAAGCATTTCATCTATACAAATGTAAGGACCCAAAGTGTAATTTTTCTGGCAATTACTGATGAACTCATGAAATAACTCTGAAATAGCGGCAAGTTTATCGTCTTTTAATCGTTCAGATCTTGTTTGAGTATTATCAAAACGCAAACAGTTTAACAAGACCAGAAATCTGTTTTTGGACATAACGCAGCGAAAAATATCCCGTCCTGTGCCATCTGTTGCAAAAATAAAGTCTGAATTTTCGTGATTTGATTGGAATACTGATGTATAAAACAATAGCCCAATTAAAGCCTTTATTTCTGTCTCATTCGTTGAGCCTAGTTCAGATCTGCTACTGTCTTTATACTTAGCCCTATAGCTATCTAATTTCTTGTTTGTATAAGTTACTATCATTTCAATCATGTGATCACTAAACATCAGTTTCCATAATTCCGTGAAAGATTCAAATTCAAACGGACTTACTTGAGATGGTGCATTGACAATATTGTGCACGCGTACTCGACTTGTTCGGGATGGTTCCGCCGATGCCCATTTGTACCTATTCTTCCCGTAAAAATAGCGCGGCAGCTCTCCTGTTGATTCTTCATTTGGCTCCTGGTCTATTCTAAGATCTTCACTACCCTGGTCATTTCGCGTCTCTACTTCGCTATACTGCTCCTCTCCGATCTCTTCAATTCTAGTCTCTGCTGCGCCATGCTGTTTCTCTCCGACTATTGTCTCTTTTCCGATCTGTTCTGTAATGTCCTGGCTTCCATGAGCTCGTACTTCTCTTTCCTGTTCTTCATTGTCGTGATTATGGTTGATTTCTCCGTGGTGAACTTCCTCAACATGGGGATACGTGACGTCAACATCATCCTCATCGGATTGTTCAGATTCCGTGTTGTGATCGCTCTCTAAAATAAAATCAGGATCGCCTACATCGTCGTCAAAATCACTACAGTTGTCGTCACTCTCGTTTGTAAGATTTTCACATATCTCTTTATCTTCTAAGGGCCTATTCTGTTTTCGAAGTTTCAGAGGCCTCTCGGGAACTGAACCATCATCTTTTGCAGGTATTTTCTGCTCACTAGACGTGACGTTTCTCCTTTTAGGCATTCTGCGATTAAAAGTATAATTTTAAAGCCGATGTGACGTCAATCAGACACTATAAGCTACCACACATGAATACCGAGGTGACGACCAAGAGACGTACGAAATTTAGTACATAAACACCGTGCTTACGTCTGTGAGACGTCGATCGCTTCAATACGGAGATGTGTGCAATCGCCGCCGGCGCAGCGTTGACTGATGGCTTGTGACGCGGAGGGAGGAAGGTAGCGGGAAGGGCGGCGCTAACGGTGGCGTGATTTTAGAAATATTTTGAAATGAAAATTTATTACGTCTGTGAGACGTATAGGTCGGTAGTTAAAGGTTAATAACTAAAGTAACAAAAAGTACAGTCATAAGGTTGGCTTACTTGTTAAACTTAAAACTACATCAAGAAACAAAGTAAAAACTATTAATTATTTATTTTATTATCAATTAAAGTATTATTATAACTGTATCGTAGTATCGGCGACGAGGTTCGCCAGCCGTCACGTTCTGTCTCCCAGAGAGGCGAAAAGTGGTTTGCAGAGGCCCGTCCGGCTACGTTGAATGTATGTGAGGCAATGAAAGAGATAGGGAGATAAGTATAGATTGAAATAATGAAAGCAATAAAAAGCATGAAAGTAGGTAAGGCAGCCGGATATGATAGAGTTTCACTCGAAATGCTAAGGGCTGGATAGGAAGAGGTAGCAGGCGTGCTGTACACCTTGTTTAATTTATGTTGGGAACTAAAGCGGGTACCGGGAGTCTGGTGCAAAGCCGTGATAGTCCCAATATATAAGGGAAAAGGGTCACAGCACGACTGTAAAAACTACCGTGGTATCAGCCTTCTTAGCATTGTGGGAAAACTGTATGCTAAGGTACTATTTGAAAGAGTTATGAAAGAAACTGATGAAAAAATTTGGGATGTGCAAGCGGGATTTAGAAAGGGAATGGGGTGTACAGATCAAGTCTTTTCCATGCGCATGATCGCGGAGAAGTTTTTGGCGTAAAACCAAAAAGTTTTTTGTGCGTTCATGGACTTGGAAAAGGCTTATGATAGAGTGGATAGGGATGTGTTATGGCAAACGCTGAAAGCATTTAGGTTGAGCGCTGGTTTGATACAGGCATTAAAGTCTCTGTATAGGGAATCGAGTGCTAGTGTCAGGATCAATGGGGTCTACTCGGACTGGTTTGGCATCCATAAGGGTGTCAGACAGGGCTGTGTAGCTTCCCCGTGGCTGTTCAACCTATTTATGGACAGTTGTTTGCAAAATTTGAATGCTGAAGAATGCGGATTATGAATGGGTGAGTTAACCGACCGGGATCTTGAAGTAATGGAAGCTTATATAAATTTGCCGCATCCTGCGGACCAGGTGGGGCTGAAGTTCATATGTCTGGGTGACGGTGCACAAGTGGTTCAAACAAATAACACCGAACTCAGTATCTTTACTGATGGTAGTAAGATCGAGGGAAAAGTGGGTGCGGCGCTGTCCATCTGGGACAGCGCAGCGGAAACGAGTACGAGAAAACTTAAATTGGACTACTTTTGCACCGTTTACCAGGCGGAACTGTTGGCCCTGCTTGAGGCTACCAAATATGCAGTTCTATCTTCTGCACGAAGTTGCAACATATATAGTGATTCCAGATCGGCTCTGTAGACGATCACCCGGGGCGACTCCCTTCACTCCTTGGCGGTTATGGCAAGGAAAAATATAAGTAAATTAAAAGATCAACAAAAATCACTTGCTCTGCATTGGGTCAGAGCTCACGTGGGGGTGGAGGGAAATGAAAGGGCTGACATCTTAGCAAAGGAATCCACACTGAGGATTAAAACAAAACCGTTTTATGACAAATGTCCGATTTCATTCATCAAGCGACAAATCCGGACGGACTCGCTTGGCGTATGGAACAGGAGATATAGAGAATCAACTACGGCCGCCACCACCAAGATCTTCTTTCCGGACGCTCTCAGTACTTACTGCATAGTAAGAAAAATCGAAATAGACCCACTCTTGACGCAGGTACTAACAAGACATGGGGAGTTCTCCGAGTATCTGTACCGTTTTAAATGCAAGGAGAGCCCCACATGCACTTGTGATGGGGAACGGGTAGAGACCATAATTCACCTCATTGCAGAGTGCCCCATAAATTATAGAATGAGAAAAGAGTTAGAATTGGAAGCTAAAATAAAAATAAATGGAGAGGAAATTCACGTAATAATGAAAGACAAAGTAAATAGAGCCAAATTTATAAAATATTGTAAGCGTATCGCGAAAATAGCTATAGATACAAATAAGTAGATAATATAGGGGACTTGAATATGTATGTAAGAATATATAACCAAGTCCCAAAATAAATAGAAATTGATAAATAAAGAAAATGTTAATAATTAAATAATAAAGGTGGTAGAAAAATATGTAAAGCAACATGTATAGCAGTAAGGGATAGAGATAAGGAATAAAATAATGTAATCAAAATACAAACAAAAATAAGTAAAAGTCAAAAAGAACATTGACGAATAAACAAAAAAGAGCGAAAGGTCCCTGATCTCCCATGTCAGGGGAAATAGAAAAGAAAAGAAAAAACAACCATCAAATGCCTTTTGTACGCCGATAATCAAGTCATACGTGCGTCATCGGCGGCCAAGTTGCAAATGATGGTTACATTAATGAACAGGTCATTAAAAGAAAGGGGAATTAAAGTGAACGCAAGTAAGAAGAAAGTGATGGTTTTTGAAAGAGATGAAAGCAAAACGGTATATGAAATATGAATAGAAGGAGAGTTAATTGAGCAAGTGGATGAGTTCGTATATTTGGGATGTGTATTCAGCAGGGATGGGAGATATGATAAGGATATTGAACGACGAGTGAATGCAGGAAATAAAGTAAATGGGGCTCTACACTCTATTGTAAAAAGTCAGAATGTGTCAAAAAAGGCACGTATGGCAATTCACAGTGCTGTATTAGTCCCTACTTTAACGTATGGTAGTGAAATTTGGGTGTGGCAGAAGAAACACGAGAGTAGAATAAATGCAGTAGAAATGCGGTCGCTATGGAGTATGTTAGGGCTGAATCTAAGTGACAGGGTGAGAAACTGTGTGATAAAAGAAGAGTGTGGTTTGCAAAATGATGTGGTGACCAGGATTAAGAAAGGAATACTTCGGTGGTTTGGACATGTAGAAAGAATTAATGCGGAAAGACTGACAAAGCAAATATATGTTGCAGAAGTGAATGGAAGAGTCGGAAAGGGGATGAGCGGGACGTCCTAGGCAGAAGTTTGTCGACCAAATTGGCGATATACTAAAAATGGGCCAAATTATGAGTACCCTTAACCGACGAGCATGTATGCGTAGGTATATGGATGTGGAAGAGGCGAGAGAGGTATGTCAGGATCGTGCTAAATGGAAGTCTGTAGTCTCTACCTACCCCTCTGGGTGACAGGCGTGAGTGTTTATGTATGTATGTATCGTAGTAGTATTATTGCAGAAAAAAAATCTCAACTACGGGTGGGACTAGAACTCGCAACCACACGGTTTGCAATGCAATAATGCACTGTAATAAATAATAATAAATTGACGTAAAATTGATTCTAATTGTCATCGTTTTGACCTCATCGCCATCGCTAAAAAAACGACGGTAAACAAAGGTAGTGAGGACGTAGTTAATGAGGTTTTTATTCTTATCCAATTGTTTCGTAAAAAATATCAAAATTACGAATCTCGTGCTTATTTCAAATTACGGCGGTAATCAATAGAATTGATAATTAACTACATATTAAACAAAATCACTAATAATCACTTAATAATATGGACGACAGGATAGAGGACGATTCCAGAATAATCACCTCAATAAATTCCCTTTTTTGTTATTTCTTCCTTGCATTCAAAACAAATTTTTGACATTTTATAGTCTTTCCTTTACTTGTAAAATCGATTAAAATATTTTTATTTTTTAGTTTTCGCCATCTGTTGTTTATACTCGTCTAACAAAAATATGCATTTTATCTTGTCATCTATGGTCAATCTATCAATTAATATGTTTTAGTCCATTATTTTTTCGGTAGATGGTGATTTACAACGCTATTCAATTCACTTTGAGGAGATAAAATCAGCTGATTTGTCGGAAGAATTGTGTTACCAAATTTAAATAGCTAAAGTATCACGAGTTTTTTTTATAGATTAAAGGTGACAAGCGAGCACACAGTCCACCTGATTTTAAGTGGATGTTGTGACATCCACATTTACAGTATTTAATGCTGGCACACCGCCTGCAACTTTACAATTTGCAGGTTCAGCCGCACAATGGCATACTGTTCCCAACTCTGGGCTGGGGTCCCCAATGCCAGCTCCTTTCACTTGACCGCATCCAGCTCAGAGCGGCTCGAATCGTTGACGACCGAGTGCTTTACGATCGGCTCGATTCATTGGCGCTGCGAAGAGATGTTGAATCTTTTTGTATTTTCTTTCGCATACACCATGGGGGAGTGCTCTGAGGAATTGTTCGGATTAATTCCAGCCCCCAAATTTCGTGAACGCACTACGCGGTAAAAGTTCCAATACCATATACACCATCTGGATGCTTGGCAGTATACCACTGTACGTTTCACAAGGAGTTTTTTTTCCGCGTACGACCTCTCTTCGGACTAGTTTACCACCGGCGATTATTCCAGACCGATACGATCTTCGACGAGATCCCCCTTCAAGAAAAGAGCTTACTCCTTTCTAAAGGGCTGTCAACGCACCTGCAAATCCCCTGGTGTTGCGGTTGATCATGGGCGGCGGTAGTCACTTAACATCAGGTGACACACCCGCATGCATGCTCGTTTGCCCCCCTCATGTATAAAAAAGTTTTAACCTCGATTAAAAATCAAAATGCGGAGCGTTGTCGCCCTTGAGGACTAAGATGGAATGCCTCGATTCTAGTAAAACGGGTCTCCGGTTCTCCACACTCACCATACGAAACTTAACAGCATTAAGCTGCTATTTTACGCCGATATTCTGTGAGAGGGTGGTCCTTCTCCGGTCGAGCCGACTCATTCATGCTAGAACCATAACAGCTGCAGCGTGGCTCTACCACGTAAAATTGCGTAGAATTGCGAAGCTTTAGTGGGTTTGTTCTTCACTTACGTTGAAGGATAAGGAATATTAGTTGAAGGAAAATTATGGTGAGGGATCTTACTATTTCTATACACTTCAATACTACGTACGTTAATACCGATGTAATCTGTTTTATTAATACTGATTGATTTCAACCGCTGTATTGTATCTATTTTTATATGGAAAGCGCTGATTTACTGTGTTCATAAATCGCTATTTTTTAATTTTAGTAAATTTGATTCGGAGCTCTATGTTAACTGTGTCAGCTTTATCCATTGTTATATCATTGGGCGACAAACGAAAACACTGTCACCCTGGTGGTAATTGGATGCTGTGGCCCATAGACATCCACATTTATCCTCTATTAAGGATCAAAATGCAAATGCATTGTCACCCCTGAGGACTAAGATGGAATGCCTCGATTCCAGTAAAAAGGGTCTCCGGCTCTCTACACTCATCATGCTATTTTACGCTGGTATTCTGTGAGAACGTGGTACCGCCCCGATCGAGCCGACCCATTGGTACTACAACTATATTATAGCTGCAGCGTGGCTCCATAAAACATAAAACTCAGTTTGTGGGCAGGTACACGCTCTTAAAACTATATAATATAAATAAATTAAATGGAAAAAAAAATTATTAACAAAAGTAGTAAAACAATGTATATATAAAGAAATAATTTCTATGTTTGAATAATTCTAAATAATAAGTACAATTAATCTTAAAAATTATAGTATTTGCATTTTAGGATTATGAGAACCTAGACGAATTATAACCAGATTAAATACAAAAATGAAACAATTGAACTATTTTATTCATATAACTGTGATTTTAAATTTGTTTATGTCGTATTTTATTCCTAAAATAATTTTTATCTATAGTTTTAAAAATCGTTTCTTGAGGAATTGTTGCGTAAATATATTAAATACGTATAAAATAAGCACACTTAAGGGAATTCGAGAGGTATCATTTAATTCTCACAGGTTTTGAGCACTCATCAACAACAAAGCTACAAAAAAAGGCTACGAAATATTACGTTATACTTGGATCAGATTTGCACGATAAAGGAACCAGTAGAAAAAGAGTGTGATGTATTTCATCTTAACCCTCAAAGTACTTATTGTTTGAAGTTTATACTTTCTTCCTTTTTTTAAAAAAAATCATTATTATCATAGGAGCAGTTACTTACATAAATTTCACAAAGACGAACCTCCAGCCCCGGAAAACTTATTAGTATTCCATACAACTGCATACACTGTGTCGCAAAGCCGTCGTTGTTCTAAGTCGTGTTATCTGTTTTCACAGGTTGCAGAAGCAATTTACGATAAGGTAGACTCAAAGTACGTTTGTCACTTCAATTTTTGGTTAAAAAAAAGTATCAATGGGCGGCAGTAACTACAACGCGCACGCAGAAAGTTTGCGATAGCACCTTGACGTCGATCGAAACATTTTTAGCAATATTGAGCAGACAAGCATATGGCGCGGTCTGTGGGACGAGAAAGGTAATCATTTAGCAAATTTTTCACCCGCGATTTGTACTCATCATCTTGTAGAATTTTAGCTCGTTTGTTGCTACGACATTGCAAACACTTCAAAGTATGTTAACATCCAAAGCTATTTTCTCCGTTACATTTCCTTCGCCACATACCGATAAATGTGATGTAATGTGTGATGGACTAATACTTAATAAAGTAGCTAAGCGTCTACTGGCGATGCAGCAGGCTATGGGCTTGAATTCCTAAGTTTTTCTAAGTTTGGATATTTGTCAATGTATAATTCACACGAGAAATTCCTAATACAGAAGTAACTAACAAAAAACAGACAATTTCGAAAAGAACTCCATATATATCTAACCATATATATAAATAGTTAATCTATCCTAATCTAACTCAAATATTAATCTAGACACGCGGTAGCGTGTCAAGCCAAGTTCAAGCAGAATGGCGAGCCGCACCGTGTGTAATATTACACGAACCATTTGGAGCCACTTTGGAACCCCCCCCCCCCCCAAAAAAAAAAACTATTTCACATAAACGCTTCTTTTTACAGTATGAATACGGTACTCACTAATTATATTGTAGCATTCGCAAGTTCTAAACCTGTTACTTTTTGGTTCTTATTTTATTATTCCGAAAATTTGGTGTACTGGTAAAAACTAGCCATCGAACATGATAATTCGTATATGAAAACTAGCCAAGTCAGACCTTAAGCTACAATATATTATCCTAAGTAATAAGAAGAAACGATATTTTATGTTAGGTATTATAAATATGATGGTGAGGAGGGGGCGCTAATGTGTCATGGTATACATCGACTCCGTAAAAGAAATCAAGTTAAAAATATAAAACAGTGGTTTTTTTAATGTGTTAAAGTGTTAAATGATACAAAACTTTGGCATAAATATTATATATTGGAGTTAAGTGACATAACTAGCAACAAACAATTGAAAATCAAAACTATCTATAGTGCAAAAACAATTGTCAGTGATTTCTGTTTGTGGACTTTTTCTCACAAATACAGGCTAAACACTAATTAAAGTAATGTTCACTTGTGCTGAAGTGTTATGTGGACAAAAATTAAGTGCAGTTTTATCATTTTGTTTAAAACAATTAAAAAACACAACCTCAAAATTAAATGACTGTTCAAAAATTACTAACTATAACCGTTCAACAACACTCAAACAACGCTCAGCGCCATCTGTTATAAATAGACCATATTACAACGCTAAACTATTGAGCTCTTATTGAGTATTTACCATCAATCTGATAGTACAAAGTCTGTTTACAAGAGGGTGCCTCAGGTAGAAAAAAGTAATAAACCATGGAAGAAATTATGAATGCACTTAAAAAAATACAAAAAGAATTAGACGAACAAAAAACTATGATTCGTAAAAGCGGAGAAAATGTAACAGAACAAGTAACACAGAATATAAATAAAATATTGGAAGAAAAATTTTGTGTATGGGAAGAAAAACATAAAAAATTGGAAGAAAGAGTCGTAAACCAAGAGAAAAGACTGTACTTCTTGGAAAAGCAGGCAAGACAACGAAACATCGTATTTTTTGGTATCTTAGAGAAAGAATCATCGTATGAAAACTTAGTGAACAACTTTACCAAGATAATAGAGCAACATTTCTTTATTAAGTTAGATAGTAGAGATATCCAAGAAATGAAGAGAATAGGAAGAAAAGGAGACAGACCTCGCCCAATAGTAGTAACATTTACAACTCTTGGCCTGAAGATCAAAATTTTTAAACAAAAAGGGGCACTAAATGACACTCAATATTATATGAAAGAAGATTACCCGGCATATATTTTACAAAAAAGAAAAGAATTACAACAACAACTAAAAATAGAGAGAGAAAAGGGAAATAATGCAATCATAAAATACGACAAACTAATTATATTAAAAAACAACAATAAAAGAACATTGTCTACCTCACCTGAAAACTTTCTCCATTCACAAGGACACAAAAACACGCAAGCCAGTAAGAAAAACAAAACCCTGAAATTGCACTCATCAGCTTCAAGATCCAATAGTATTTCTGAAGGAGTTTTGAAACCTAGCATGCTGAACTATTTAGTTAATAATAATACCAACACAAAATAAGTCAAATATGACAACAAAGATAAAAATACAAAGCAACTAGCACCCCTCTCTACTACAGATTTTATAAAATAACAAGTCCAATTAAGCAATATTAGATATCTTCCAACCCGGCTGGTCACCGTGGAAGATTATGACCACCATCCTCCAAAGGAAGACACCTTAAATTGTCGAAAAAACAGAGACTAATGGAAATCTTTGGAGGAGGCCTTCACCTAAGGGGGGTCCATGCAAAGTAAACAAACACAAATGGGTATATTTATATAAATTATTAATAAAAAAATATTTGTCAATTTGCAACTAATGTAAATTAAATATATCCTATTCTTAATTTCATAAAAAAAACAAATCCATTTCAAAAAATTACTTAAAATTTATAAACATTGATTTATAAATTTTAAGTGAAGTATTGATTGAAAGTATTAATGTTACTAATATAATGCATACCTATTTAAACAAACCAAATATTAACCAAATATTATGAAAATAATATTTATCATACTCAAAATTACGACATTAATTAACTCAATCAAATTCATTCAATAATATAGAAATAAATTAATGTATTAAAATCTAAAAAAAAAATCATAATTTATATTTTCTTTGTAAAATGCAAATTACATTGCAAAAAAGTTATATTGTAAAACTTATTTAGCATGGAATAAAAAGGCTTTTTTTTATTTTTTTTTTATTATAAATAAATTTCAGGGCTGACCATTGAACTTGGTACCCATTTAGATCTCACTTCTTTTGTCGTTGAAGTCAAAAACCAAGGCATATGTTATCATAATATTGAACTTGGCTCTCATTTCACATTTATGATTTAGATGGGATACTAATTACAACTTGATACTTGTCTCTAAGAAAAAGAGCCTTTTTTCCTTATTGAGTACGGAATGCTTAGTAATATTTAATGCAATATTTTGAGTGACGACCTGATTTCATTTTCTGCGGCTACAAAACATAATTTTATATTAAAATCGTGTACAGCACATAAAATCACATTGCAACATTCCTGCAGGTTGTTTTGCGCTTCAAGACAAATAAAAAAATCTTACGTTGTGCAATTTAAGGAAAGGAGATAATTTTCAATTGAAAATTAATAAATCTGTTTTAATGATTTCTATTGATGCAAATATTACACATGAAGTACAAATAATTTTAAGGGTTTTTTTCGCGTTTAATTTTATTTTTTTTATAATTTCTAACGTTTCGGACACTTTCCAGCGCCCAAGGCCACGGAAAAGACTGAGGTTTTTGACGTCCATAATAATGAAAGCTAGCTTCAACTTTTAAAAATTAAGTTTTGGTCCAATCTACCTTGAACGGGCTTACAGTATCTTGAAGTCTTGCAATAGTACGCTTGGGTTTGGAAATAATTTTATTAATTATGGGATCCCAGGCAGATGGTAGCACCCAGCTATCTTCTCTATTGATATTAGAAAGTTTTGTCATGTAGAAAGATTTGGTCATGTAGAAAGAATGAATGAGGAAAGAGTGACAAAGCAAATTTATATGGCAGATGTGAACGGCAGAATCGGGAAGGGACGCCCTAGAATAAAAGTTTATCGACCAAATTGGCGATATTTTGAAAATGGGCCACGTTAGAAGTACCCTTAACCGACGAGCATGTATGCGTAGATATATGGATGTAAAGGAAGCGAAAGAGGTATATCAGGATCGTGCCAAATGGAAGTCCGTAGTCTCTGCCTACCCCTCTGGGTGACAGGCGTGAGTGTTTATGTATGTATTAGAAAGTTTTTTTTTAATTTCGATAGATTACAATAAATTTTATATTTCTTGGTGGGAATCGGTGTTCTTTTGAAGATTTGTGGTCTTTCAAATCTGATATAATGATTGGGGCGATCCTGAACATGTCGTCTAAGCGAGATTAGAATGGCTCTCCAGCACCTTAAAAACGGCAGCGATGGATTTACAGCGGAGCTTCTGAAAGCGGGTGGAAAGCGGGTATTTGAAGTCCTTCAGAGACTCTTTAATTTCGTCTTCCATAGTGGTACTACTCCGGAGGCGTGGAGCAGAAGTGCGGTGGTCTTGTTCTTTAAGAAGGGCAACAACGCTCTCTTGAAGAACTACAGACCGATTTCACTTCTGAGCCGCGTCTACGTGCTGTTTTCGAGAGTCATTACGAATCGTCTCGCACGCAGACTCGACGACTTCCAGCCTCCCGAACAAGCCGGTTTCCGAAAAGGCTTCAGTACCATAGACCATATACATACCCTGCGGCAGATTGTACAGAAGACCGAAGAGTACAATCTGCCACTTTGCCTGGCGTATGTGGACTATGAGAAAGCCTTTGATTCCATCGAAATTTGGGCGGTGCTACAGTCCCTTCAGCGGTGCCAAGTTGACTGTCGGTATATCGAAGTGCTGAAGTGTTTATACAGTAGGGCTACGATGGCTATCCGAGTACAGAATCAGAGCTAGAAACCTATCCAACTGCAGAGAGGTGTAAGACAAGGAGAAAGGTGATGAAAGGTGATCAAGAAGGGTGATGGGTGATATATCCCCGAAACTCTTCACCGCTGCATTGGAAGATGTTTTCAAGCTACTGGACTGGAAAGGATACGGTATTAACATCAATGGCGAGTACATCACTCACCTTCGATTTGCCGACTATATAGTCCTTATGGCAGAATCGCTGGAGGCCCTTAGCACTATGCTCAATGACCTCAATGGTGTCTCCCAACGGATAGGTCTTAAGATGAACATGGACAAAAGAAAGATCATGTTTAATGTCCATGTCTCACCTATGTCGGTAGTTGTTGGGAGCACTATACTCGAAGTTGTTGACGAGTACGTTTACCTGGGACAAATAGTCCGACTAGGTAAGTCCAACTTTGACCGAGAGGTCAATCGACGGATTCAACTCGGCTGGGCAGCGTTCGGGAAATTACGACACATCTTCCCGTCAGTATACCTCAATCTCTGAAAACTAGATTGTACACAACCAGTGCTTGTTGCCAGTGATGACTTACGGATCAGAGACGTGGTCCTTCACTGCTGGCTGCATGAGGACGCTCAAGGTCGCTTAGCGAGCTATGCAGAGGGCTATGCTCGGAGTTTCTCTGCGTGATAGACTCAGAAATGAGGATATCCGTAGTAAAACCAGAGTGACCGACATAGCCCAACGGATTAGTAAGCTGAAGTGGCAATGGGCCGGCCATATAGCTCGAAGAACCGATAACCGATGGGGAAGAAAGGTTCTCGAGTGGCAGCCTCGTACCGTTAGGCGTAGTGTAGGGCGACCCCCCCACTAGATGGAGTGACGACCTGGTAAGACATGCCGGAAGTCGATGGATGCAGGTGGCTCAGGACCGTGCTTTGTGGCGTTACTTGGGGGGAGGCCTATGTTCAGTAGTGGACTTGGGAAAGGCTGTAATGATGATGATTATGACCATGTTGACATACTGCAGACTTCCCGGAGTGTCTGTGCTTCACATCAGTGATAATTATGTTCTTTCACGCGGGTTTTGTTTTCGGGTTCCATCGGGTTCGATCTTTGTGTTTGTCCTATGTAAGAGAGACTATATTCACTATCAAGCTTGTAAACTCCTGCATCTTATAGTGGAATATTATATATGACTGATGGTTCTGTCTTATCTGTTCTGGAACTGACTAATCTAGTGATTTTATATGCTATTTCCAGTCCATCCTGGTTCACACAATGATTTCTTATATTTATGCAAATATTACATATTCAATAGAACTAATGTTACAGATTCTATACGATAAGAAGATCCGAAGACTAAGAACGAGGAATACATAACATTTTTAAATGTCTTGAAGCGATGCTGAGACCAATATCTCATTCTACCTACAGTCCCTGGCCAAATTATTAGACGCACTGTATTTTTTTAGTAATTTTATGTTTCTTAAGAGTTTTTATGCAATAATGGTATATTTAAACTACAATATTATTGATTTTTATTTAAAAGAATTGTTGTAGACTACATATTTGTATTTATTTTTAACATATGGCAACACTGTGTTGACAAAGTGATACATGAACGTAAACAAGTACAAATCTGTATCAGTCGCGATCGGAATCGAATCAGGTACGAACGTGTTTTTGTGGCTTTATGGACAGTGATTGTTTGTTTAACAGTTTTATACTACTCAGTTATTAGTTTATTTTGTATGCAGTGTTTTAAAAAAGTAATTGGATTATTTTCATTATGGGTAGAAAATGCGATCTTTCACCACGTAAAAAAAGCTGAAGTGAAGGCCCTTGTGATTGCGAAAACGTTTACAAACCGAGAAATATCACGAAGATTGAAGGTTTCTGAATGTAGTGTACGACGCATAAAAAAGAAAATTGAGTCAGGGGAGGAATTAAGCCCGAAAAGAAAGAAAAGATGCGGTAGAAAACCAATTTTCACTCCACGGTCAGAGAGATGTTTGAAGAAAATTTGTCTACAAAACAGATTTGCTACCACAAAGGTAATAAAATCACAACTCCAGGATGCTAGCGTAAATGCTTCTGAGCGCACTGTTCGAAGAAAATTGAAAGAATTAGATTTCAAGGCTTATCGCCCCGCCAGGAAGCCCAAGTTAACAGCTGCAATGAAAGCAAAGCGCCTGAAGTGGGCCAAACAATGGCAAGACAAAGATGTGGACTTCTGGAGATCGGTAAGATACAGCAATTTAATCAAAAATTGATACATTGTTATCATTTTCAGTTAAATAAAGCAAATAAACATGGAAGTTTATATATTTTTTCCTATTTTTGACAGGTCTGCTTCAGTGACGAAAGCACATTCGAAATTTTACAAAATAAAGCTCAGTATGTGCGTCGTCGTCATGGAGAAAAGTTTCATCCTGATTGTGTCGTCCCGACGGTTAAATATCCCACCAAAGTGATGATTTGGTCAGCCATCAGCGGCAAGGGCACTGGACGTCTGTACGTCGTCAAAGGAATAATGAGGCAAGATCAGTATAAAGAAGTACTGGAAAATCGGTTGATTCCGCAGCTCAGAGAATGGTTTCCAAATGGGGAACCATTCACTTTCATGCAAGATGGAGCTCCCTGCCACACTGCTCGGTCTGTTAAAGCTTTTTTGGCAGAAAAAAATATCCCTCTGTTGGATTGGCCCGGTAATAGCCCTGATATGAACCCCATTGAAAATGTGTGGGAGCTGATGAAAAGAGAAGTGGCTAAAGATGTGATTACCAACAAAACCCAGCTCCTAGAAAAGATTATTTATGTGTGGAATCATCATCCTCAAATGCAGGAGACAGTACAGTCTTGCATTGATAGCATGCCGCGCAGAATTAAAGCTTTGATAGCGGCTAAAGGTGGCTCAACTAAATATTGACTTTTACTAGCATTAATTTCACTTTTCTTTAAAATTTAATAAACTTACTCTTTTCTAAATTAATGCTGTTTTATTTATGTCAAATAAATAGGTAATTGATTGGATAATATAAAAATAAAAAACAAATCAATTTAAAATAATAAAACGGTACAATATCACTCGGTAATCAATATTTTACATGAAATCTTGCAGTGCGTCTAATAATTTGGCCAGGGACTGTATGTCAAAATATTACCAGAAGAGTCGATCGCAGGTGAGTAAAAAGTTATAAAGTATGGTTATTTAGCAAATACGTACCGATCTTTATTCTATAAACGAAACCATAGACGATTCATCTAGTGAAGTAAAGACAGTTTAAATAAACGCGTAAAACTTTAAATAAATGCAAAATAAACATAATGAACTCAAAAATAAACAAATAGAGAAACACCAAACATTAAGAAACAAAATGAATGTCAAACAACAATGTAAACGTCGGTATGGAACTAAACCATTGACTGCGAACAACTGCAAGAGAAAATCCTTGTTTGAGGGTAATATTTAAAAAAAAACTTAACTAAACTAAAACTAAGCTTCGGTCCTCAATACGCCCGACGAGCGTCAAGCTAATTCAAATCCTCCCAGAATACTGCTGATAAAGAAGATACAGAATATTTACTAGAATCAGGCGTTACTTTGCGGAAACCCATTATGTTAAATATGTTTTAAATTAGCTAATATCCGCGTGATAAATTAAAATATTGTATCTTACTTAGTATGATGAGTAGAATTCGATACTCCTTTCGTCTTTAAACCAGGCATCCTCAGATAAAGTAGACTCTGCGGTGCCTACCCGCTCAGTGTCGTATTTATTTATTTATTTATTCTACCAAACTTGTCACTAACATTACAGGATAGGAAGATATTACTATCGACGGTAGTGTATCTTTTCTAGTGTAGTGATGATGGGTCTCCCTCAATGGCGTGCACTACGCTATTGAGGGAGACTGTTCAAACTAGATAAGAAACATCATTTTACTTTAATTCGCGGATCTTAGCTAGTTAATTATTAACATCTTTAAAATACAGAAAACTTTTTAAGAACCTTTTTTTTTCTTCACAGAAAAACTCAATAATTGATTTTTTTGGCCAGACCCGGAATTCGCACGCACTACTTCAAGCACTAGACCAATGAGGCAGTCAATATCAATAATAACGTATAACTATCTATATACCAAAGCATCCATTTACCATTAACACCCTTATTATATAAAAAAGAATAATTTGATAAATTTAACAATTACATTTATGTTGTTTGGCCAATTCTCACCATTACAGCCCTTTCTTAATCCACTGCTGAACATTGGCCTCACCCAAGGAATTCCACAAAACACGTTCCTGAACCATCTGCACCCATCGACTTTCTGCATGTCTTACCTGTATGCTTACTCTTGAAAACAATTCCGACTGGTTTTGATGACGTTGGTGCAGTTTGCCTATGCAACTCTTACAGCTCCGTAGGACTCAGCTATAATTTATAAATTAATAATAATAGTATAAATTAAATTTAACATTCCGCATTGTTACTTGCGTAACGATGACTCCTATGACAGTGTATTGTGTACGTGGATGAGTTCTATAACAGCCGCCCTAACAAGGGGTGGCTAGCCCCGGCGGTGATAACCACCCAGCAACGCGGTTGTACTTTATTACGCGGATCTTAGCTATTTAATTATTAACATCTTTAAAGTAAAGAAAATTTTTTAAGAACCCTCATAATTTGTTAAGTAAATGTTTACTTAGGATATTATTCATTAAAATTCTTTTTACTAACTAACAATTTTTCTAGAAACCATAATTTACGACAGCTGATCGAATGAGGGGTTATTTTAACTGTCAAATTCTTGGTATGTGTGTCAGTCATCGTCTCTCTACAGTTTGAGAGGCTCAGTGTAGTACCCGTTTTAGTATGTGTCAAATCATTTTATCAAGTTCATATACGGCCTTATATATATATATATATATATATATATATATATATATATATATATATATATATATTTTTACTAAACTGTAAAAAAAAACAATTCATTATTCTCAATATAATTGTTTCAATTATATTACTACTAGAATAATGGCGCGATTTCTCAACACTGCAACTACACCACAACCTAAAATTGCTAACTGTAGTAGCTGTTACGAATTATATAATACTAGAAGTATAATAATACTCAATATAAGAAATTTATAGTTTTTAAAAACCATTTTACTTCATTTTTTAACTATTTTTATACAAATTAGGGGAAAAGTGAGCACATGGTCTATCTAAATTTAAGTAGATGCTGTGAAAAGGAATGTCTCTGAATACCAGTCTAAATCTATCTTTGATTAAATAACTCGGTCCCAGTGTTATAATAGCTGGAGACCTCAATAGTAAGCATTCCGCCTGGAACTCGCTTACAAACAATCTAAATGGTAATGCATTGTCCGAGCTTATGGATCGACTAAACTTCGATGTTATCGCGCTTGGGAATTCAAACCATTAGCCATTTACTACCATTCACCGACCGGAAATCCTTGACACAGCGTTACTCAAAGTGTCCGATTGTCAATAACAATCATAGAGACAATTTTAGAGCTTAACTCGGATTATAGTCTAGTCCTTTTCCAGCTGGGTCAGCCCCTGGGTGAGGTCCTGGGTGAGATCAAAGCCATCGTGGACTGGCGTGAGCTCGAGGTTGAACTCGAGTCTACGACCTCCCAGCACTTAGACACGAATTCCGGCAAAACAGACTTGCCAGAGGAAATCAATAAGGCAAATAACACCCTATCAGCGCACCTCACCTCAGCAGTCGAAGAATGCTCCCCAGAGGTACGCGTGTCGAGCAATCGACACGTGAAGTTTCCGAGTGACATTCGCCAACTGATCAGAGCAAAGAACGCGGCCCTTAGAAAATATGATCACTACCGAACAATAGATAATAAATTTAGTCTGCGCAACCTCCAAAACGAGGTAAAACAGCGCATTGCAGAATTTAGACAGGATAAGTAGGATAATCTGCTGTAGGATATCGAGCCATCCCAAACTGCCTTCTGTCCGGAAAGTGAAAGTGGAAGTCGCAGAAACCATCAAAAACCTCAAAAAAATTAGCACGCGGCACGTCGGCATTAGCAACAGGGTGCTAATCAATCTCAGCGCCACTTTTCTGCTTCTTATTAGGAATTTGCAACGCTCTTCTCTTCAGCTGCCCCTCCCCGGACGCATGGAAAGAAGCGAACGTCATAGAAATCCCGAAACGAGGGAAAACGCGCAACCTAGCCTCTAGTTACAGACCCATCAGTCTCCTCAGCACACTGGGCAAAATCCACGAGCGTATAATTTAGAATCGCCTTCTTAAACACGCCTTGGTAAGGACCAACAAGCTTTCCTGACAAGCAGTTCGGTTTCAGACCCGACACTTTTGCACAAACCAGATTCACCGCCTTACGGAATATATCCTAGAAGGCTTCACCCACTCAAAGAGTATTAATCGAACCCGTAACTCCGGTGCCCCCTTCTTTGAAGTCACCAAAGCGTTTGACTAAGTCTGGGACGACGGATTGCTTTACAAGCTTTTTAAACTAGAAGTGCCTGATAGGCTCACTCACATCATCAGAGCCTTCTTTGCCAACCGCCATTTCCGATTTCGTATAGAGGCAACCCGCTCCTCCAAACGGCCCCTCAGGGCTGGAGACCGTTATGGCTCCATTCTCTCTCCACTCCTCTTCACAATCTACATGAGTGACATCCCGAAGGACATATACATACATACATAAACACTCACGCCTGTCACCCAGAGGGGTAGGCAGAGACTACGGACTTCCATTTGGCACGATCCTGACATACCTCTTTCGCCTCCTTTACATCCATATATCTACGCATACATGCTCGTCGGTTAAGGGTACTTCTAACGTGGCCCCTTTTCAAAAAATCACCAATTTGGTCGATAAACTTTTTTCTAGGGCGTCCCTTACCGACTCCGCCGTTCACATCTGCCATATAAATTTGCTTTGTCACTCTTTCCTCATTCATTCTTTCTACATGACCAAACCACCGAAGCATTCCTTTCTTAATCCTGGTCACAACATCATCTTGCATACCACATTTATCTCTTTTCATGCAATTTCTCATCCTGTCATTCAGATTCAATAAAAAAAATACTCCTTAAAGACCGCATTTCTACAGCATTTATTCTACTTTCGTGCTTTTTCTGCCACACCCAGCTTTCACTACCATACATTAAAGTAGGGACTAACACAGCATTATGAATTACCATACGTGCCTTTTTTGACACATTCTGGTTCTTCATAATAGAGTGTAGTGCCCCATTCACTCTATTCCCTGCATTTACTCGTCGTTCTATATCCCTATCATATCTACCATCCCTGCTAAATACACATCCCAAATACACAAACTCATCCACTTGCTCAATTAACTCTCCTTCTATTCTTATTTCACATACCGTTTTGCTTTCTTCTCTTTCAAAAACCATCACTTTCGTCTTACTTGCGTTTACTTTCATTCCCCTTTCTTTTAATTCCCAGTTCATTAATGTAACCATCATTTGCAACTCAGCCGCCGATGACGCAAATATGACTTGATCATCGGCATACAAAAGGCATTTGACGGTTAACTCGCCCATTCTTAACCCACATTCTTCATCTTTCAAAGTTTGCAAATACCTGTCCATAAATAGGTTGAACAGCCAAGGGGAAGCTACACAGCCCTGTCTGACACCTTTTTGGATGCCAAACCAGTCCGAGTAGACCCCACTGATCCTGACACAAGCACTAGAGTCCCTATAAAGAGACCTTAATGCCTGTATCAAACCAGAGCTCAACCCATATGAGTTCAGTGTTTGCCATAACACATTCCTGTCCACTCTGTCATAAGCCTTTTCCAAGTCCATGAACGCACAAAAAACTTTCTGGTTTTTGGCTAAAAACTTCTCCGCAATCATGCGCATGGAAAAGACTTGATCTGTACACCCCATTCCCTTTCTAAAACCCGCTTGCACATCCCAAATTTTTCCATCAGTTTCTTTCATAACTCTTTCAATTAACACCTTAGCATACAGTTTACCCAAAATACTAAGCAAGCTGATACCAAGGTAGTTTTTGCAGTCCTGCTGTGACCCTTTTCCTTTATATATTGATACTATAACTGCTTTACACCAGTCATCCGGTACACGTTTTAATTCCCAACATAAATTAAACAAGGTGTACAGCAGGCCTGCCACCACTCCCTCTCAGCCCTTAGCATCTCGAGTGATACTCTATCATATCCAGCTGCCTTATCTGCTTTCATGCTTTTAATTGCTTTCATTATTTCATCTACACTTATCTCCATACCCCTTTCCACTTCTTTCGGAATTTCTACTTCATTTAATTCAGACGACTCTTCACTCATAAACACGCTTTCAAAGTATTCCTTCCATCAGTTTAAATTCGAAGCTTCATCATTCAGAATACATCCACACTCGTCTCTTATAGCATTCATTATAGGCTGTTTTGTATTTCCCCTGGCAGTTCCTACGAAATTCCAGAACATTTTTATGTTAGCCTGGAAATTATCACATATCCTTTTATCATTATTATCTGTTCTTTCTTTCTTTTTCCTTTCAACAACTTCTTTTACTCTCTTATTTAGACGTCTAAATTCCGCCTTTTTTCTTTCAATCTCATCATTCATACCAGAAGAATTACCAGCTTTAGTTGCTAGTAAATCTAACCATCCTTTCTTCTTTGATTCAACTTCCATCCGTACCTCATCATCCCACCACAACGTATTACTTTTCCTTTCATTTGTTCTCTTACTTACACCACATACTTCGGTGGCGGCATCCACCAAACCTTTCTTAATATTGTCCCACACAGTATTCAAGTCTAAATCATTCATACACAACTCATTAAAACATCTAATATTTCCTCTCAGTCTACATTTATACTTCTCTTTCACATCTTCATCTTGTAACTTCTCTATTCTTATACGCTGTAACGCAGTGGTAGACACAGATGCCCGATGCCGCCAACGCTTGAAAAGACCATTAATTCGACATAAGACCAAGTAATGATCCGTCCCTACGTTGGACCCCCGGTAAACCCTTGTATCTACGACTGCGCTTCTCATTCTTTCATCCACAATTACGAAATCTATCATGCTTCTATCATCACCTCTTTCCCATGTATACATGTGAATCTTCTTATGACGAAAAATAGTATTCGTCACAAAGAGATTCTTTTCCACACATACGGTGAGGAGGCCTTCACCATTCTCATTTAAACTTTCATCACCAAACATTCCCAATATCCTTTCATAACCAGACCTCTTCACCCCAACCCTTCAATTAAAGTCTCCTAACATAATAATAATTTCATTTTCCTTACATTTTGTCAACACCATCCTTACCATGTCCCAAAACTGCTCTCGGATGTAAGTGGGCTTAGACATGTCTGTGGCGTACACCCCTAGCAGGAACAGCTTCTTTAAGCCCACTTTAGTTCGTATGCATAGCAGCCTCGGGCTTATACATTCATACTCTTTCACACATTGACCCATCCTTTCTGAAAGGATGAAACCGACACCCTGGCATGCCCGTTCGGTCTCGTCTACGCCAGACCAATACGCGGTATACGTGCCATGTGCAGTGGCATCCTTTCCCTTTCGTTTCGCCTCATTCACACATAACACATCTATTCCTCTGTCATTCATCATTTCGCATACTTCATCCATCTTATCATTCATTCCTCCACATACATTCAGCGTAGCCAGACGGGTTTCCGCAATCCAATTTTCGCCCCTCCGGGAGACAGAACGTGACGGGTGGCGAACCTCGTCGCCGGTTTTTCTCCTGGAGATTCTTCGCACCCCTGCCCTATTGAAGGGGCGCCGGGAACTCGGGGCCATTTCTTTTGTTTTCTGAGTCATGGTGCGAACAACGGGTGGTGGTAGATTTTACGCCGCTACCATACGGCGAGGAGCCGAGTCTATTTTTTCGGCTTTGTCGCTCGTTTGGCACCACCCAGGGGACACGTGTAGGGTGGGCCTAAGGTTAGGTGGTAGAAGCCTACGGACGCGAGCGACTCATCCCGAAGGACCTAGTTGTTAAAACCGCTCTCTTTGCAGACGACACAGCAATCTACGTCTGCCATTTTCACAAGAAATTTCTCACAGCGATGCTCCAAAGAGCCGCCAATCGCCTAGGAGAATGGTTTCGCTTATAGAAACGTGAACCGTGAAAAAAGTATAACAATATACTTTTACACCACTCCATGGCCTTCGCGAAATACATTCGTGCCATCGACAATCTTGCCAAATTCATCACTACAATATGTGCCAAATCTATTGAGAAAAACGGATAATGACCTCAGATATAAGCCGAGTGTCAAAAGGCGTAACTTACAAAATCTCAATTTAGATGTGATAACAATATTTAAATATTAATATCATTCACACTTCTAGGGCAGAACATATATTTTGTTTTTTTTTTTGTTTTTTAAATAATATTGTCTGTGGTTCCTACAAGCATCGTAAAATCACACATCGTACATACATCGAGAAAAATGTGTAATATTTTATATTTAAATTTATGGTAAGTAACGCTTACTGCGTTACTTGCCATATTCACATTCACATTCAGTTTCATATTAAAAATATTTGAACCAATTTAATCACCATATTGAGCTTTTGCAAGTTCATCCCTTTAAAATAAACAAAACGCGCGTTACGTCAGTTCGTTCTAAAAGAAACAACAACGCAAGGGCGCGTTGCACGAAAACATACAACTTTCAAATTAACAGATGTTAAAAATTTACCTAAAGATTGTTTAACTCAAATCTCGCCAGCTAAATGGAAAAACTGTGTTCAATATGTCCTTAAGGTTGAACAAAAATGCGTGGCATGGGTGATAGAATTGACTAAACTGCAGATCGCTTTATAATTAATGTTACAGACAGTTCAAATGAATATACATCAATTGAAGATACGAATGGTGATTGCACCGAATAAAAATAAAGTTCTCATATAATATTGAAAATAAAGTTTTGTCTTTTGAATAAGTACGTAAGTAAAGTACGGTGTCGTTATCACTCGAATCTTTATATGTGTCATAAATTAATGCTTTTTGTTGTTAAATGTATAAAGTACTTTATAACAATAGATTAGTTTTCTTCTACAGCAATTTTTACATAACTTTTTTATAAAAGTTAATAAATATATATTATATCAATCATTGTAAATAAAGAAAGTACTACATATAAAAAGTGCCTATATATTGAAGGTTTGTAACAACTGGTTAAACGACCGAAAAGTCATTGTCCGCTTTTCTCAATCGATTTGGCACATAATATAGTCGACTCTATCCGCTAGTTAACAGTAAGAGCAAAATGTCCCTAAGTCACAAGCTCCCCCTCTACAAAGCTTGCGTTAGACCTATCATGTCCTACGTAAGCGTAGCTTTCGCAAACACAGGTCATAAACGTTTGTACGATCTCCAAATCGTCAAAATAGATTTCTTCGCATCGCTACCGGAGCTTGGCGGTACCAGAGAACTCGGATTAACACAGAGATTGTCAACTACCGACGATCTCTGAATATTTCAAGGAAATTTCTCGGCGCTACTTTGAGAGTGCTGAGACCCATCCCAATTTGCTATTAGTAAACGCATCAACCTACCCTCTGACTTAAAAAAGTTCAGCAAAGCCTCCGGAAGCCCCGCAACGTTTTAATCGAACTCCCATTTCCGCTAGATTCCGATGACACAAATGTCGCCGGTCCATCACACATAGACACCACACATTCACCTAGTAACACAAACACTGATAGGACAACGGAGTGAACACAGCGTGTGAACAGACGGGCGGGCCGCACACCCCTCTACATTGCGCACACAACGTACAACCGCGTTCCTGGGTGGTTATCACCGCTAGGGCTAGCCACTTCTTGTTGCGGCGGCCGTTATATAACTCATCCACGTGCACTATACACTGTCATAGGAGTCATCGTTACGCAAGTAATGATGCGGAATGTTAAATTTAATTTATACAGAGCCCTGAGTCCTATGGAGCTGTAAGAGTCACATAGGCAAACTGCACCAACGTTATCAAAACCAATCGGAATTGTTTTCAAGAGTAAGCATGCAGGTAAGACATGCATAAAGTCGATGGGTGCAGATGGTTCAGGAACGTGATTTGTGGAATTCCTTGGGCGAGGCCAATGTTCATCAGTAGATTAAGGAAGGGCTGTAATGATGAGAATTGGCCAAACAACATAAATGTAATTGTTAAAATATATAAATATATAATAAATTAATAAGGACACACACACACACACACACACACACACACACACACACACACACACACAAACACACATACACACACAAACACAAATAGGCACATATAAGTTCAAAGAAAGGAAAGTTTATTTTATATTTTCTATTTCTCGTGTTGTTTTTGAATCTGAGGTTAGTTCATTTGTTGTTTTATGCATATTTTAAATGTTTTTATTTTGTCTTTAATGTTTTTAATCTTTTTTTTTTGTATTTGCGATTTAACATTTATATAATATTATATTAATTAAAAAATATTTTATATTGACATAATATTTAATTACTTTGTACGTAGTTTAAAAGTATAAGTCAGGTAAATGGGGAGCCTGCTACTTTGGACTCCCGCACAACACCTCAGGGAGGAGGGAGCGGCTGAAAAACAGCTCTGTATGAGATCTGTATCTCGTTGCAGACAAAGCTGAGCCGTCTTCTTTTGTCTCAAATAATTATAATGTTCTTTTGTTTTAACGTGAATGTAACTGTGTGTTTTAGAGGCAATAAATTTATTATTATTATTATTATTAAATTTATCAAAAGTTCTTTTTAATAGAATAAGGGTGGTAAATGGTAAATTAATGCTTTGGTATATAGATAGTTACACTTTGTTATTGATTATGACTACCTCGTTGGTCTAGTGGCTTTAGTAGTGCGACTGCTGATCATGAGGTCCTGGGTTCGAATCCCGGGTCTGGCCAAAAAAATCAATTATTGAGTTCTGTCAAGAAACTCTCTGTAGCTGCCGGGAGTCAGGAAGTTGGCGGTATCTCACCCCCGTGCCTCGGAAAGCACGTAAAGCCTCTCCGGTCCGTAAAGGCTTTACGGATTATGAGAGTTAGGGAATAGAGAGTGCACCTGTGCTTGCGCTTACACTTGGGCACCATTTTAACCCTGTCCTGCGCCGATGGCTAGCTTCCGTTAAGGCAGGCCACCGGCGGCGAGGACATTATTATTATTAATATCAAAATACAGATGCGTTATATCAAGGAAAGGAAGTGCCTTGTTCCAGGACAAAATGTCTTCGGTTCTCTACACTCAATATATACGCTGGTATTATGTGAGGGCGTGGTCCTTTCGCAGTCAAAACGACCCATTCGTGTTACATCCATAATATAAATTCAACATGGCTCTTCTACGTGCCAAAATATAATTAGAATACTAATTTGACTTTTAAACAAACATCTACTCCTTTGTTAGTATATTTGACTTTATTTACTAAGAAAATAATATTCTAGATTTAAATATTCCTTTAATATCCGTGTGTACAATTTAAAAGTCACAAATGTTATGTTTCAAATTCAGCCCCAAATTAACATAAAGCTGGAGATAAGCCAAGTATTTTAAATAAGTTCCTTTTTATTGAGCAATGTGTCAACCGCACCGAGGTGCCTTTTTTCAACACAGTTAAAATTTGCATCAAGGTCTCATTTGACTTTTTTAACGCAACATTCGTAGTATATACGTCCTATCACTGAAATATATTAAACTGACTAATATTTAAATGATTTTATTTAATTTGCAATGTTGTTACGAGTAGGATCAAATATTGCAACTGAATTTTAAAGAAGTATCCTCAAATAATTGAGCTTAAATTTTGCATATAAGTTTAGTTTGGATAACAAGCATGGTTAGCTAAGTAACGTCATTCTAAATGCAATTTGGGAGACTAGTTATTTTTTATCCACTCCATGATGATGGGTATCAAATGAAAGGGTTTGCTGAGAAAACTACAAAAATAAAATGACGTCATCCTAAATACAATACGTTGGAAACCCAAATATAGCAGACTATGTTTTTATGCAACCCCATGATATAGATATCAAATGAAAATGTTTGCTGAGAAGAATACGAATAAAATTACGTCCGCATTCATTTCTTCGAAAAGATGGTGTACTACTGCCTGGCTAAACGGTAAGACTTAGCGGGGTCGTGTCTTAACTAATATAGACCTACACTCTGCGCAAATTATAGCGATGGTGAAAAAAAATCACTATTCAGAATATTAAGTTCAATCGGTTAATATATTATATGGTGCGTACTGGAGCACAAATATGCCGGTTGCCGATTCATTCATTTAAATCCGAATTATATCCGAAAATACAGTTCAAAAATGTTTATATAAGACATTGAGCTATTATGTACTACGTATTAGAGGCAACACTACATGTAGTTACGCTCTTCCATTCAATTGCGGTGTTAGCACCGCACTTTACTCAGTCACTCGCTAGGCGCTAGTGAGTTGACACGTGTTGCTTAATTATACAAACGGTCCAATGGATTTTAATATGTTGGACGTTGTTAGTTTCCACGACATAAGATCTTATTTGAGGATGGGGAACAGGTATAAAATATATTTTCATTAATTGTTTTAACCTATGAGTTTGTTATGTGTATTAGTATTGCTTGTGATCGTACGTGAGTGTGTTTAATAAAGTACCTTGTTATTTTTTATACACAATTTTTATACAAATTTTATGGAGAGCGAAATATAAGCATAAGAGAATCAATGAAATAAAAAATCAGATGCATAATATTGTTGCAAGCTTAGGATTCGTGGCAATAAAAACTGCCGATCGATTGAATTATTTAAATTGATCCATTATTTACCGAACACCAATTAAAACTTAAAACATACGAATAATTAATCACATTTAACACTTTAGTACACTTTATTTCGTTTTGTATTGCCAATTCAATCTGACTCGGTCGCGGCCCTAAACGGCTTCGTATAGGATCTTTTCTACTGAAACATCTAGAACGTTCGAGTACAATGTCAAAAGTTCTAGCATCGGATTTTCTAGAAAGCTCTCCTTGTTCTGCTACTCCATACTAGATGGTGCTAGTGAATCATCAAGAAAGATCTTGACGCTCCTATCTCTGCTACTTGATACTTGATGGCGCTAATAATCACCTGCCATTTACCAGGCATCAACTATGGCACGCAACAATTTGAAATTTCGCGGGAGTGAGAAATTTATTTTTACTTATGAATTTAAAACGGTAGAATTAAAAAAAAAATATATGATATTATAATTTGAGAGAAACAGAAAAAACATCAAGTTGAATATCCCCTCCCATACCTTTATTATTATTAATGTTACCAGCTTAGACTGACCTAAATTGACACAAAAATTACCGAACACCAATTAAAACTTAAAACACGCTAATAATTAATCACACTTAACACTTTATTTCGCTTCGAAGTCTTTGCTTGTCAATAATGCCCCGGTCGCGACCCGTAACAGCTTTATATTGGCCTTTTCCACCGAAACATCTAGAATGTTCCAGCAAATACCGATACCGACCGACTAGGTGTAGAAAATTCGAGTATGAAGTTTTCCAGAACGCTCAGTTCTTCTATTTGATACTAGATGACGCTAGTGGGAGAGTTATAGAATCTTGGCGCTTCTATTTCTGCTAAACCTGCAGAACCTGCAGAATAATTTCTAATAGTAAGTGAAGCTTGTTAGCGAGAGATATTATTTTACTTAAATAATTTGAGAATAACATAAAATAAAATTCATAATATTAGTGTAGACGTCGTTTGAAAACTCACTTACCTATTTCATACCTTGGGTGTCATAAAAGACGATAGGAAAAAACAGAAGGCGTATTTTGTGTTTTAGTTCCTAGCCCTATGTAGCAGTATAATTCTGATAAAAATTCAAAATAATAAAAAAACTGCGGCTGCTAAATCGCCAGCTCAGTATGAATACTGTGGCAAAATCACCCCTATTAGTCAAAATATGGAGGGAGACTACGTTCAGAAGTTGACTTTTGGTAGGTCATTTACGTGGTAGAGCCATTTTGGAGTTATTTTAGTTGTATAGTTGTAGCACGAATCGGTCGGCTCGACCGGGGAAGGACCATCACAGAATACTAGCGTCAAATAGTAGCTCAATGCTGCTGTGTTTCGTATAGTGAGTGTAGAGAACCGGAGACCCTTTTTACTGGAAAATGAGGCATTCCATGTTAAACCTCATGGGTGACAACGCATGTGCATTTTGATTCGTAATTGAGGATAGATGTTGATGTCTATGGGCCACAGCAACCATTTACTGTCAGGTGGACTGTGTGCTCGTTCGTCACCCGAACCTATAGAAAAAGGCTGTAGTGAATTAATGAATACATACTGTGTACATATAC
This sequence comes from Parnassius apollo, assembly GCA_907164705.1. Taxonomy (NCBI): domain Eukaryota; kingdom Metazoa; phylum Arthropoda; class Insecta; order Lepidoptera; family Papilionidae; genus Parnassius; species Parnassius apollo. Next base: position 98,817 of record CAJQZP010001029.1, read on the forward strand.
GATACTACATACAGTATTCTTATGGTGAATCAAAATTTAACTAGTTTATGTTACACTAACAATTACTTTATGGGGTGGAGTTACACTGCATCTAGAGAATGTGTCGTCTTTTTTTGTAAGATAAGGGTGACAAACGAGCACACACACTTGATTGTTAGTAGATGCTGTGGCCCATAGACATTTACAATTAACCTCGATTAAGAATCCAAATGCAGATGCGTTGTCAACCTTGAGGACTAAGATGAAATGCCTCGAATTTAGTAAAACGGGACTCCGGCTCTCTACACTAAACATACGAAACACACCTGCAGTAAGCTACTATTTTACGCTTGTATTCTTTGAGAGCGTGGCTCTTCTTTTGTCGAGGCAACCCATTTATGCTTCAACCAAAATATAGCTGCAGCGTGGTTCCACCACGTATAAAACGGCTTGATTAGAGAAAAACTAAGCTCTCACAGAATATTAGTGCAAAATAGCAGCTTAATGTTGCAGTGTTTTGTATGATGTGTGTAAGAAACCGGATTACCCTTTTACTGAAAACGGATAATTCCAACTTAGTCTTCAGGGGTGACCACGCGTCTTCATTTTGATTTTTAATCGAGGATAGATGTACGTGTCAATGGGCGACAGCGTCTACTTACTATTAGGTCAACTGTGTGTTCGTTTGCAAACCTAATTCTATAAAAAATAAGGTACTCTATGATATTAAATATTTTTATTTCAATAATAAAGCTTTCATTACGATAAAATCGAACCCTCATTAACAAGTAAATAATTTCTAACTCCAACGAAATATTTTTCCATGTTGTAAAATTAGGTCAATGGGCATTTATTGACCCGATTCTCCACAAACTCTCGGCTCCTGCTCTCGGCAACATATTTAATATTAATGATTTTATTTTATCAACGTTTTTTGTGTCATTTTAAGTGTGTATGGTGGGTGGTAAAATGATAGTATATTTTCACACTTATCTTTTTTTATTGCACACAGTAATTACAGTCTAACGACAGCACAATATAGAAGGTACGAATGAGAAGACAGGAACACAGTACAATAAGAGAAAGAGAATTTAGCAATACGAACTGCGTAAGCGCGGGTCTCAGGTTAACAATGGATATGAACACATGCGACGTGCAACGTGGAAGCGGACGAACTGGCGATCTCGTTGCCCCGAAGGCGCGGCCTAACGACCGAACCAGTTTCGCATTCTTCGTTATGTATATACATAAAAGTGCACGGTGCGTGTCTGCTTGTACATAAATTAATTTATTTACACATATGGTTTATCAATTAAATTTTACAAAATTTTGGAATTTTTATTTACATTCATATCATTAGCAACTAACAAAATATAAATTAATAATAGTTTAAAATTAAAGTATAAAATTATGAACATTTTTGCATTTTCAACAATTAAAATATAAAATATAAAACTCGCCACATCCTTTTAAGAATCAATAGCGCTTAACTTTTTTTATAGAATAAGGTAGGCAAACGAGCATACATGTTGACCTGATTGTAAGTGGATACTCTGTGCCTTTATATTTACGTTCATTTTCGATTTAGGATCAAAATTCAGATTTGTCGTCATACCTGTGGATTAAGATGGAATACCTCGCATGTAGTAAAAACATGTCTTCGGTCCTATACGTTTACCATACAAATACAGTAACATTAAGCTGCTATTTTACGATGGAAAACGTGGTCTGCCCCAGTCAAACAGACCTACTCGTGTTACAACGATTAATATAGCTACAGTATAGCTGAACCACTAATAATCTTATTTTATTAATTTAATTCGCTTAAAGATTGTTTGTTTATACAATCTTCTTATCTTAGGGTTAACAGCCGTTGACGTTTTAGTAAAATAAGCATGTCTTCCTGTTTTTCTACTTTTCACCATTATTCATCATTGATAGGTGGATCATCGTTCGCAATACCATACGCTTAAGGCAATATAGTCCATCCATGTGTTCCTATTTAGATAAAAGGAAGGCAGTTTTTGGAAATATATGTTGTATAATACACTATGTTTGTAATGTCGAAATAACAACTTGTTACTAAATGCATGTGAAAGCGTGTACGGTACTTATAACAAAAAATAATTTTCAATATTTTGTCTGTCTGTTTGTTCTGGCTAATCTACGAAATGGCTCGACCGATTTTTACGGGACTTTCACTGGCAGATAAGGAATTGTGAGGAGAGTTACTCTTATTTTAGAAGAATAATTATGATATAGCGCAAAAAATATTGAAACCTACGAAATCCGAGATGATGTATGTGAGATGTATTATTTATGTAAATGAGACGAAAAGGAAGGGGAAGGATGTAACTGCACATGGCATGTATACCCCATACTGGTCTGGTGTAGACGAGATCGAGCGGGCATGCCAGGTAGTAGGTATCATCCTTTCAGAAAGAATGGGCCAATGTGTGAAAGAGTATGAATGTGTAAGCCCAAGACTGCTATGGATACGAATGAAAGTGGGCTTAAAGAAGTTATTTGTGTTAGAGGTCTACGCCCCAGACATGTTTAAGCCCACTTATATCCGGAAGGAGTTTTGGGAAATGGTAAGAATGGTGTTAATGAAGTGTAAGGGAAACAAAAATGTTGTTATGCTAGGAGATTTTAATAGAAGGGTTGGGGTGAAGAGGCTTGGTTATAAAAGGATATTGGGAACATTTGGTGATGAAAGTATAAATGGGAATAGTGAAAGCCTCCTCACCGTATGTGTGGAAAGGAATCTTTTTGTGACGAACACTTTCTTTCGTCATAAGAATATTCACATCTATACTTGGGAAAGAGGTGATAATAGAAGCATGATAGATTTCATAACTGTGTATGAAAGAATGAGGAGCGCAGTGGTGGATACAAGGGTTTACCGGGGGTCCAACGTAGGGACGGACCACTACCTGGTCTCATGCCGAATTAGGGGTTTATTCAGACGTTGGCGGCATATGACATCTGTGTCTACCACTGCGTTACAGCGTATAAAAATTGAGAGGTTACAGGATGAAGATGTGAAAAACAAGTACAAATGCAGACTGAGAGAAAATATAATTAATTTGGATGAGTAGTGTGTGAATGAGTTAGACTTGGAGAATGTGTGGCATAATGTTAAGAAAGATTTAGTGGATGCAGCTACTGAAGTATGTGGTGTTAGTAAGAGAACGAATGAAAGGAAAGACAATACGTTATGGTGGGATGATGAGGTATGTATGGAAGTTGAAGTAAAGAAGAGAGCATGGCTAGATTTACTGCGACCAAAGTCTGGCAGTAAGAATGATGAGAATGAAAGAAAAAAAGGCAGAGTTTAAACGTTTAAATAAGAGAGTAAAAGAATTAGTTGAAAGGAAAAAGCAAGAAAAAATGGATAAGAATGTAGAAGAACATCGGATAACTTCCAGGCAAATATAAAAATGTTCTGGAAACTTGTAAGAAATACCAGGGGACTTTCAAAACAGCCTAGATTGAATGCGATACGAGACGAGAATGCCTGTATCCTGAATGATGAAGTGTTGAGTCTAAAGAGATGGAAGGAATACTTTGAAAGCGTATTTATGAGTGAGGAGAAGTGTGAACTAAATGAAATAGAAATTCCGAAAGAAGATGAAAGAGATAGGGAGATAAGTATAGATGAAATAATGAAAGCAATGAAAAGCACGAAAGTAGGTAAGGCAGCCGGATATGATAGAGTTTCACTCGAAATGCTAAGGGCTGGAGAGGACGTGGTGGCAGGCCTGCTGTACACCTTGTGTAATTTATGTTGGGAACTAAAGTGGGTACAGGGAGACAGGTGCAAAGCCGTGATAGTCCCAATATATAAGGAAAAAGGGGACACACAGCGGGACTGTAAAAACTACCATGGTATCAGCCTTATTAGCATTGTGGGAAAACTCTATGCTAAGGTACAAATTGAAATAGTTATGAAAGAAACTGATGAAAATATTTGGGATGTGCAAGTGAGATTTAGAAAGGGATGGGGAGGATGGGGTGTACAGATCAAGTCTTTTCCATACGCATGATCGCGGAGAAGTTTTTGGCGAAAAACCAAAAAGATTTATGTGGGTTCCTGGACTTGGAAAAGGCTTATGACAGAGTGGACAGGGATGTGTTATGGCAAACGCTGAACACATTTAGGTTGAGCGCTGGTTTGATACAGGCATTAAAGTCTCTGTATAGGGACTCGAGTGCTTGTGTTAGAATCAACGGGGTCTACTTGGACTGGTTTGGCATCCATAAAGGTGTCAGACAGGGCTGTGTAGCTTCCCCGTGGCTGTTCAACCTATTTATGGACAGCTGTTTGGAAAATTTGAAAGTTTAAGAATACGGGTTAAAAATGGGTGAGTTAACCATCAAATGCCTTTTGTACGCCGATGATCAAGTCATACTTGCGTCGTCGGCGGCCGAGTTGCAAATGATGGTTACATTAATGAACAGGTCATTAAAAGAAAGGGGAATTTAAGTGAACGCAAGTAAGACGAAAGTGATGGTTTTTGAAAGAGATGAAAGCAAAACGGTATGTGAAATAAGAATAGAAGGAGAGTTAATTGAGCAAGTGAATGAGTTCGTATATTTGGGATGTGTATTCAGCAGGGATGGGAGATATGATAAGGATATTGAACGACGAATGCATGTAGGAAATAAAGTAAATAGGGCTCTGCACTCTATTGTGAAAAGTCAGAATGTGTCAAAAAAGGCACGTATGGCAATTCACAGTGCTTTATTAGTCCCTACTTTAACGTATGGTAGTGAAAGTTGGGTGTGGCAGAAGAAGCACGAGAGTAGATGAAATGCGGTCGCTAAGGAGTATGTTAGGGCTGAATCTGAGTTACAGGGTGAGAAACTGTGTAATAAAAGAAGAGTGTGGTTTGCAAGACGATGCGGTGACCAGGATTAAGAAAGGAATGCTTCAATGGTTTGGTCATGTAGAAAGAATGAATGCGGAAAGACTGACAAAGCAAATATATGTTGCAGAAGTGAATGGAAGAGTCGGAAAGGGACGTCCTAGGCGGAAGTTTGTTGACCAAATTGGCAATATACTAAAAATGGGTCAAATTAAGAGTACCCTTAACCGACGAGCATGTATGTGTAGGTATATGGATGTGGAAGAGGCGAGAAAGGTATGTCAGGATCGTGCAAAATGGAAGTCTGTAGTCTCTGCCTACCCCTCTGGGTGATAGGCGTGAGTATTTATGTTATATAATTTTATTATATATACTAATAATTATAATTCGTTCTAGTAATACGAAAGAATTGTCAATGATGTTTGGAAATCGGACGCTTCCTGCTAACTAATACATTTCCGCTCGCCAATGAGATACGCTTCAATGGTGCATATGTGATCAATATTCAATGTAACAGTTGGTGACGGTAATGACTTAACGCCTTATTCAGTAATTTGTGATATATTTGTATGTAATAGAGCCAAGCGTTATTCTAGCCTTTTTTATTTAAAAAAACCGTGTAGAATATAAACAGAGTTATCGGTGTTTCATAACCATCTAAACTAAAAAAGATTGCAGCATCCGCCAATGGTTCTTCTAACACGGTTGAACAAATACCTTCATCGTACATATTTATCTTAAAGTTTTGCTCCAATAAGTCTCTTTATCTATTTAACTTAACGCATTTCATTAACAAATGCTGAATGTCATCAATAGAATCATATACATCACAGTTAGGGGAGTCAGATTTCATCATTAAGTAGGCAAACTTTTTGGAAGGAAAGTGCCCTGAGCGTAATCCATTTGCAGTTAATATGGTAAGACCCATACAAACCGATATTTAAACGGTGAATCTCACCACCATCCTTCACAGTTAGCTACAGCGGGCAATTCTTTCTTACGGTGTGTACGAGGGATCTGTGACAGCAAACACCTGGCCGCCAAGCTTCAGCGCGTCAAGCAGGTTCTGCACTACAACAAGCTTCGGATCCCGCGTCTATGTCACGTCAAGCTGGCCACATTCAAGCATGTGCCTGCTGTACTACCATATGCCAGAGGTGTCATATACAAGATTGGCTTCATCTTGAAGCGTACTTCTATTAGGACATTTTAAACGCCACCGGAGAAGATTGGTATGATCTTACCATCTGTCAAGTGTCATATTCCTCTACAAATGCAGGAGTGAACCCGCGTATAAGAACATATAGCTGAGGTAAACATTCCGATAAATCTGCAGTTTGTGATAATATCCCTGGCAGCCCCAACCATTACATCAGGTTGGATAGACCACAAATCCTCGCGAAATAACATCAGTTCCTAGCAAAAATAATTTGTTTGGCTATTGAGATTAAAAAACCTTCTAATTTCAATAGAGAAAGAGGCTGGGAATCAAAAAAAAAATAAAACTAAATCCAAGCACACCACTGCAAGACTTCAAGATACAGTAAGTTCATTCTGCGTAGATCGGACCATAAACAATAACTAAAAAGCTGAAGGTACTCTGGGTTAACATTGACATCAGGACATCAGTCACCTCAGTCCCCCGTGACATGGGTGCTGTAAAGCACCTGAAATGTCGGAAATTAAAAATCATATATATTAAACGCGATAAAATCCGTGAAAGTAGTTTTGATCAATGTGTTGTGTTCGCGTAAATCAATTTATTTTATTTTAAGGGTCATAAAGCACGCCTCACCAGAAAATGAAAGTCGGCGTTAAAATAAATTTATTTTATATTTAGGTAAGACACATCATTGTATTTAGCTAGCGGAAGGTTGCGAAGTGATTTATATTTTTATCCTGTTTCATATCAAACTAGATAACAAAAAATAGCATATTTTATTATTTCGTTGTTTAAGTTAAGTTTTAATAAAATAAGTACCTTAAAATTATACCGCATAAGAAATATTTACTACCCAATACCGTCCCTTAGATGACGTAAGAGACGACAGAGGTAAGCAAATCGGAGATGGGAATCAGCGTCCACAACTTAAAAATTTATAAATTGCGATTGCCAATCCATCTGTCGATCGTGACAACTGAGGGAATATCTGCCCCCCTATGAGGTAGTTTATGAGAAAATGCTGAGCACTGTAATATAGAGATGCTGTATCATATCATGTATGTTAACATAAAAATGGAAGGAGTAGAATAGAGCTCGCCTCACTTGAAGATTTTTTTTCCTTCATTTAGTATTGCGAGGCTTTATGACTTATTCGTCACACTTGGTATGCGAATCAACGTTCGTAGTGTCAGAGGTGTATGACGTCAATGAAATGGTAATACTGCCCTTATATTACGGTTTGCAGTTGTATTATAGTTGTAGCACGAATGGTTGCCTCTGACGCCAACTTGTGGTAGACCCTACACTTCTGGAATTCGGTAACTTTTGTGTTTCCGTATCTAGCCGTTATAATTTAATTTTCCATAGTTCATTGGACCCTCCCCTCTGTTACTCATCGAATTGGGTTACTGTGAGCCCCAAATCTTTGTCGTGGTAAATCAGGGCCGTTACAATCATATACCGGGATTATATATCGACATGATTCAATACCATCTCTATTAATGATTACAGTCAATTTTAGTTTCTCTGTACTCGCAATCAAGTATCTTTTTGCCTGAGACTATTGTTTTATGAAAATTTGATAAAATTAATATTTTTAGTTTATAAGCACTTCATGTAATTGAAAAAAAAATTGACCATAAGGCTTCCGTGGATACAGCCGTTCTATATTATGTAGGGCAATAGGAAAATAGTGGAGAATAAAAGATAACATGACAAAATAGCATGTAATAGTAAAAAAAACTCTACACTCTATTGTGGAAAGTCAGAATGTATCAGAAAAGGCACATATGGCAATTCACAATGCTGTGTTGGTCCCTACTTTAACGTGTGGTAGTGAAAGTTAGGTGTGGCAGAAGAATCACGAGAGTAGAATAAACGCAGTAGAAACGCAATCATTTCAGAGTATGTTAGGACTGAATCTGAGTGACATGGTGAAAAATTATGTAATAAGTGAAGAGTGTGGTTTGCAAGATGATAGTGTGACGTGGATTATGAAAGAAATGCTTCCGTGGTTTGATCATATATAGTGAATGAATGAGGAAAGAGTGAAAAGGCAAATTTATGTTGCAGAAGTGAATGGAAGAGTCAGTAAGGGACGCCCTAGACGAAAGTTTGTCGACCAAATGGATGTGGAGGAGGCGAGAGAGGTGTGTTAGGATCGTGCCAAATGGAAGTATGAAGTCTTTGCCTACCGCTCTGGTTGACAGGCATGAGTGTTTACGTATGTAGTAAAAAAAAACAAGAAATGAATACAAAAGCAATGCTTAACAGATTTAATGATTTTAAAAGTTCTTGTGACATATTACAACCTGAACAATTTGGCTTGCTGATGACGTAAAAGTAGTTCTACTTCTCTTGCTTCTTTTGAAATTATAAAATATATAACTGAATGTATAAATAATAAAACTCAGATACTTTCACTGTTTTTTGACATGAGTTGCGCCTTTGAATTTATAAATTATGATAAACTCCTCCATAAACTAGAATTATACGTAATTAGAGGGAATGTGTATGCATGGCTTGAAAGTTATTTAAAATGTCGAAGAGAGATTACAGAGATAACAAAAAGGATACAAATAAAATAACATTTTAATTAAATAAATTCATTGTTTTAATTATTATATAAAAACAGGCGTATCACAGGGTAGTATATTTGGCCTTTATTATTTTTATTGTATGTTAATTACCTTCCCAATGGTACAAATATATCCTTTTTACAGACGATACTACTATATTAGTTAAAAGTGATGGTAATAATTCATTAGATTCGCTTAAAAATACGCCACTAATTAATATCATAGAATGGAGGCTCATGATTTAACCCCTCAGCCGCTAGCTAAAATGATTGACATCACCCGATCGCTTTGCGTGACGCAGCGTCGCTAAAAATAACCTAACCTTTAATTTTTCGTACATTTATTTTCAATAATATTTATTATAAATCGCAATATAATACTTGTCTTCATTTATTTATTATGATATATTACTTGTTTTAGTGCTTTTACTTCATTACAAATAGATTTTAATTGTATTTTCACAGTCAAAAATGTACGCACCTAGCACAGGACAGCAGCTTGAATATCACAATTATTCCTATATATAATATCATATATATATATATATATATATATATATATATATATATATATATATATATATATATATATATATATATATATATATATATATATATATATATATATATATATATATATATATATGTCGGAGCAAGTACATCATCGGTTGACAAAGCATAAGCTTTGCATTGTCTTTTAATTGATTATAATAATCAACGGTGTATAATTATTAATACTACAATTTAATAAGAGCAATTTATCAGAAACATAACATGTAACTAGCTAGTTCTTTAAAACTCTTTTGGTTTACAAATCTCTTTATTGACCACTAATTCCTGGTAAAACAACTATTTATTCCATTATCAACTTTTAACTCAAATATGGTTTTAAATCGTAGAATAAATAATTGTCGATTTGATTAATAATCCTGATAATTGAAATTGCTTAAGTAACCTAATGAATTCAATAAAAATATATTGTTTAGTCAAGTATTGACGAATCAAATCGTCGACCAATCAGAGCACACCTAAGTCGTTATTACGTTTTCCTTATTGAATGAACGCGGCAACAGAATCACTTCAGTTCCTGCGCTCGTCTGTGTAGTTCTATTTTCCTGGTAAAACTTTGCAAGTATTATTTGTGAGTCTCATAATAGGAAGTGTAGAATAAAGTTGTAGTGCAAAATTAAAAGGGTGTGGTCTTAGATCTGGAAACAGTATACGGTAGCTTGACTGAACCCTTGTCAAATGGGGACAGTGGTGCTGCCTCACCATAAAAACAACCACTGGGTTTTCCGCTCCAACAATCATGTAGTTGTGTCCTTCACATTGCGCCGGTGTGTAATTGTGACAGGGACACACTGTATGGTCAAACTGTAATTACTCTATGCTGAATGTATAGAGCGTTACGCTGTCCTATTATTGATAACAATAAATTGCGCAAGCAAGAGAGCAAGTTGAACATCAGCTCTCACATTTTTACCATTTTTAATAATTAACGCTATCCTGTTATTTCCCACACAATTTTGGCTTATCGTGTTACACCATATTTCCGACATCAGAAGTGGGATAAAGTTCTTCTTATCGCCCACATATGATCTTCGAATAGCTTAAGTGTTGTTACGTTTGTGAAAGACTATGATACGCGGTTACCTGATATCTTTGATTTTTTTTATGTTACGTAACTTAATGAAAATTGCTGTTCCTATTAACGACATTGACTTATCATTAAAATATAGAGCAAAAGTTTAAAGTGAAATGTTTTAAGCCAAACGTTAAATCTTTTGGTTTGATTTATATCAAAAGTACCCGCAAGTACTTTCTTAATTTTTTTTAATTAACCCAAATATGTTAACAAATGTTGAAAGTACAGTGGAAATTTAAGTTGCTCGAGTGATATCATTATTTGATAGTTCATGCGAAATATGATTTACTTTGGGTACATTTTAAAGTACGAAATGTTAAGCGATGTACAAAAAAAAATTCTAACTTTAATGTGCTGTCGATTAAAAGAGTAAGTAGCTATTTGTGTTCTAATGTGCTGATAAGTGTTACAGTTTACCGGTTTACGGGATTAGCAGAAGTCACTACTACGATGATCAATAAAGATGTCCATAAGAGCCAGCCGACAGCGACAGTGATACGTTATCGATCCTACAATACTGTCACTGCTAACTCCAATACTCTCACCCTCAAAGGTAATGTGTCAAATATGAGCGTGTTCCGAGTTCAGGCAAATGCGCGTAAGTAAATTTCTTAACTCACTGTGTTATAGTTATTCGTATGCAATCACATTTCTTCGGCTAAAAACACCTATCAACTCAGTGATTATGACATTCAAATGAAAGTCTCTAGCCTTTTAAAGGGACATGCTAAAATGTTGGCCGATAACCGGCTAAATGACGAATTCTACGTGGGGAGATTTGCGTCAAAACATCACCACCACCTCCGAACCAGAAAGCCGTTATACGCGTGACATACTGAGATTTAGAGAGCACATTTACGACTCTCCTAAGGATATCGCCGAGTTCTTATCTCGGGCATGATTTCTATGGAGACGCTTGACGAAAGACAAACTTGAAAACAGTGATGCTGTAGAGGCCGTTATCGGAACTGTGGGTGACGAACGCCTTAGAATTGAGTAAATGAATGTTAGGGCCACCTCGATGCCAGAATTGATATTCGTTGCCTCATCCATTCGTGTTAAGCGTCCCATTACATTTCATAAATAATTCAAATCTACCGCCCAAAAAAAAAAAAAGAGTTTTAAATATTCTTTTGATAACAGAAGTTCTTCTTGTACTATTTGCGAAAAGATCGGCCATACTTCTGATAATTGCCGTACTAAAAGTAATTCTAACGTCCTTTCATTCGATAGAAATCGGTCGACGCGTTTAGCTATAACTAGTGATAGTAAATTTTGTTCATTTTTTTTCAAAGCCTGGTCACACATTCAAGTTGTTTTTTTTTTTTTTTCGCCGCGGAAAACTAATAAAAATTAATTGAGTGATAGTACCCGCAGTTCTATCTTAAACCTCGTGCATTCCTATACGATCACATAGCCCTATTTTAGAAAATTTTAATCCTGATTTAATTGATGACTTTGAGATAAATCAACTACTTGCTCTTCTTAATAAGTACTCTTTCATCTTTACTCAAGGTTACGGTAAATCTCGCGTTAACACTGACTAATTAGAAATGCGTCTAAAAAAATTAAAAAAAACCCCCGATAAATACATAGAACGATAGGCACTACTCTTCTTACACTTCTCACCCGACGATCGAACTGTGTATCCCCAGAGTTACTTAATTTGGTCAATTTTTATACCACATCCATTAATTACGATGCATTGCAATGTCATGTGCAACAAAGGATGACCGAGGCGTCAGCGAAAGACAAACTCTGGTTTGATAAAGAACTGGCTAAGGTACATAACTTACATCGGGTAATCTTCGTTTTAAGGGGATATAGTACGTCAGCTCAAATTCTATTTTCGCCTCCACTTCACCGTGCGTCGTATGCTATGTACCGACATGTTTGTAACACTAATACTGTAAGTATTTAGGTCGTGGGATACTTGTTTCATTAGGTTTATCATATTTATGCCTATTTCTTCACACCAGATCTTTTTTCTTTCTATCGAGAAAATTTTACGGAATCGTGTTTTCGTCTAACGTAGTACTTAACATTAATCCTTCACTTTACCACGTATTTATTTCAAAATTAATGTTGCAATATTTTCCGCATAACGGAGGATCTTACTATGCCATTTGAGGTAGTATTTTTATTATTTCCCCTTAATAAAAAAATAACCCCAGAAATCAGACTTTGTTGAACCACAAGTTTAGTGTGTGCCCTACAATATTCATAGAGTACTTATAACGACCGATACCTCCTAGAGAAAGTTGTCAGTCACCATTGTCGGCCCCGTAAAGTCCCGCATGAGCAGTTAAGACGTGCCCCACAACCAGGTGCCCAAACCAGCAGGCAGGCGTGTCACCGAGGGACGAGCCTGTCAACGAGCTAATAAGTGATGGTGGATCCCATGATTTGCTTTCCCTAAATGATTTACAGCCTCAAAACTTGCAAAATGACGACTGTAATCTGGTAAAGAACGCTGCTGGACCTTCAGTCAGGATAGATGCTACAAATTAAATGGTGAGCAGTTTCCAATTTATTCTAAGCTACTATCTATTATCATTACTGTATCCATTAATTACATAGCTATTAAACTAAACAATTTTACTTCATTCACATTCAAAAGCCGTGGAGGCAAATATAAACATTAAGTTATTCTCAAAAAAAAAAAAAGAAAAAAAAAATAACCACAAGCCGTGGAGGCGACAATTTAAACTCTCATGTTATCCTGCTGGGACCACGGCGTCCATGACCACTCAGCACCCAAATCCCTATTTTCCCGTCAAATAAAGAGACTTCGTGCCTGTCACGGAGCAATGGTCCTAAACTCCTTACCTTACTCTCCATCAGATCAAAGACTTTGTGTCTATCACAGAGCGGTGTTCCTGATCCTACTTCCTCTATTCCTTCAAATCAAAGACTTTGTGTCTATCACAGAGCATTACCGTCACGTGAGAATGATATGTCGGAGCAAGTACATCATCGGTTGACAATGCAAAGCTTATGCTTTGTCAACCGATGATGTACTTGCTCCTGTACTTGCTCCGACAACTATACTCGTATCTAATTGAGATTACAACTACAATCTGTAACTTTACATATTTATAAATGCAGTAAGAATAATTTATGGTTTTAATTATTAAAATTAAGTGTGCTTTTTAAAGCTTCACTTTCTATATGATCATCTCGTAATTATTGGGTATGGCTCCCAATCAAAGCCATTATTTACAAAATGAATACTGTGTCAACAGGTCAATAGAGATAGAAGATTATTCACGGCAGGTGCAGAGCGCGCACCGCCGATCAGAATGGCCGTGTCGGAGCAAGTACATCATCGGTTGACAAAGCATAAGCTTTGCATTGTCTTTTAATTGATTATAATAATCAATTAAAAGACAATGCAAAGCTTATGCTTTCTCCGACATAGTATTGTTTCATTCTCACGTGACGGTAATGCTCTGTGATAGACACAAAGTCTTTGATTTGAAGGAATGGAGGAAGTAGGATCAGGAACACCGCTCTGTGATAGACACAAAGTCTTTGATCTGATGGAAAGTAAGGTAATGAGCTTAGGACCATTGCTCCGTGACAGGCACGAAGTCTCTTTATTTGACGGGAAAATAGGGAACTGGGTGCTGAGCGGTAATGAACGCCGTGTCCCAGCAGGATAACATGAGAGTGTAACTTACCACCCGCACTTAATTTTAATAATTAAAACCATAAATTATTCTCATTGCATTTGTAAATATGTAAAGTTATAGATTGTAGTTGTACTTTCAATTAGGTATAGTATTGTATCTGTCGGAGCAAGTACATCATCGGTTGACAAAGCATAAGCTTTGCATTGTCTTTTAATTGATTATAATAATCAACGGTGTATAATTATTAATACTACAATTTAATAAGAGCAATTTATCAGAATCATAACATGTAACTAGCTAGTTCTCTGTTATGTTTCTGATAAATTGCTCTTATTAAATTGTAGTATTAATAATTATACACCGTTGATTATTATAATCAATTAAAAGACAATGCAAAGCTTATGCTTTGTCAACCGATGATGTACTTGCTCCGACAACTATACTCGTACCTAATTGAGATTACAACTACAATCTGTAACTTTACATATTTATAAAGGCAATAAGAATAATTTATGGTTTTAATTATTAAAATTAAGTGTGCTTTTTAAAGCTTCACTTTCTATATGATCATCTCGTAATTATTGGGTATGGCTCCCAATCAAAGCCATTATTTACAAAATGAATACTGTGTTAACAGGTCAATAGAGATAGAAGATTATTCACGGCAGGTGCAGAGCGCGCACCGCCGATCAGAATGGCCGTGTCGGAGCAAGTACATCATCGGTTGACAAAGCATAAGCTTTGCATTGTCTTTTAATTGATTATAATAATCAACGGTGTATAATTATTAATACTACAATTTAATAAGAGCAATTTATCAGAAACATAACATGTAACTAGCTAGTTCTTTAAACTCTTTTGGTTTACAAATCTCTTTATTGACCGCTAATTCCTGGTAAAACAACTATTTATTCCATTATCAACTTTTAACTCAAATATGGTTTTAAATCGTAGAATAAATAATTGTCGATTTGATTAATAATCCTGATAATTGAAATTGCTTAAGTAACCTAATGAATTCAATAAAAAGTTATTGTTTAGTCAAGTATTGACCAATCAAATCGTCGACCAATCAGAGCACACCTAAGTCGTTATTACGTTTTCCTTATTGAATGAACGCGGCAACAGAATCACTTCAGTTCCTGCGCTCGTCAGTGTAGTTCTATTTTCCTGGTAAAACTTTGCAAGTATTATTTGTGAGTCTCATAATAGGAAGTGTAGAATAAAGTTGTAGTGCAAAATTAAAAGGGTGTGGTCTTAGATCTGGAAACAGTATACGGTAGCTTGACTGAACCCTTGTCAAATGGGGACAGTGGTGCTGCCTCACCATAAAAACAACCACTGGGTTTTCCGCTCCAACAATCATGTAGTTGTGTCCTTCACATTGCGCCGGTGTGTAATTGTGACAGGGACACACTGCAGTATGGTCAAACTGTAATTACTCTATGCTGAATGTATAGAGCGTTACGTTATCCTATTATTGATAACAATAAATTGCGCAGGCAAGAGAGCAAGTTGAATATCAGCTCTCACATTTTTACCATTTTTAATAATTAACGCTATCCTGTTATTTCCCACACAATTTTGGCTTATCTTGTTACACCATATTTCCGACATATATATATATATATATATATATATATATATATATATATATATATATATATATATATATATATATATATATATATATAATTATTCCTATAATCCAATTTTTATTGCATTATAGGATAGGAAATTTTACATTGAGCCTATGATGCAAAACTTCTTCATAGAAAAGTAGTCTCTAAATATAAGTTTTTATGGGTTAAGGTACTGTGGTGGTTGCGGTCTTATAAGACCGTTAGGGATTTGGCGGAATATGGCCGCGGGCTCATGAGCCCGCTAGGGGTTTGAGAGGTTGTCAATCTACAAATAATGAAAATTATGCATATTAAGTCATACAGGTCACCTAAACTACACTTTAATATTCTATACGGCAATAACAAAATTGATGAAGTAGATAACTATAAATTTTTAGGACTAAATATTAATACACATCTGAGCTGAAAGGAGCATATTGATATCGTTTTTAAAAAACTTGAACGATTCGCTTTGCTTCAAAAAGTGTTAGGCAAAATATATCAATTGAGGCTGCTTTTACTGCGTACTATGGCTACGTATTATCGGTGCTATCTCGGTATTATCTCTACTGAGGTAGAAGGAGCACTTTTAGTTCAAAAGCGTGCCTTAATCAATATTTGGTATTTAGATAGTTGTAAACTATAATATTTTTCGATTACCTTGTTTTTCATTGAAGACTGTCAT
The DNA here is from genome assembly GCA_907164705.1 of Parnassius apollo. Taxonomy (NCBI): domain Eukaryota; kingdom Metazoa; phylum Arthropoda; class Insecta; order Lepidoptera; family Papilionidae; genus Parnassius; species Parnassius apollo. Next base: position 114,994 of record CAJQZP010001029.1, read on the forward strand.
GTTGTCAATCATTCCCTAAGTATTTTAAAACCTGCATAGATACTACAAAAAAGTAAGTAAATATGCAGACCTAATATATCAACCTCACTGTCATAAAGATATGTATAAAAAAAATATACATAACATGAGCATATTATTATATAACACATTACCTAAGAATTTAAAATAAAAGAAAGGAGCCCCCTTTCAAAATTAATTAAAGGAAATGGTTACTGGAAAATTGTTTGTATAGCCTAAAAGAATATTTAGAATGGAAAAATTAGTTTAACACCTCAATCCCAATAAAAAACTCATGCAGTCGCACGCGCCCGGCAAATCCATAGCAGTCGCGCGCAACCGCACCCACCCGCAGCACGCAAAACCATTAAAACTTATATTTAAAGATTACGTTTCTATGTAGAAGTTTGGCATTTTTTTGGTTTTACTTCATTACAAAAAGACTATTGTATTTTGTTAACAAAACAAAACACCAAGCGAATGTTGGCAGCGTGGAAATCACAATTATTTCAATATATTTCACTCGAAATTATTTACGTAAAAAGATATATTATATTCACACAAAAACTCTCATTACAATTTTATAATAAAACACTATACTATAACACTAAAAAAAAACACTAGAAAAATCCAAACTCTCAACACAATAACATTCACGCGAAAATGGCGTACGAAATGGACGTAGATTATAAATAAATATCCATAGAATAACTTGACCTTTTATTGCACTAGAGGATAGAAAATTTCATATTGATTCTATAATGCTAAACTTTTTCATAAAAAGTTAGTCACATAGTATATATATATATATATATATATATATATATATATATATATATATATATATATATATATATATATACAAACTTATATATATATATATATATATATAAGTTTGTATATATAGGGGACTGAGAGGTTAATGATTTATGTACTCCATTTCTATAAGTGGAGCACATAAACGATTAAACTAAGTTTTCCAGTTAGTTTTGTATAGTTTTTATTTTATATACACAAATATTTGCACGTCTTCGGGCAGACTAAACACATTTACATTATGGATATTTAACTGAAGACCCTGTTGTAGCACCTTCATATGGCTCCATCCACAATACGTACCCCAATCTAGTAGCACCAACCCAAACCTTGAACCTTTACCTAATAGGTATACCTTTTATGTGTTTTTGCAGCCATGCCTCCCATAATAAGTCTACTATCTACACTGTAATTCTGTTCGAGAGGAGAAAAACCCAAAAACATTTATACAGAAGTATTGCGAGAGGGCATAATTTTGTATATTTACATGAAGATGACAAAAGATAAAGTCAAATCTATCCCAAGCCTATCCTAGTCATAGCAGAGCTGATCAACTCATTTTTTGTATCAGGAAATTTTTCTTCGCAGGAGTCACGAATAATCACTAACCATCAATATTCCACTGAAATTCTTCTTATCCTCAGCGATTGTGTTTCCAAGTAAATTGTTTTTGACGGCATATTTGTCTATCTGACACCAAAAAGGAAAAAACATCTTCAGTTATGAAATTTTCAAACCACCCAATTGGACGCTCATCATGGAAATCTCCTTGAACCTTTCAAAACCTTGGCAATTCAATGGATTTTTTCCAAGTTTTATTTTATACACGCGATGGTTCGCCTGCGTTTTGTTTATATACAGAATCAGAAAGTTCTTCTGTATCAATCACCGGAATGTTTCCTTGTATTGTTACTTCTGTCGGTTGAAATAATATGTGTTGTTGCAAACTGTTCAGCATCGTATTACCTTCTTCCTTCGAAGTTTCATCAGTTTGACAGTCGGGATCAACAGGAGAAGAAACAGAACCATTCATTTTCTATTATCTTCATCAGAAATACTTTCCAAAGCATTCAAAATCTCATGCGCAGCCTACGGCCTCTAAAGAAAAATATGCATTATTTTACTTTACCATAACTAGTAAATCAGTATTTATAAGGGATTATATCTAATTTTCAATTTTTTATTACTATAAATAATACTTTGTTAATACTAAAATTAATGTTATCAACTACCTGTCAACACAGAAAAAATAACTTGTAAAACACAAATATTTATACATACCTGCAATACAATATGTCTGCAACTCATTATTTTTACACACTTTTTCGCTTTCGCTAAATTGTTAAAAAAACCCTTCAAACCCCAATAAAAATCCCATGCAGTCGCATGTGTCCATCAAATTACGAGCAGTCGCATGCGACCGCACCAACACACAGCACTTTAAACCATTAAAACTTATATTTAGTGACTATTTTTCCATGAAGAAATTTGGCATTATAAATTTTTTACAAAATTCTCTATCTTGTGGTATAAAGAGAAGTCAGGTTTTATTTCATTACAAAAAGATTTTATTGTATTTTTATAACAAAAAAACGTACCAAGCGGATGTCGGCAGCATGAAAATTACAATTATTTCTATATATTACTCGAAATTATTTACGCAAAAAGATTTTAGAAATTATATTTACACAAAAACTTTCATTACAATTTCATTACAAAACACTATACTTAAACATTTATAAAACACTATAAAAATCCAAAAATCACCACAATAACATTCACACGAAAATGGCGTACCAAACGAACGTAGATGATAAATAAATATCCACAGACTAACTTACTTTTTATTTCACTAAAGGATAGAAAATTTTATATTGATTCTTTAATGCTAAACTTTTTCATAGAAAAGTGGTCTCTAAACATAAGTATTTATGGGTTAAAGTGCTGTGGGTGGGTGCGGTCACATTTGACCTCCTGAATTTTGACGGAATATCGCCGTGGAAGCTTGTAGTTTGAGAAGTTAAAATAACTGGCCTTTTTTGCTACTAAAGCGCATATATTCGACACAGTAGGCATAACTGAGTTAATAACTTAAATACCCCTATGCCATAGTAAGTAATAGTATTAAATTAACTTAATTAAATGTAATAAAACTTGTTGAATAAATCGTTTTTAAAAGGCCTCCCATCGTTTTTGGATAAAAAAGTGTGTCGGGATTATGCCAAATGAAAATCCATTATTTCTATATACCTTTCTAGGTGATAGACGTGGTAGCTATGTACACAAAATCACACATACGCACACATACAAGATATATTCATTCCGTGCAGGAAATCAACGGACGTGTGATTTCATATGGGCTAAGCAAAGCTTGTACATTGTTAGTTAAGGTAATTGGACCGTGTAGTGAATATCGAGTGGGAAGGATATATTTGCTTGATGTTCGTGTATGTCGTATGTACCTACACAGTCAGTTCCTAATAAATAAGAAACTGTCAAATATAAAGAAGGAATTAAATAACTTTTATATACATATACCTTTACGTACAGGAACCACGCTGCAACTATATTATAGTTGTAGCACGAATGGGCCAGTTCGTCCGGGGACGGACTACGCTCTCACAGAATACCAGCGTAAAATAGCAGCCCAATGCAACTGTGTTTAGTATGGTGAGGGTAAAGAACCAGAGTCCCTATTTACTGGAAACAAGGCATTCCATATTTTAGTCAAAAAAGACCGCGATGGTCTTATGACGACGAGGATAAAAGCCGCTGAGGATGTATTCCACTACATACGATAAACTTGTTGATGGAATTTTTTAACAAGAGGGTCACTGTTTGTGGGAAACAGATAGCGCCTCATGCGAGTGAGGATGACACGTTCGAAGAGTTTGCCCATGGCTTCGAGAAGCCTCATGGGACGGTAATTCGAGGGGAAGTGGTGAGGCTTGGCTGGCTTAGGAATGCCAATGACAGTTGCCTCGTGATGGATCCACGTGATGGGAATGCAGCTGAAAACGAAGTCAAAAATTATAGCCAGAAAAATAATCATTTGCTCAGGAAAGTGAAAGTGGACTGAGATGTTTGACGTCCCAATGTCATTGTTAGCCCGGCTACCTTCAGTTTTTGAATATTAATTTTTGGTCCGATTTACGCAAAACGAACTTACAGTATCTTGAAGTCTTGCAGTGGTATGCTTGGGTTTGGGTTTAATTTTGTTAATTATAGGATCCCAAGCAGATGGCAGCACCCAACCATCTTCTCTATTGAAATTAGGATGTTTTTTAATTTCAATAGCCTCACGTATCATCCTTGGTAGGAATCGGTGTTCTTTTGCGAGGACTTGTGGTTTATCAAATCTGATGTAATGGTGGGGACGATCCTGAACATGTTCACAGACTGCAGACTTCCCGGAGCGTCGGTGCTTCACGTCAGCTATATGTTCCTTCACGCGGGTTTTATGGATCTTTTTGTTTGACCTATGTAAGAGAGACCACATTCACAATCTAACTTGTACACTCCTGCATCTTGTAGAGGGATATTACACTTGACGGATGGTAAAAATTGACTAATCTTCTTCGGCGGCTTGTAGTATGTTTTAATGGAAGCTCGCTTCAAGATGTAGCCAACCTTGTCTGTGACTCCTCTGACATATGGTAGTACAGCAGGCACACGCTCGACTGTGGCCGGCTTCACTCGGTCACTGTGACGTAGGCGCGGGATCCGAAGCTTGTTGTCTTGCAACACTTGCTTGACATGCTGAAGTTCAGCGGCCAGATGTTTTCTGTCACAGATCCCTCGTGCTCTCTGAAATAAAGATTTACCCACGGTAGCTAACTGTGAAGGATGATGGTGAGATTCACCATTTAAATATCGGTTGGTATGGGTCTTTTTTCTATACACAGTGTGACCAATAGTGTTATCAGGATTTCGAATGACTAAAGCATCTAGGAAAGCTAAAGAATTATTTGCCTCTAACTCCATTGTCAATTGTATTTTAGAGATTATAGAGTTAGGGTGGTCTAAAAATGCAGTTACTTTGTCAGATGGTAAAATTGTGAAAGTGTCGTCTACGTACCGCTTGTATAATCTTGGATTTACAGGAGCAGTAAGAAGGGCTTTCTCCTCGAAGTCCTCGATGAATATGTCGGCGACTATGGGAGATACAGGTGAGCCCATCGCCACACCATCTACTTGCTTGTAGAACTCTTCCTTCCACAATAGATAGCCAGATGTGAGGTAATGTTTAAGTAATACTGCATATTCAGCAGGCATGTTGTTATCTTCTAGCTTCCTAGTTACAATTGAGATGCAGTCTTCAATAGGTAGGCATGTGAATAGTGACTGAACATCAAAACTGACCATAGTTTCATTGTCAGCGAGATGTAGGTCTTTTATCTCACTAACAAAATGGTATGAATCCTTTGTGTGTGCTCTGGTATGTCCTCTCAGTGGTGCCAGCATTTTTTCCAAGTGTTGTGCCAGCTTATAAGTTGGTGAATCGATCTGAATCACTATAGGACGTAGTGGAGCGTTTGGCTTGCGTATCTTCGGCAAACCATACAACCTCGGTGGTTTGGTACAGGATGGTATTAGCGAAGTCACGTCGAGATTTAATTTTTCGGAGTATTTCTTTATTAAATCGCTAGTTGCTTTAAGCGTGATAGTTGTGGGGTCTGTTTTGACCTTTTTTATATGTACTTTCATCCGATAAAAGTTGTAGTATTTTAAAACTATACTCTGACGTGTCCATTATTACCGTAGCGTTTCCTTTATCCGCGCGGAGAATCGTTAACTCTGGTCTGTTCCGTAAGTTAATCAACGCTGTAAATTCGTCTTTAGGAAGGTTTGGTTTCGGCACTGTACTACGACGTAACAAGGACGAAATATCTTGACGTATAGCCTCCAAATCTTCCTTACCGATATTATTCTTAAACAGACAATCCTCAACACTGCAGATAATTTCTTCGTACGGGATTTTTCGCGGTGTTAATGCAAAGTTCATTCCCTTCGCTAACACCTTTATTGTTGGTTCGTCCAGTGTATGTTTTGACAGATTATAGACCGTGCGTTGTTTGTTGTTTACGTCTGTGGTCAACGGTTGTGTTACGTTCTGACGTTGACTTAGATGGTTGGCAATTGATTTGATCGTTAATTTTTGGTATTTTTTCTATTTGTTTATTTTTGCATTCATTGTATTTTGATGTTTCTCGTTTGTTTAAAGTTTCGATGCAATTATTAAAATCAAATGTCGTTAAAACTGTCTTTAGTTCACTGGACAAATTGTCTATGGTGTTGTTTATGAAATGTAAATCGAACCGTTTCTGCTGAATCACCGTTCGTAACAGCTTTTTACTTGCCTGATTTAGGATCTTAGCGCTCCCTCGAATGTCCTTTTTTGTTGATATTTTGACACGCGTAGGAATGAGATTATGGTCTCTGCATCTCTTCAAGAAATTTAAAGATGTTACATATCTTGCGCGCTTGGTTTTAAGATCTTCTAATCGGCGAATTTTATTTGCTATTACCAGTCCGTACTGGTTCACATGATGATTTCTTAAATTTACGCGAACACTACACATTGAATAAAACTATTATTTACGGATTTTATCGCGTTTAATTACTTTAATTTATTTTTATTATTATCCCGACGTTTCGGGTGCTTTACAACACCCATGGTCACGGGGGGGACTGAGATGTTTGACGTCCCAATGTCATTGTTAGCCCGGCTACCTTCAGTTTTTGAATATTAATTTTTGGTCCGATTTACGCAAAACGAACTTACAGTATCATGAAGTCTTGCAGTGGTATGCTTGGGTTTGGGTTTAATTTTGTTAATTATAGGATCCCAAGCAGATGGCAGCACCCAACCATCTTCTCTATTGAAATTAGGATGTTTTTTAATTTCAATAGCTTCACGTATCATCCTTGGTAGGAATCGGTGTTCTTTTGCGAGGACTTGTGGTTTATCAAATCTGATGTAATGGTGGGGACGATCCTGAACATGTTCACAGACTCGGTCATCGATTCACCAACTTATAAGCTGGCACAACACTTGGCAAAAATACTGGCACCACTGAGAGGGCATACCAGAGCACACACAAAGGATTCATACCATTTTGTTAGTGAGATAAAAGACCTACATCTCGCTGACAATGAAACTATGGTCAGTTTTAATGTTCAGTCACTATTCACATGCCTACCTATTGAAGACTGCATCTCAATTGTAACTAGGAAGCTAGAAGATAACAACATGCCTGCTGAATTTGCAGTATTACTTAAACATTGCCTCACATCTGGCTATCTATTGTGGAAGGAAGAGTTCTACAAGCAAGTAGATGGTGTGGCGATGGGCTCACCTGTATCTCCCATAGTCGCCGACATATTCATGGAGGACTTCGAGGAGAAAGCCCTTCTTACTGCTCCTGTAAATCCAAGATTATACAAGCGGTACGTAGACTACACTTTCACAATTTTACCATCTGACAAAGTAACTGCATTTTTAGAACATCTTAACTCCATAAACTCTAAAATACAATTCACAATGGAGTTAGAGGCAAATAATTCTTTAGCTTTCCTAGATGTTTTAGTCATTCGAAATCCTGATAACACTATTGGTCACACTGTGTATAGAAAAAAGACCCATACCAGCCGATATTTAAATGGTGAATCTCACCATCATCCTTCACAGTTAGCTACCGTGGGTAAATCTTTATTTCAGAGAGCACGAGGGATCTGTGACACAAAACATCTGGCCGCCGAACTTCAGCATGTCAAGCAAGTGTTTCAAGACAACAAGCTTCAGATCCAGCGCCTACGTCACAGTGACCGAGTGAAGCCGGCGACAGTCGAGCGTGTGCCTGCTGTACTACCATATGTCAGAGGAGTCACAGACAAGGTTGGCTACATCTTGAAGCGAGCTTCCATTAAAACATACTACAAGCCGCCGAAGAAGATTAGTCAATTTTTACCATCCGTCAAGTGTAATATCCCTCTACAAGATGCAGGAGTGTACAAGTTAGATTATGAATGTGGTGTCTCTTACAAAGGTCAAACATAAAGATCCACAAAAACCCGCGTGAAAGAACATATAGCTGACGTGAAGCACCGACGCTCCGGGAAGTCTGCAGTCTGTGAACATGTTCAGGATCGTCCTCACAATTACATCAGATTTGATAAACCACAAGTCCTTGCAAAAGAACACCGATTCCTACCAAGGATGATACGTGAGGCTATTGAAATTAAAAAACATCCTAATTTCAATAGAGAAGATGGTTGGGTGCTGCCATCTGCTTGGGATCCTATAATTAACAAAATTAAACCCAAACCCAAGCATACCACTGCAAGACTTCAAGATACTGTAAGTTCGTTTTGCGTAAATCGGACCAAAAATTAATATTCAAAAACTGAAGGTAGCCGGGCTAACAATGACATTGGGACGTCAAACATCTCAGTCGCCCCGGTGACCATGGGTGCTGTAAAGCACCCGAAACGTCGGGATAATAATAAAAATAAATTAAAGTAATTAAACGAGATAAAATCCGTAAATAATAGTTTTATTCAATTATTATTTTTTATTAAATAGATTATATTATAAAATAACATATTTATTTTTATTAGATAGGTTACACTTTAAAATTATATAAATATTTACTTAAATATGTGATACCTAATGCATTTGGAAAAAAACTATCATTCATATTATTAGCAAAAAAATGGGGGATGAAGTTTTTAATGTAAATATTTAAATAATACTGAGTTTGTAAAATTCCTTACAAAAAAGGTTGAAAAAATAACTTTTAGTAAAAAGTAAAAACCGATTTCAATGAACTAAAAGATTAAAAGAGAAAGCTTCGATTCTTTTAAATACTATGTACAAAAAATTACTCGGTGTTACCGAATTTTTCTTTTAATAAGCGATTTCCTATTTAATAAATTACATGTGAACATGCAGACCCGGAACGATTATTTATAGCCCGTTTCAATATTTCGTGTGATAAGAAATCTCCCAATTCTTTGTTATGTTTTCGTGCTAAAAAGAAATGGAATTTAAACACAGCTATAACAATTAAATAATTTGAAATCAGTGTACACTGTAATGTAGATTTATGTAAAATTCGTTATTTTCGATTCTACAATATACAGAATAATCAAGGTTTTTCCCGATCAATTTTATGCATTATTTTTCGTTCGCACGACCGGCAGTCTGCCAAAATGTTAACATTTGCGACATAATGTATGCAGCATGAATTTTACAATACCGTAACCTCGACCCGTTACACTTAAAACGATTTCAAATAATACTTACATTCACAAACAACATTCTCTATATTAGGAAAAATAAAACATTGGATTCGGATTTTTATTTTGTAGTTTACCTTTGATTATAGTTAACAACAAAATATACAATATTTATTAACATAATGAAAACAATGAATAAAACTAAAAACTTAAATTATCATACTGTGCCACTCCTATAAAATACGGTATGATACCGAAGAGTATGATTCTCTCTTAAAAATACAAGCCTAATGGTTAAAACAGTATTTAAAGAAACCCAACAGCGTAAATTTTTTTTACTAAAAAAACTTTCCCCTCCCTTTTTTGATATTTGCAGATGCAATATATACATACTGTATAGTCTATGTCACTTCCACTGTTAAGAAAAATCTAATCACACCTCATATTATGTTAAAATCGGTCAATCCGTTTAGGTTACAGAGCGTGCCAAAGAAATAAATATACATGTATACATACATATATTATCCTCTCGAAAATCATTACCTTTATTCTGGGGCAGTTGGGTAAGAGTGAATAGGCTGTTATAAGCTGCTTCTTCTTTTTCAACGTCTCAAAAGTTTGTTGTAGGTGAGCTCATGGTCCTCTCTGTTGTATGAATTTTGTGTTTGTGACACTGCCACCAGATACCAGACTGGGCATTTCATGTCCTAAATGAGATATTTACACGTTATGAAGTCATGAAAAAGCTACATAGTTGAAACACAAATCAATCGGCTCGACCGGGGAAGGACCACGCTCTCGCAGAATACCTACAGAGAACAGAAGATCCTTTCTACTGGAAAGAATTTGTGGCGGCGTTGTCATCGCGCCGCAAGCGAAACACACCCTAAACAGCCACAGCCTAAATCACGCTATCAACATTCCGAATCATAAACAGCATATATAGAACATCTCCGAACTATCACATGCAGCATTGGCCGCTCCCCGGGCATAACCCCTTGCCCGGCGGGAGATCTCCCCTTTTCCTTCTACGGCCACAAATTTATTTTAATAAAATTCTTAGGAGTGACAATGCATCTGCATTTTGATTCTTCATCGAAGGTTGATGAAGATGGCCACGGACTACAGTATCCATTCACTTTCGGGTGGAATTGCTCGTTTGTCGTTACCCATCTGCTATAAAAAAATTTAGACCACCATCTCTCCGAAGCCATAAGATATTTCTGGCAATCACCATAATCGCCAACTTCGACACGTATGAGACAAATTTAAATAATGGATTATCTTACGCCGCTGTCACAGCACCGTATAGACATTCATTAGTTTATTGATTATAGCTTATTTAAAGGCCACTGAATATAGGACTCCTCCAAAGATTACCTCACAGGTGAATGTTTGCCAGAGTTGTCACGTCTTGTAGCGTGTTGGCAGTCGCAGTTTTTTTTTTTAATATTTCTAGTTGCTGTCAACAAAACGTTACTGCCTGCGTCCTGTTTTATTTCCATGTATCGCTTCTTACGACACACACGGAATGTTGTCTGATAGTATATTTTTCTTACGAAGGGACTACACGGCGCGTTTTGGTATTCCAGCATAAAGTAAAGCCCTGGCACTCTGAAGATAAGGAAGAAAAATAAAGAAGAAAATAAAATGAGTAGAAATTATGTTTTCTGTAACGGTTTTTAACTTCCTTTTTCATAATGATTTCTTATATTTACGCGAACACTATACATGATTAAAACTACTTTTACGGATTTTATCGCGTTTATTTTTACTTTTTATTTAATTTTATTTTTAATTCCCGACGTTTCGGGCGCTTTCCAGCACCCATGGTCACGGGGGACTGAGATGACTGACGTCCCGATGTCATTGTTAAACCCGGAGTACCTTCAGCTTTTTTAATTATTGTTTATGGTCCGATCTATGCAAAATGAACTGACTATGTCCCGAGGTCTTGCAGTGGTATGCTTGGGTTTAGTTTCAATTTTATTGATTATAGGATCCCAAGCAGGTGGTAGTACCCAGCCTCCTTCTCTATTGAAATTAGGATGTTTTTTAATTTCAATAGCCTCACGTATCATCCTTGGTAGGAATCGGTGTTCTTTCACGAGGAATTGTGGTCTATCAAATCTGATGTAATGGTTGGGTCCGTCTATGATATGATCACAAACTGCAGACTTCCCGGAACGTTGATGCTTCACATCAGCTATATGTTCTTTTACTCGGGTCCTAATTGATCTTTTTGTTTGTCCTATATAAGAGAGGCTACATTCACAATCAAGCTTGTACACTCCTGCATCTTGTAGAGGAATATGACACTTGACGGATGGTAGGAACTGACTAATCTTCTTTGGCGGCTTGTAGAATGTTCTAATAGAAGCTCGCTTCAAGATATAGCCAATCTTGTCTGTGACACCTCTGACATATGGTAGTACAGCAGGCACACGCTTGACTGTGGCTAGCTTCACTTGGTCGCTGTGACGTAGGCGCGGGACCCGAAGCTTGTTGTTGTGCAGAACTTGCTTGACGTGCTGAAGCTCGGTGGCCAGGTGTTTGCTGTCACAAATCCCTCGTGCTCTCTGTAACAAAGATTTGCCCACGGTAGCTAACTGTGAAGGATGGTGGTGAGATTCACCGTTTAAATATCGGTTTGTATGGGTCCTTTTCCTATACACAGTGTGACCAATGGTATTATTACGATTTCGGATGACTAACACATCTAGGAAAGGTAAAGAATTATTTGCCTCTAACTCCATAGTAAATTGAATTTTAGAGTTTATGGAATTAAGATGTTCTAAAAAATGCAGTTACTTTGTCTGATGGTAAAATTGTGAAAGTATCGTCTACGTACCGCTTGTAGATCCTTGGTGTAACAGGTGCAGTAAGGAGGGCTTTCTCCTCAAAGTCTTCCATGAATATATCGGCGACAATGGGAGATACAGGTGAGCCCATCGCAACACCATCTACTTGCTTGTAAAACTCTTCCTTCCACAATAGATAGCCCGATGTAAGGCAATGTCTTAGTAATACTGCATATTCTGCTGGCATGTTATTTTCCTCTAGTTTGCTAGTTATAATTGAGATGCAGTCTTCAACAGGTAGGCATGTAAATAGAGACTGAACATCAAAACTGACCATGGTTTCATTGTCAGTAAGATGTAGGTCTTTTATCTCACTGACAAAATGGTATGAATTCTTAGTGGTGGAGCGTCGAGCCTAAGGTTGCCGAAGTCTAATTCCCCGGTCGAACCTTAAAACCTATTACGCGAGCTATTAATCTAAGTGGACTGTATCTACTAAATGTTTCTACACTTATATAAACGGCAACTATAGCATGCGGTACAATGCACTCGCTCTTCCCTAAAACGAACTATTATTTGCCAAATCGATGAAAGGAATCCTGCTTGATTAGGAAAACACAAAATTGGAGCGGGTTAAAACAATTATATCAAGCAGGCAGTAATATTAGGAATATTGACTCACCGGGGTTTCTTCTATTCGGTCGAGCACTATAGCTGCGTCTTCTGGAACTTCTTCTGGAACACTCCGGAGAGAGGCGGTGCGCGACTATATCTCACACGAGGTGAGGCGGGTTTCCTGGAGCTCGACTGCTTCCAGGCTAAAGCGGTTCTACTAGTGGTGTGGTTCCAATGACGAGCGCGGCGGGAAGAGAGCTGCGCGTCGGTCGCGCGTGCCTTATATATCTTCGGTTCCGATGATTACGTGATGTTCTAGAATCATCTTATTTCCCCTCCCACCCCACCACCCCGATGTGTCGATAGGAGGGTATGAATAATATCGTTTTGTAATGGGATAACCGATTTGGCAGCCTACCGTCAAATTAAATAAATACGAATGGTTTTCCGCGCAACCTCTTAGTGTGTGCTCTTGTGTGTCCTCTGAGTGGTGATAATATTTTAGCTAAGTATTGAGCCAATCTGTAAGTTGGCGAATTAATCTGACTCACTATTGGACGTAATGGAGCATTCGGTTTGTGTATCTTTGGTAACCCATACAACTTCGGTTGTTTGGCACATGAAGGTATTATCGAATTAACGTCCAGATTCAATTTTTTTCGGAGTATTTCTTAATTAGATCGCTAGTTGTTTTAAGCGTATTAGTTGTAGGGTCTGTTTTGACCTTTCGATAAGTAGTTTCATCCGACAAAAGTTGTTGTATTTTAAAATTGTAATCTGACGTATCCATTATTACCGTAGAATTACCTTTATCTGCGCGGAGAATCGTAAACTCTGTTCTGTTGCGTAAGTTTTTCAATGCGTTAAATTCATTTTTGGGAAGATTTAATTTCGGCGCTGAACTTCGACGTAACATAGACAAGATGTCTTGACGTATGGCCTCTAAATCTTCATTACCAATATTATTTTTATACAGACAGTCCTCAACATTCCTTTATCATTTTACACATATGTTAAAAACACATATGAGGAACACACTCAGAACAAACTAACAACAAACACTTAGAAACAGCACTCTTCAATAAAATAACGAGCCAATTGCTTCTGGAACCCCATGTGGCCAAAGTATGGCCTATACCAATAGACATGTATGCCGTAATGATGTAATTTTATAATGAAAATGCAACCAGTTCCTTTTTATTTAGCAGGCTTCAGAAAAGGAGAAGTTTCGATTAATTTTAACCGACTTATAAAAGGAGGAGTTAATAAATTCTACAGAATGTTTTTTGTGTGTTACCTCAGAACATTTTTCTAGGTGAAATGATTTTGATGATAATTTTTTTATTTGAAAGCTGGTGTTTTTCATGTGGTCACATATAAATTTGTTCAAGATCGGACTATTAGCAATGCGTATTTAACTGACTTCAACTATGTTAATTGATAGAATCAGGCATTACTTTGCGGAAATCCGTTGTAATAAAGATATTAATAGTTACTTTGCAACAATCCGCTAAATTAAATTAAATGATGTGTCTTCCTTCTCTTGCTCTTCAAAAAGTGCTCTTCAAACTAGGGAAGACACATCATTTTTTTAATTAAGCGGATTGTTGCAATGTAACTATTAATATCTTTATATAACTATGTTGTTTTCACCGCTTGTTGTTTGTATAAGTTATACTTTGTCAACAGTATTATTAAAACGTTTTTCAGAATCGATTAGAATAATTTTAATTAATATAGATTTAGCACTGGTTTAGGAAATATCTCTGTACTAGGAAGAACCAGTAAGGAACCTAGCGAGATTTTTTTTTAAATTAATTTACAATATGATATTTTAAACAATTAAGTATGAAAACATTTGGAAACAGAATGATTTCGATTACATCATTCCGAGGAGTTATTATCAACAATGTACACTTTAGCAATATTATAACTCTTATTGAACATTTTGTGCTTAAGGACGCGTTTACAAAATGGATAGGTATAGAATCGCACTACTACATTGACAAAAGTCACACACACACTAGTGTACGCACGGTTGGCTGTGGGAATCGTAGTCAAATGAAATTACATATTTTGATAATTTGAAAGATTGAATTTGTTTTTCATTTCTTATACCTACCTCAGAAATATACTTCGATACGAAATATGAATACCTGCTCCAAAGACTGCTTGGCACTAGAAGCCCTCTACTGGTAGTGAGATGTTAGCTCTGGACTTTGAACTGGTTTTGTCAGTTATAATAAGACCTTACCTACCTGCGGACTTGATGGAGTGACCTGAAGGTGCAATTTGGTGATTACAACAATAGGAACTCCTAGACTAGTGGAACTAGGTGTGCCGAGTTTGGGCTCGTTTTGTTGGTTATGATGAGACCTTACCACCGGACTTGATGGAGTGACCTGAAGGTGTAATTCGGTGATTACAAGTAGAACTCCTAGACTAGTAGAACTAGGTGTGTCGAGTTTGGGTTCGTTTTGTTAGTTATGATGAGACCTTACCACCAGACTTGATGGAGTGACCTGAAGGGGTAATTCAGTAACTACTGCTGGAATTTCTGAACGAGTAGAACTAGGTGTGCCGAATTTGGGCTCCGTTTTGTTAGTTATGACGAGTCCATACCTCCGGACTTGATGAAGTGACCTGAAGGTGTAAATCGGTGATTGCAACTGGAACTCCTAGACTGGTGGAACTAGGTGTGCCGAGTTTTGGGTTCATTTTGTAGGTTATGATGAGACCTTACCACCGGACATGATGGAGTGACCTGAAGGTATAGTTCGGTGATTACAAGTGGAACTTCTAGACTTGTAGGACTAGGTGTGCCGAGTTTGGGTTCGTTTTGTTAGTTATGATGAGACCTTACCACCAGACTTGATGGAGTGACCTGAAGGGGTAATTCAGTAACTACTGCTGGAATTTCTGAACCAGTAGAACTAGGTGTGCCGAATTTCACTCCATCAAGTCCGGTGGTAAGGTCTTATCGTAACTAACAAAAAGAAACCAAACTCGTCACACCTAGTTCTACTAGTCTAGGAGTTCCATTTGTAACCACCTGATTACACCTTCAGGTCACTCAATCAAGTCCGGTGGTAAGGTCTCATCGTAACTAACAAAACGAACCCAAACTCGGCACACCTAGTTCTACAAGTCTAGGAGTTCCACTTGTAATCACTGAACTACACCTTCAGGTCACTCCATCAAGTCCGGAGATATGGACTCGTCATAACTAACAAAACGAAGCCCAAATTCGGCACACCTAGTTCTACTCGTTCAGAAATTCCAGCAGTAGTTACTGAATTACCCCTTCAGGTCACTCTATCAAGTCCGGTGGTAAGGTCTCATCGTAACTAACAAAACGAACCCAAACTCGGCACACCTAGTTCTACCAGTCTAGGAGTTCCAGTTGCAATCACCGATTTAGACCTTCAGGTCACTCCATCAAGTCCAGAGGTATAGACTCGTCATAACTAACAAAACGGAGCCCAAATTCGTCACCCCTAGTTTTACTCTGCAAAAAGTTCAAATAGCGGTCACGAAAGTACACCTTCAGGTCACGCCATCAAGTCCAGAGGTAAGGTCTCATCATAACCAACAAAACGAGCCCAAACTCGGCACACCTAGTTCCGCTCGTCCACGAGTTGCAGTAGTAGGTAAGTTTATATATCCTACTTATTTTTAGCTAAATAAAAACTGTGAGTATAAAAATAATAATTTTATCACTTGTCAAGTACTTATGTTTCCAATTTGTTTTTTTCTAATATTTTGTGTATGTACAGCGATCTTTTCAGAATGAGCCGCTGCAAACAGGCGATACAGTGTCCACTCACGACGGCGGCCGAGCGCGGACTGTGATTTCATCGAAATCTTTGTACAATAAATCAAAGCAGGCACCAACAATAAAATAGCCCTTATTGCAATACATTATGATTCATCCGTATTACCAAAATATGTGAAAAAATGTGCATCAGTTTTTATTTTTTTTACGACTATTTGTGACATTTTGTTAAAAAAATAAACCCAGGGTTTTTTAATTGAATATGTCTGTCATCTTATAGTATTTTTTAATTTTTTTAAATATGTTGATAATAGACCAAAACATGTACCGAAACACAAGCCGGTACCGTTAATTTTGTAGAAAATGGCAACGAAAGTTCGTTTTTACAATATAAAAAACTACTATTTTCAACAAAAGAGTTACAGACATTTGCAGATGAAGAACCAATCTATACATGGTAGTTTTTACTTATATTTGATTTGGTTTAGTTTTGTCACAAAATCTACCGAAAAACACCCTAATTTTGGTTGATTTGCAAACGCGTCCTTAAATAAGATTTATTAAATAAGCATATATTAGGTCGAATTCGATTTTTACTTTTTATAGAAAGATTAATTTTAATTCATGATTCACTGTTTAAATTATGAGTTCTGGATCGCGCTGTTTCCTATACAATTAAAGAATAATTTACTGTTAAATTAAATGTATAAAATTTAGACACTTTGGATTTACGAATTTATGTACATATATATGTTATAATATATTTATAATTTGCTATAAACTGTACCCAATTAGTTTCCCGTGTATTAAATACGAATATCGAATTCCAGTGGCTTCTAGTAAGACTTGATATGCGGAGTATTCATGGAAAAGTCGGTTCTATGAAGGCAAATAAGCTACTAGATGAGGGCAGGTAAAAGTAAACTTAGTTTATTTTACTTGGATAGTAGATAAAATATCAGAAAAATAATGTTTAATTTTACTAACAAATTAATTTTGACTTTAAAAGCTGCTAACGCATTTGCGATGTACTTTTTAAAGATGTTGTGCCAGCTCATGAAATATTTTCCCGTTTTCCATTTTCAGCTTACGTTTTCCATCTGTTAATGAATGTAGAAGCAATGCGCTCCTCACACGGGAGCAACCAAAGTGGGACGATGTGAAAGAAGCTCTGTTGTGTAAAGACCCGATTGTTTGAAGTACGAATAAAATACTGTCATAAAAAAAGAAAAAGCCTTTTTTGTACATTGTTACGTAACTGACATAAATATCGTTATTAAAACCTTTGCAAATCCATCGAATTCCTGGAAGCCTTATCAGGTCATTACTCCGTCTTTTTTTATAGAAATTGGATTATAAAAGAGCACGGAGTACACCTAACGGTAAGTGGATGCCGTGACCATAGACGTTTATATTAATCCTAACGCAGATGCTTTGTCACTGATAAAGTGGAATGCCTTGTTTCCGGTAAAAACATTCTCTTCAACCACCATACGATTTACAGTAACATCAAGTTGCCATTTCTAATAGGGGGCACTCTACACATAGTTTACCGGTACAACGTAGTCTTTCTTCGACCTATATAACCGGCCCATTGCCTCTTCAGCTAACTGATCCGTTGAGCTCCGTCGGTTACCCCGGTTCAACTATGGATAGTTTAGTTTAGTTTAGTTTACGGCAGATTGTTTTCCGCACAACGTTTTGCGCATATTTTGCCTGTAGACAGGAATAATGTGATTATTCGAGCCATGAAATCTCCCCGAAGAAGTTCAACAGTCCTATGATGTTGCAAGCAACTTCGGGGGAGCGATCTAAGCGTGCCGAGATGTTTAGCCCTATATGAAGCGATCTATGGACATTTCAGCAACACGTGAGCCATAGTTTCTTCCTCCCCCATGTATGCCCTGCACAAGGGGCTATCTGTTACACCTATGGTAAATAAATGTTTGTTAAAAGAGCCATGTCTTGAGATAGCACTTGTTGCTATCTTAATCTGTGGCTTATTCAGTCTCATTAGAACTTTGGTTAGACGATTGTTTATTTCAGGCAGGGTCTCCTTAGCTTATCTAGAGTCTTCTAAATTTATACGAAGCTAAGCATGTAAATTATAGAAGTTTCTACTTACCAGTGAACGAACGTAACCAAAGGTGATTGGTATTATTGGTCTGCATCTGCTGCATCGTTACCTCTAGATCCATTGTGTCCTTTAATCCACTGCAGAGTCACATTGTTGTGCTTACATACCTCATGTAATCGTTGATGGTAATTATATATTAGTCCCGAGTTCACCACATTACAACTGAGAGCTTATAGTACCACCATATTGTCGGTCAATATTCTGATGAAGAAGTCTTTTACCTTCCTAGCATAGATTGCTATGGCCGCCTGGATGATACCTATACATACCGCCTGGAAGACTGTGTTATGGGTACCCAGTGGTGAATATATGTGGATATTAAGGTCTTCAGAGAAAGTTCTAGATCCTACACCTTCATTTGTTTTAGAATCATCAATGAAAACTCTAAGCTCTTTTAGATTTAATCCCTCCGGCTGGTCAGTTTCATTTATTTGTATCTTCTACTTCTTATCGGATACAAATTTTTTTGGGATCTTATCGTACTTGGCTTGTAAGATATGAATTTTTGAATAAATTCTATCAATTATACCCGTATGAGGGACTTTACTCCCACTTAAAAGATTTAGGGTCTTGAGTCTAATGGCAGCTAAAGTTGCTTCTTGTTGTATATATAGATGAAGCGGTGTTAGCTCCAGCATAGCCTCTAAAGCTGCTGTTGGTGTAGCTGTTATGCAGCCCGTGGCAGTCATACATGCTAATCTCTGATAACGTTGAAGCTTTTTTTATAGTCTTGGCTTCAATATATTTGGTCCACCATACCAGAGAGTCGTATGTGATCATGGGCCGAATTACAGTTTTGTAGAGCCACAGTAAAATTTCTGGCATCAAACCCCATCGTTTCACAATCATGTTTCTACATTGCCAGAAAGTTATACTAGCTTTGTAGATTTTGTTTTCTATGTATTTATTCCAATTAAGTTTACTGTCCAAGGTAAGACCTAAGTATTTTACCTCAGAGGATAGCTGAAGTTTTCTGCTGAAAAGACATGGGAGATGATAGTTATTCAGTATACGTTTTTGTGTAACATTACTAGAACCGTTTTGTTTGGATTAATGGTTAGGTGCCATTCACTTCACCATCTCTCCACTATACGGAGAGCCGCTTGGGTTTGGTTGCACACCATGCTTGCTGTCTTTCCAGAGACCAGTATTGTCAGTTCATCTGCATGACCTACTGTGTAGAAATGATTAGCATTTAATTTGCTGATGAGTTCAATAATGGCCATATTCCAGATGCAATAACCCCACCCTGCGGGCATCCTTTCATGATCTGAATTGTTTTGAGATTCACAAGCAATCGTTATTGTTCGTATACTGAGCATGTTTACTATCCAGTTAATCAGTGCCGGTTCAACTTTATATCTACTTAGTGCACCTTTTATGCTTGAGGAATTTCTTCTGTCAAAAGCACCTTCTATGTAAATGAATGAGCTCTTCTTTCTTTCTTTGTTATTATGTAGTAAGGTGCCGATTCTGTCGATTTACCTAAGCTATAGGCGTGTTGGTTTTCGTGCAGCGGTAGGTTAATTAGCGCCGATCCTCTCAACTCCCGTTCATACATCCTCTCCATCGTCTTTAGGAGAAACGATGTGAGGCTACTGGGCCTGCAGGATTTGGGGTCTGTATAGTCGCTCTTACCTGGTTTGGCTATGAACGTGACTTTCACGTCCCTTTACCTGCCTTCCGCCGGCTTCAGTTTTGCTAGGATTTTATTTATCCGATTGGCTTTTTCAAATGTTTCTATGTTACCATAGAATTTGCACCACCCTGTTTAGCGTCGATACCTGATACATTTTTGTATTCGGATTTAGCTTTCTTATATAGTAGCCAGTCTTCTTACTTTAGGTTTAGGTTTTAAGAAATTTATTGTCACAAAGACATTTTATACGCCACTTACATGAGAACATAAATAAAATTAAATCTAAATAACAACATTCTTTGTCGTACCTATGTCGTTGAAAAATAAACAACATGAAAAACAGTTATCGACGGGAAAAATCTATACAAATAAAAGATAAGTTAAATTCTGGTATTCACTATCATCTTAGCACCACAACACTAACCAAACCAAAACAGGAACAAACCAGTCCAACGCACTCAGATAGATATGTTTGTGATTATATGATTTGCTAGTCGCTGTATGAATACATTGAATGAGACATTTTTATTACCGAGAGTATCTTATTAAAAAGGCCTTCGCATGTAATTGTGGTCTGGCCGTACTTTGTTCAAGTCTTAGGCAAAACGACGAAGCTTGCGCGTCGAGTGCAGATACACCCAACCTGCGGCATCCATTGAGGCATTCATAAAAAACTAGACAGGAAACGTAAGAAGGTAAGAAAAGCCCTAAATAGGGCTATTTAGGGCTTTTCTTACCTTCTTACGTTTCCTGTCCAGTTTTTTACAGCTCAGCATGTTTTGGTGGAGTGATAACTGGACATGATTCATGGTAGCTATCGATCAAGGCTTTAGCTGCTACCTGTTCTTCTAGAAGCGATTGATCTGCTATGGTATTTGTTCCCCCAACACCCGCGAGCAAAGACGTCAGTCCATGGAGTTATTTTGTTTTATTCGTCTTGCGGAGATTTCTCCATGGTTCAACTATAGATATCTTCATTCCGAAATCTATTACTCAGAATGCTCTCGTGGATACTATATTGAGCAATAATTAAGTTTAGCCACATTTTTACACTATCGGTTTTAATAATAAATAAGCGTGATAAGATAACACAGTCTATGTAATGATAAGTGGATGCTGCGGCCCATAGATATCTTATCTATCCTCAATTACGAATCAAAGATGAAACGCCTAGTTTCCAGTTGAAAGGATATCTGGTCCTCGACACTCATTATACGAAACACAGCTGTATTATTCTGCTATTTTATGCTGGTTTACCGTGCGAGAATGATACTTCCCCGATTCCCACCACATAAAATTATTACGGTGAAGTTTATTTTGTTATAAAAATAACATGTCAAATCATAGCGTTATTCAGAAATTTGTGGAATCCATTACATAAGCCCAACAAATTACATGTGTTCTAAAAATATTAATTTATTCAAAGCTCGTGTCCCGAAGGAAAGATTTGCTAATTGCGTGTCGGACACCCGCCCACCCGATGTTGGACCAACCGATCCTCACAATAATATGTTATTATAATTTATTTCTATTATATTCATTTAGTTAGAAGAAGGATCACATTTTCAAGGGTCTGTTTGTATTTGTAGTGTAACAAGGGTTCTTTTTGTTTAAGAAATAGCATCTTTAATCCTTTCCAATTTGGCTTTAGATCTGGTAATAGTACGACTACGGCATTATTAAAAAATTTCAATTATTATTAAAAATCACGGATGATTCACCACTGTATGGAGGTCATCAAGTCACAGTATTTTTGTTGCTAGATTTCAGCAATACCTCTAATACTGTCGATTATGATATCCTATTAGGGATTCTGCGTTTTATTAACGTATCTGTAACTGCAATTTCCTGGTTTTATAGTTATTTGTATCATCGCCGGCAACGTATTCGTGTCCAAGATAGATTTTACGGCTTGATACCGTAGCTGGCGTTTCACAAGGTAGCGTCTTATCTTCTTTTTTATTTGCAATCTTTATTAATAAATTACAAGTCAATTATCTTCTCTCTACCAATTGTATGCAGACGTCCTCCAAATATATTTACAAAAAAGTTTCTTCAAAGAGTCATTGCCAAGGCAAAGCCTTCCTTCTGGCACCCGTGCATACTGGTTTCTTGCCAAGGCTGTCCATGGGAATATCCGTCAGCTATCTCTTCCATCTATGCACAGGGAGGACGACTCACTGGCCCATGCTGCAAAGGAGAAAGCCGATCTGCTCGGCTCTTTCTTTGCGTCCAACTCGACTCTCGATTACGGGGGGAGTACGCCGCCTACCATCCCGCGGTGTGAGTGCTCCATGCCGGAGGTGCGGCCCACACAGCGCTCGGTTCGCAAAGTACTCCTCTCCCTAGACATCCACAAATCGAGTAAGCTTGACGGAATCCTCGCAATTGTGCTGACGGTACCCCTACTCCCTAGGCGTAATCCTAAAATCATGGAATACGGCTTTCGTCCACCCGATCCCTAAAAAAGATGACCGCTCAGATCCGTCCAACTACAGTCCTATCGCCATTACTTCCTTGTTCCACAAAACAATGGAGTTCATTGTAAACTGCCAGCTCATGAGGTACCTTGAAGATCACCAACTGATTAGTGATCGCCAGTACGGTTTTCGCCGTAGTCGATTATCTGATGATCTTCTGGTCTTACTGACTCATAAATGGGCGCAATCAGTGGAGTACAAGGGGGAGGCATTGGCCGTTAGTTTTGACATTGCGCAGGACTTCATTGTCATTGATATGCAGAAGAAACAGCATTGGTGATAGCACGCAACCTTGTGAAACACCAGCGAGTAGTAGACGGTGAATGCTCCTATTACAAACCCATTAGGGCTTGTAATCGGAGCATTCACCGAGAAAACTGGTGATCCAATTGCACAATTTTTCAGGAAACTCATAGGAAGGAAGCTTCGTAAGAAGCCAAACTCAACTCCAAACTAACGGCCAACGTCTCCTCTTTGGACTCTATTGCCTTCATCCATTTATGAGTTAGTTAACCTAGAAGATCACCAGCCGAGCGAACGCGACGGAAACCATACAGGCGGTCACTAATCAGCTGGTAATTCTCAAGGTACCGCATGAGCTGGCTATTAATAATAGATTCCATTGTTTTACAGAATAAGGAGGGGATGGCGATAGGCCTATAGTTGGACGGATCGGAGTGGTTACCTTTTTTAGGCGAAGGCTATCTTCCATGATTTAGGGACTACGCCTAGGGAGTAAGAGTACCCTAAAATACGCGTTAAGATTGGTGCCAACTCTGGAGCACAAGTCTTCAGCACATTAGGAGGGACGCCATCAGGCCCACTCGACTTGTTGATGTTCAGGGAGAGCAGTGCTCTGCGCACCGAGCATTGGGTAAACAGCTCATCTTGCATGGAGCACTCACACTGCGGAATAGTCAGTGGTGTGTTTTCCACTCGTCATCAAGAGTCGAGTTGGAGACAAAGAGAGAGCCCAGTAAATCGCCTTTGTCCTTTGTGGCATGGGCCAGTGGGTCATCCTTCCTGTGCAGAGATGGAACAGATGGTTGGCAGAAGTTCCCTTGGACAGCCTTGGCGAGAGACCAGAATTCACGAGTTCCCAAAGGAAGACGAACAAGTTTCTGCCGATGTGCTCTGACTTTGCCTTAACAACGACACTTTTGTAGGACCTGAAAGCAGAATTATACTTCTTTTTAAGAACGCTGGTATTTACATCCCGAGACGTTAATGCGCGAGCCCAGGCCTGGTAACACTACTGCTTATGATGTAATGCAATTTTGCAGGAGCGACCAAAACAAGGCTAGGTTCTGCCTCAGATATGCACCACAGATGATGGAATAAATAGTTCCATTCCGTGTAGCACCACATCAGCGAAAGAATCAGCAACAACGCTGGGATCATCCGGCGAGAAGCAAACCCGCCTCGAATGTTAGGATGCAAAAAACGATCGCATCCCATCGCAATCGGCTGACCTCTAATGTCAAACACGGCGGCAACCTGCAGTACGCAACTGGATCAGACAGTGGTCCGAGGAGCCAAGATGGGCATCAACGGAGACCTGATATTCGTCCGGATGAGAAGTCTGCAGAAAGTCCAACAGGGAAGGTACATGATCTTACACATCTGGAATCTGCGTAGGCGGGATAACCTGTTGTGTCAGACCATATGCCAAAGCAAAGTCATAAACAGATCTACCCGCATGATCGGTTATACGAGCCCAAGCATGGTGGGCGTTAAAATCAGCAAGTATCACGATCTCTGCGGATGGGACCTGTTGTAGCATGGAGTCTGCAGCAATCTGGGCGTGGTATAGGCACCCGTAGATGGTTGTCGCAGTCTACGCGTAGCCATAAGATAGACAGGTCCGTACCTTCAAGGCTGCCGTGGCGTCAAAAACAGATGTCCTCTTAGATGTACATGCAAACTCCTGCCCGGGGCACAAAAGAGTGTTCTAATCTGTACCCCGAGGAGAAGAGATATGAAGTGTCAGCCGGAGAGGACATTTATATATCGGTTCACTCACTAGACGAAATGCAGAAGCAAAGCTTCTACTTCACGCCGATCTTCTGCGAAGTCGTGTTACCGGGGTGGTTTGAGCCGGCCCATACGTGCAACAGCAGCTGTACCACTGTTATAAGAGTGAGAAGAATTGTAGGGTCTCTCTTTGAATACGTATGGTATACATAGAGAGAACCCACAATTCTATATAAACTGAGTCAACACACTATTCTCGCTTTTTTACATTTAACTTCCAAATAAGAAGAAAACAGACAGATATATTCAGACGTGTAAATAGAAATGCCAAGTGGTCATCCTTGGTGTCTTTATAATATGCTTAATATAGTAATAAGTACACTTGTATCGTTTGATTTAGTAGAAAATTGTCATTCCTATAGTAATAGTATATTGTGTGATGTTAATGTCAAACAAAATTATTAAATGAACAAAACTCGGTCAATCTCATTTTTTACATTCGTCAACCTAATTATGGGGCTTTGGCGTCTAATTAATTACAAGAGGATAACGCAATAGGAGCTGCAAACGTATTAAAAACTTTGATTGAAAACAGATAAAGGTTTAATAATAGGCCGGTTGTAATATTTTGGCGTGATCGTCTTAGTTAGGACCCTTATTTACGTTGTGTTTGTTTAGTAACTTAGTTCTTTTAGGTGTCTTTTGGAAGAATGAATATTCACTAGAGCAATTGAAAGTTGTTGGTAGTGCCTTATCAGCTAAATGAACCCCGTTCACAAAGACAGGGCTCGAGAAAGGTTAAGAACATAAAACGTCCCTATTCCACTTGTATCAGGTTTACATTATTAATTATCCCTTCCCGCTCGGAAAAGGTTTAAAATATATTTATACAAAATACCCGATACAAGGGCTTCGCTCTCCCACATTTATTTAAAAAAAATGTAGGGGAGGCACACGGCTCCACACACGCCATGCACGGTGAGCGCCAACCATTTTGATGCACTCCCCCGCAGGGAACGCTAATTCTGGAACTGGACCGTAGTCCACAGCAAAATAACTGGCGAACCAGTAAAAGAGGCTTGGCCCCTTGTTAGTGCGTAAGCACAACCATCGACCGAAGTCGCGCATGTCAATGCGTGTAAACGCTAAGCAGAATACGAACGAATCCAGCCATAGTGAATGTACGTCACACGGTTTAGGCAAATAGGCACACTGGCCGTAAACCCTCCGTGAGCGCCACCACCTGCCAGACCGCCGCTCCTGAAGACGTGATGTAAGTGTATGGCATCACCACCAATTGCATGATCAGCACGGCCACTAGCCGCAGAGCGTGTCATGAGTCTACCGCTCACCTCAAGGGAATGGGGTCCCATGTTGTGCGGCTTTCGGCCGCAGCCTTGAGAGTCTCCTCAGATCCTCCCGCCAGCTACCACCCGCATGAGGTCGACACATATGCTCCACCAACCAATAAACGGCAGATATAGCCAAAAGGCAGTTATAAGATAAGAGTAATAATTCGCCATCAGAAAGGGTTTGTGTCACTGACGTTGAGTAAATGCATTTTCGATCATGTTTGTCTCACCCACCAACAAGTTGCCTTCAATCATTCAAAGGTGGGAAAGTTACAGAGATATATTATTATGTTAAAAATATCATGGAGGGCAGACAGTCAGCAGCCCCGTAATGAAGGGACCCGACTCGGGCAAAGCTACTCAGGCGTGAGTCAAACCAAGACGCAGAGAGCGCCATTAAGAATAGCGTCCCACCAAACAACCATCGCAGAGACGCAATGCTGCAGAACGCAACAAGCATCAATACGACTATCGTCGGGCTTACACCATCCCAAGGTCCCCCATACATCCCAGCAGACATCACCACCCGCATATCGCCATCGACCAAAATCACAAGATTGCGTCGAATCAGGCGCAGCACACCCGCAGATCCATCACAAGACGCAATACCGCAAGTAGCAGTAAGCATCAATGCAACTATAATACGGATGGCGCGCCCTCACAACACACCCACATGCCTATCGATTTTGGTAACAAAGTTTTTATTGTTGTTATATAAAAAATATCACCAACGTATCATAGTAGCACGCTAATAAGACGCCAGTGGATATAACTCCACGTATCATAGCGCTAATGCACTAAGACATGAAGTTGAGTATGCCTGTTACACTTAAAAGTGCCACCAAACACACTCATCATCCCAATCCGAAAGATAGACGACGCATCGCTATGCGCTACGACGTCGCCGACAAACGGTATGGGTGTGCGATGTCCACGGGAAAGCCGTATTGCTACAACAAACCCGCTTACCACCGGCACTAAGATTATATGTCTAGGACACATCGGTTAGTGAGTCCAAGTTTACCTCGGACCAATTGCTCGTGAAGCAGCACACACGCCACCATAATATTCCTTTTCAAATCCCTAATAAGGACTAGTCATTTTGGTACAGTACTAGGAGCAGTCGGTCACCCGACCACCCCGTACAATGCTTATGCATCAAGGAGACCTTCTATAATATTGCTTTTGTATCATAGACCTTACTTTCAAAAGTCATTCATATATAGGGTTGTTACGCACGACCCTACTATTGTAATGCATATTCATCATAGAGACTTTTGTATCATTGAGTTTATTATCATAAGTACCTAATATAGGATTAGTCATTGTGCTACAGTACTTCAGGCAGTCGGGCTCCCGACGCCCCCATATATACGAGGGTGGATTGAAAAGTACTCGGCCTAACCAAGAAAATAAACACATACTAAATCAGTTATATTTTTTATTTTTCTACATAATCACCATCAAGTTCAATACACTTTTGCCACCTCCCCTTCCAAGCATTTAGACCGTTGAAAAAAAATGATTCTTCCTTAGAGTCAAAATATGCGTCTACAGCTGCTTTGACCTCGTCGTTTGTCGAAAATCTTTGACCTCCCAAGTGCTTTTTTAGGTTAGGGAACAGAAAGAAGTCTGATGGTGCCAGATCAGGTGAATACGGCGGATGCGGTAACAGTTCAAAGCCACAGTTGTGAATTTCAGCCATTGACTGTACTGACGTGTGAACACGGGCGTTATCTTGATGAAACAGGACTTTTCTTCTGAGCATTCCTCGACGTTTTTCTTTTATTTCCTCTCGTAAACGACGTAGTAAGGTGCAGTAGTAATCAGAGTTTATAGTCTGACCCCTTTCAAGATAATCAATCATAATCACACCTTTCGAGTCCCAGAATACTGAAGCCATCACCTTATTTGCCGACAAAATCGACTTAGCCTTTTTAGGGGGTGGTGAACCAGGTCTTCTCCACTGTTTTGATTGTTGTTTTGTTTCCGGTGTACAGTAATGAACCCATGTTTCGTCCATAGTAACAAAACGATTCAAAAAATCATCTGCATCGGCTTCAAATAACTCCAAACAGTCGCGTGAAATAGTCAATCGCGTCCTTTTTTTGTTCAACTGAAAGCAGTCGCGGAACCAGTCGGGGTTCATCTTTCACACTCTCTCTACCACGCTTAAATTCTGCTATCCATTTTTTGACGGATGAATATGACAGAGCACAATCGCCTAATGTACTGACCATGTCATCATGGATGGCTTTTGATGATAGCCCCTTCTTATGGAGGTACTTAATGACGGCACGCTGCTCGATTTGCTCCATTCGCGGAAATTATGTCCGATTACTTTGTTAATAAATTTATAAAATCACAACTAATTATCGCACACGTTTCGAACTTCACACAGTGAACTAGTCTGAACTGAACTAAATAATGTGGGTAGATTTGATTTTTAGAATTGAATGGATCTGTGTTAGGCCGAGTACTTTTCAATCCACCTAGTATGTACAACCGCCGGTATGTATCTCCGACAGCTTCTCCATACAAGACATCTATACATGAACACCTTCCATAACTTAGGAAAATTTTCTTTTATACGTGAACTCCTTCCAAGACTTAATAATAATTATCTTATAAATGTTATCTATCTTTATTTTTATAATATTTTCGACTTATATTTCTATTATTTATCTTATTTTTAATATTTTTTCAAGTTTCTAATAAATATATTTATTATGGAAGACAATATTTTGCCTTTAATTTACTATGTTATTGGGCTAATGTCTGAAATGTATTTATATTAACTTAATGCTTATTAATGTAATCTTACTGCTTAATATATATATATATATATATATATATATATATATATATATATATATATATATATATATATATATATATATATCTTTATCTTTTAAGACTATTTTTGACGCCCCTTTATATTGAATTTAATTAATAATAATATTGGGCGTCACAATAGGATCCCAAGAATATGGCGCTACCATGTTATATTCTCAATTAAATTTAATTAGAGACCCAACTACATTTGGGATCAGTGTTCTTTTTTGGAGTTTTTGTGGTCTATCAAATCTGATGTAATGGCGAGCACGATCTTAAACAAAATCCCAAACTGCAAACTTCCCGCGGCTTTTCGCTCTGCAGCGCCATATTGAAGCTCCAGCTAGACGTGAAAACCAGAACGAAATCATTTCAATTACAAAACTGAAGTGTCAAATGATCTCAAACTCCGCCTGATGGTATGTAGCTACTGCAGGAAATAGATGCCTAAACAACATTAAACAAAGAAGACTTCAGATGTGTCACCTTTAAGGACTAAGATAGAATGGTTTACAGCCTGTATTTATATAATAAAATTGAAAGTTTTATTTAATATGGATTATTTAAAATAATCAATCTTAAAAGTCATCAATATTAAAATGGCAAAATAAAAATGTGCTGTAAAAAGCATAATATACAATTTTTACAGCACATTATTTGCCTACGCTTATTACCTTACTATGCTAATCCGTCCGTCAGTACCGTCCGGTACGGTTCGGTTCGGTCCAATCTTACCCTGTGATTTATATGTATAATGTTTATATGAGACAACAAAAAATATTGTGCCACCTGTGTTATTTGCCCAGCATGTTGTAAATGGCCACTAATTACATATAATATTTATGATTATATAAACGATGGGTTAACAACCTATCACAGTTTTCAAAAATGTCCATCTTAAACTACTTCTTTTGGTTAAACGTGGTCCATATAGCATGCAGCTATTTAGATGCTTACCTCCTCTGAGTGACTCTCTCGTGACATTTTTTCCATACTTAATATAAGATCTGCGTAGATCGGACCCAAAATTACAAATAATATTTAAATCTTAAAGATAGCTTTTGTTAACAACAACAATGACGTCAAACACCACAGTCCTCCCGTGACCATGGGTGCTGTAAAGTGCTCGAAACATCTGGAATTAATAAAGTTATAATGAAACGAAATATAATTCGTAAAATTACCTTTATTCCTTTGTGGACGTGGTACACATTAATGTAAATGAGGTAAATTGCTTAGTCTAAAAACGTTTAGTGACCACCCCAAAGCTGACATCTAGTTGATCTTATAGGGCTTGAGTCTAAGCACTTTCAGCTAAGGCAAAACTAGCTTAGCGTAGGAAAAAATCTGGTTCAGCTGGTAACATTATATTGTATATTTAATTATTTACAACAAAACCATTGCAATTAATATTTTAATAATATAATTACTCGTAGATACATTACGTAATTGTGTGATACTTGTGTCGCTCGGGGGTTTCATTTATTCAGATCCGGCGGAAAAGTGACGTTAATTGAGACTCGCCTCGTATTTTACTTGCCAAGGATCGGTCCTCATGAACTTTTTATACTTTAATTTGTTCTGTTGAATATTTAATTTTAAC
This sequence comes from Parnassius apollo, assembly GCA_907164705.1. NCBI lineage: Eukaryota > Metazoa > Arthropoda > Insecta > Lepidoptera > Papilionidae > Parnassius > Parnassius apollo. Next base: position 145,259 of record CAJQZP010001029.1, read on the forward strand.
TTTGCATAAGCGCTCTCATTGGTATTATATAAAGTAAGGAAAAACTTCTTAAGAAATTTTTTCACTGACTTGGGTTATATAGTCTTTATTTTTATATTTTTATTGAACGAGAGTGACAAACCAGCACACAGTCTACCTGATGGTAAGTGGATGCTGTAGCTCAAAGACATCTACATTTATCTAGTTATCTATTAGTTAAGATACTATGTCACCCCTGGGGGCTAGGATTGAATACCCCGTTTGAAGTAAAAAGGTTCTCCAAATACACTTACGATACGAAACAAAGAAAGAAAAAAAATCTTTTATTGCAACACGCCACAAACTTCATTAGCAACTTACATTTTAACATTTGTAGACGCATCAATTAAAAATAGTATCAAAATAAAATAAAAAATAATAATAAAAAATAAAACAAAAATTTGACAAATATAACAATTTAAAAGTACTGATTATTCTTCTTCTTAGGATGCTACCTTTATCTTTAAAACTGCAGCACGGAAGAAAGAGCGAGTGCTGAGGTTAAACCATTCACGAAGGTTCTTCAGCCAGGATGTTTTTCTTCTACCAGGTCGACGTTTTCTCTCGATTTTTCCTTGAATCACAAGCTGATATGATACTTGTTTCTTCTTTTTAGGTGTCCAAAATACTGCAGCTTCCTCTCCTTCACAGTCCTCATTATCTCCAACTTCTTATTCATTCGACGCAGAACCTAAACATTTGTAATTCTTATAGTGCAGGGTATTCGGAGCATACGTCTGAAGATTATATTAAAAAATTTATGAAAAAGAAAAACGTTCCTTATGTTGTTTGTATGTACGTTGTGGCGAGTTAGACAACCGGACCTCACTCAGCTGATGCTGTCGCGGACACAACAGCGCTGGTTTTCAGTGGGCCCGAACGCATAGTAACGCACGGACGTCCGCGTTCGATACGTAAAAATATCACTAAATTAATCTTTTAAGCTATGCTCAAATTATTAATATCAAATCGAAGGTACGTATGTGCTTATTATACATACGCTTTATATTTATTTTAATTTTATTTTTATTTCATTGAATAAGGTACACAAACAGAAGGTAGTTATATAAAGATTTAAAATTAGAAGTATATTGGTATTGATCTCAACTACAATCCAAAAATGTGTACACAACATAATAATGTAACTGCAGTAGAATCTTAGTCTTAGCAAAAATAAAACAGATAACAAATACATTAAATAATAAGAGAAACTTGGTAGCTTGTTTTAAATGTAACCAGGCTACTATCGAATATATCTAGATGTCCGTTACTAAGCTTAATCTCGTCGTAATCACGGCACATTTTGACGACGGGGTTGATAAAGTAAGTGTTATTCTTGTGTACGTCTAACTCGAAATTTTTTAAACACGTCGTATACCGGAATTGAAGTTAATTAGCCTTAGTAACTCTGGGCACTCTATACTAGAATGCACAATCTGATGTGATGATTTTCGGAACAGAAGAAAGTAAAACTTTATGATAATAATAATAATAATAATTTTTATTTATTAAGATATCAACCAACATATTATGTTAAGTACATTTTACGTCAAAGACAATGAATTAGAGTATTATACACATACAAAATTACAAATTAAACTCTATTATGAGTTAAAATATCGTACTTTAAAACAATTTTTTTTCATCACCTATAGCGTCTGATGCATACCTTGCCAGTGTTTATAAAATATATTGTCAGGAGAAACCTGAGCAATGACCTTAACTAATTAATTTGTTAAGTTATGTATAGTTTCCCAGAAACTGGCCGTTCTACAACGTAACACTGTGTAAAAGCAGCCGGCAAGCAGACGGCAGCCTCTGCGAACGTTGTGGACGCACTGCAGTACCGTGGATGTTTCAAAAAAATACGAAAAGCATCATTATACTGTACTCTGAGGATGTTATAGGATTTTTTGGTGTAATTTATCCAAAGTTGTCCGGTGTAAAAGCTAATACAATAGGCTTTAAACAGAGTAATCTTAACATCCTCAGAACACGAGGCAAAGCGACGCTCCAGCATGTTACAACGTATAGCTAGAGCTCTACGTTCACGCTCAATATCCAAGTCGTCACTCAGGTTCTCCGACATCATATGATCCAAGTACCCGAAATTTTTCACAGTCCGTACCTGCACACCATTTATGCTTACTGGCGGTACTCTCCCCGGACCCTTTCCAGCACGAAAGACTAGCATTTCAGTCTTAGACTCATTATATTTTAATCCATGCTGACGAGCATAATTTTCGCAGATGAATATAAGCTTTCTAAGACCGTTGATCGATGGGCTAAGGGGCACCATATCGTCTGCGTAGCTAAGGTTGTTAAACGCTACATCATTAATGTGACATCCAATTTTGGTACTCCTAAGCTCTTCGATCAAGCCGTTAACATAAAGATTGAAAAGATTCGGAGAGAGGTTAGCCCTCCCTGACGTACCCCACATTCTAGTTTATAGCCACTAGAAGTTGTGTCGTCCCACCTAACTTTATTTGTCTGGTTCTCGTACCAGTATCTCAGCAAACCCAGAACAGTGCCAGGTACATTGGACTCATGCATTTTCCTCCATAATATATTATAATTAACAAGGTCAAATGCACGACTCAAGTCCAGAAAGCAGGCGTAAACAGATGTACTACGTCTTTTATAATAGTTTACAATGTGCTTAACGGACAGTATTGCAGAGTCAGCAGAAACACCGGCACTAAAACCAAAGTGAGCATTACTTATCCTAATATTTTTCACAAGTTCGGGCTGTAGAAGTCTTTCAAGCACTTTGCCAACTATTGTACCCAGAGATATAGGGCGGTAATTGGAGATATTAGAGAGGTCACCGGTTTTGTTCTTAACGACTGGTACAACAATCGTCTGTAACATTTTATCTGGCAGATATGTATGTTTAATACATAGGTTAAAAAGTAATGCTAGAGAATCAAATAGTTTATCACTGGCATAGAGAAGGTGCTCAACACTCAAGCCATCGTGGCCCGGAGACTTTCCTCGCGTCATATTATGAACTACTTTTATGATATCACTAGCACACAAGGACAAAACCTCAGCGTTGGAGATTGTCGACTGAGCGTGGGGAATACTCTCCACGTGCATTGGTTTAATTGAAAAATGATTAGCAAACATGTTAGCTATGTCCTTTTTGTCGTTAATCTCATTCACGCTAACCGGCAAGCTACTACGTATGTTGCAGGCTTTTGTTGCTTATGTATGAGTTTCTTATTATATGTATTAATTTTTTGTCCGATCTCTGCAATTAAAAAAATAAGAAAAATAATATTCAAAAAATTAAAGGTAGCCGGGCTAACGATGACATTGGGACATCAAACATCTCAGTCCCCCCCCCCGCGCGTGACAATGGATGCTGTAAAGCACCTAAAACGTCGGGAATTGAAAATAAGTTAATTAAACGAGATAAGATCCGTATATATAGTATTATTCAATGTGTAGTGTTCGTGTAAATTTAAGAAACCGTTAGGGATGGCAGATATGATAAGGATATAGAACGACGAGTGAACGCGCTAAATAGAGTAAATGGGACACTTCACTCTATTATGAGAAGTCAGAATGTGTCAAAAAGTCACGTATAGCAATTCACAATATCGTTTGTCCCTATCTTAAGGTATGGTAGTGAAAGTTGGGTGTGGCAGAAGAAGCACGAGAATAGAATAAATGCAGTAGAAATGCGGTCAGTAAGGAGTATGTTAAGGTGAATCTGTACCACGGGGTGAGAAATTGAGTGATAAGAGAAAGATATGGTTTGCAATATAATTTTGTAACCCGGATTAAGAAAGGAATACTTCGGTGATTTGGTTGAACGAAAGTTTCAGAAGTGAACGGAAGAGTCGTGAAGGGACGCCGTAGATGGAATTTTATCGACCAATTTGGCGATATATTGAAGATGGGCCAGAATAAGAGTACCCTCAACCCACGAGCATGTACGCGTAGTAATATGGATGTAAAACAGGTGAGAAAAGTGAGTCACGGTTGTGTCAAATGGAAGTCCATAGCCTCTGTCTACCCTTATGTGTGACAGGCGTGTTTGGTATGTTAATTATTCTAAGTTTTCTTATCCACTTTGTTAATTATCTTAACAAAACGATGATTCAATTATACTCCGGCTTTTCAGTTAATATGAAGGGTAAGTGATAGCTCCCCTTACCTTATTCTCATTTCCGTCAACTCCAAATCCTTCACATAACAAGGGTCGACCTTTCATTTATTATAATATTAATATTCTGTACGCTCCTCATTCATATATAAAATGTATATATATGTGTGTTCACATATATTTATATTAAATTGTCACAAATATATTTTGCTATTATAATAGTATAACACTATTATTACATTATTGTATATTATAATATGTTAGTAGTGTGTCGTAAGGAGGCTACAGAAGGAAATCGATACAGTTGATGGGCAGCAGCATGTGTCAAGCCAGTGCCAAGTGCCAAGCCGCCTGCCAAGTGAAGCAACTGTTGGTAAACCCCACCTATGAGGTAATTTACGGGGGAAACCTATGTTCAGCAGTAAACTTTTATAGATTGTAATTGAAAGGAAGGAAGAATAATATGTTACTATAATAGAGAATACTGTTTAATTCCTTTTTTTGTTTATGGCTTCAAATGCACATACAATCCAGTTCTTGGTATGTGTCCGTCATTGCCTCAAACCCATTTTTTAATCTGATGACACCTGAAAAATAACTCTGTGTGGTCTTTGCTAGTACCTGGTTAATAGCTTTTTTTTACTATTCATGCCTGCGCTTGACTTATCCCACCTAATAAGTGTGATGTACCCGAAGATGGTAAAGCACACTAACTTAACAAAAGCCTATTCACTCTTGCCTTTCAATGCCCACACTGTAATTCCAAAGATGCTGGCAACTTTTTCCACTGATTTGTCGTACGCATGACGAAAGATGGAGCTGAGCAGGCCGACCGCCTTTTTGTCCGATGGTGAAAGGGAGACAGAGGAATTAATTTATGCAATTCCTGCACAAACTCTTCGAAATACACACTGTAGAAAACCGAAAAGCTAACTACTTTCCACATATGTTCGATACTGACGAGAGAAGTTTTGCAAGAAATAGGCCATTATTTTCTTTAACATTCATTTTCATTTTACATCATACCATCGTGATTTTCATGGAATTACTAAAGTTTAGTAACAACCATATATACGATTCACTATTGGGCACAAAACTCCTCTTATTTCCAAAACGAGCATTTAGTCTACCGCGCCGCTACGGTGCGAGCTAGTGAACTTCACATGTTTTTTTATAGATAAATGGTGACAAACGAGCACACAGTCCACCTGATGGTAATGGATGCGTGCCCATAGACATCTATATTTAAGAATAAAACTGCAAATGCGTTGTCACCACGTACTAAATGGAATGACTCGTGTCTAGTAAAAAAGGTCTCCGATTTGCTACACTTACCATACAAAACATAGCAGCATTTTGCAGCTATTTTATGCTGGTATTTTGTGAGAGCGTAGTCCTACCTCTGTCGAACTGACGACGTTTTTTTTTCATCACAGAGTACTTAGTAAATCAGCACATATACTTGCAGTTAACTATTTAAGGCCGTGTAGTGGCGGTTGAGAATATCCACTACCTCATATCTTCCCGTGGGTGTCGTAAGAGGCGACAGAGGGAGACAGGCAGGAGATCTTTCTGATAACAACTGTGTTATAATAAAAAACTGCGGTTGCCAACCCACTCGCCAAGCGTGGCAACTATGGCAAATATCCCCCCAATGAATAACGACGCAAAAAAACGACCCCCAGTCCCCGGCGGCCCCGCTATTCCTGGATACGGTGGCGACCATGGTACCGGCGAGGCACGGGGTGCTAAGAATCTTCGGTGGAGGTTCGGTTGCCACCTACGACGACTCGACCTGGCAACATATAACGCACGCGCCCTGAGGACTGACGAGAAGATACTGGAGCTGGAAGAAGAGGTAGACAAGTTGCGCTGGCATATTATTGGATTATCCGAGGTCCGAAGAGAGGGGGAGGATACGGCAATCCCTCGAGTCCGGCAACTTGTTCTACCACCGGGAGGGCGACCATTTGTCCCAAGGAAGTGTCGGATTTATCCTCCACAAGTCTCTCGTTAACAACGTTGTAAAGATTGGGAGTGTGTCGACGAGGGTTGCGTACCTGATACTCAGAATTACCAAACGGTATTCGCTGAAGGTTATGCAGGTTTACGCACCAACCTCGGCACATCCCGATGAGGAGGTGGAGGAAATGTATGAGGATATTTCCAGAGCCATGCATTTCTCCAAAACCCACTACACGGTGTTGATGGGAGACTTCAACGCAAAACTGGGCACAAGAGAAAGCGGTGAGCTAAAGGTGGGGAAATTTGGAGTAGGGCAACGGAAACGAAGGGGCCAGCAGCTGGTCGACTTTATGGAGAAAGAGGGACTCTTTATGATGAACTCTTTCTTCCAGAAGCGGCCCCACGGGAAGTGGACCTGGTCGAGCCCCGACGGTTCGACAAAAAATGAGATTGACTTCATTATGATGACCAGACGACAACTGTTCAGTGATATCTCAGTGATCGCAAGGGTAAAAACTGGCAGCGATCACCGAATGGTTAGAGGCACACTGAACCTAAACGTTAAGTTGGAGAGGTCTCGTCTAATGAAGTCAACGCTCCGTCCCCCCTCGTGCTCTAATCCAGAATCCCAAAACCTTTCAGCTCGACTTACGTAACCGCTTTCAGTGCCTAGAAGATTGCAATGCAGTGGACGATATGAGTGACAAGCTCTTGGAAACTGTCCATGCGGTCGGAGCTAAGTTCTGCAAGACCCGCCGCAGAAGAACACAAAAACTCTCCGATCACACTCTTAATCTCATGGCTGTTAGACGGGAGATGAGGCTGCAATCGTCAACAGATTTGATAGCATACAGGCAACTGAACAGACGGATCTCCAAATGCATGCGGCGAGAATTACGCAACTTTAATACTGCTCGTATTAAAGAAGCGATCGAGCGGAACCAGGGCTCCAAAGTCTTTGCCAGAGATCTGTCTGCCAGAAAGAGCCAACTGTCAAGGCTGAAGACTGAGTGTGGCAACATCGTTTCCGGGACACCTGAGATTCTGAGTGAGATTGAGAGGTTCTATGGGCAGCTGTACACATCATCGTTGGAGCCACACGCAAGTGTGAGTAACGATCCAAGAGCAAGTCTTATCCGACACTATTCCGATGATATCCCGGACGTCAGTCTGAGCGAGATTAGAATGGCTCTCCACCGCCTTAAAAACGGCAAGGCCTTGGGCGAGGATGGAATTACAGCGGAGCTTCTGAAAGCGGGTGGAACACCGGTACTTGAAGTCCTTCAGAAGCTCTTCAATTCCGACCTCCATGGTGGCACTACTCCGGAGGTGTGGAGCAGAAGCGCGGTGGTCTTGTTCTTTAAGAAAGGCGACAACGCTCTCTTGAAGAACTACCGACCGATTTCCATTCTGAGCCGCGTCTACGTGCTGTTTTCGAGAGTCATTACGAATCGTCTCGCACGCACACTCGACGACATACAGCCTCCCGAACAAGCCGGTTTACGAAAAGGCTTCAGTACCATAGACCACATACACATACCCTTCGGCAAATTGTACAGAAGTCCGAGGAGTACAATCTGCAACTTTGCCTGGCGTATGTGGACTATGAGAAAGCCTTTGATTCCGTCAAAATTTGGGCGGTGCTACAGTCTCTTCAGCGGAGCCTAGTTGACTGTCAGTATATTGAAGTGCTGAAGTGTTTGTACAGTAGGGCTACGGTGGATGTCCGAGTACAGAACCAGAGCTCGAAACCTATCCAACTGCAGAGAGGTGTAAGACAGGGTGACGTTATATCCCCGAAACTCTTCACCGCTGCGTTGAAAGACGTTTTCAAGCTACTGGACTGGAAAGGATACGGTATTAACATCAATGGCGAGTACATCACTCACCTTCGATTTGCCGACAATATAGTCCTTATGGCAGAATCGCTGGAGGACCTTAGCACTATGCTCAATGACCTCAATGGTGTCTCCCAACGGATAGGTCTTAAGATGAACATGGACAAAACAAAGATCATGTTTAATGTCCATGTCACACCTATGCCGGTAATTGTTGGGAGCACTATGCTCGAAGTTGTTGACGAGTACGTTTACCTGGGACAAATAGTCCGACTAGGTAAGTCCAACTTCGACCGAGAGGTCAATCGACGGATTCAACTCGGCTGGGCAGCGTTCGGTAAATTACGACACATCTTCTAGATTTTTTTAACTACGAATACGAATTACGACACTAGATGGCGCTAGTTGACTTATTCACGCAACATTATTAATATCAAATCGAAGGTACGTATGTGCTTATTATACATACGCTTTATAATTATTTTAATTTTATTTTTATTTCATTGAATAAGATATTTTATTGAATAAGGTACACAAACAGAAGGTAGTTATATAAAGATTTAAAATTAAAAGTATATTGGTATTGATCTCAACTACAATCCAAAAAATGTGTACACAGCATAATAATGTAACTGCAGTAGAATCTTAGTCTTAGCAAAAATAAAACAGATAACAAATACATTAAATAATAAGAGAAACTTGGTAGCTTGTTTTAAATCTAACCAGGCTACTATCGAATATATCTAGACGTCCGTTACTAAGCTTAATCTCGTCGTAATCACGGCACATTTTGACGACGGGGTTGATAAAGTAAGTGTTATTCTTGTGTACATCTAACTCGAAATTTTTTAAACACGTCGTATACCGGAATTGAAGTTAATTAGCCTTAGTAACTCTGGGCACTCTATACTAGAAATGCACAATCTGATGTGATGATTTTCGGAACAGAAGAAAGTAAAACTTTATGATAATAATAATAATAATAATTTTTATTTATTAAGATATCAACCAACATATTATGTTAAGTACATTTTACGTCAAAGACAATGAATTAGAGTATTATACACATACAAAATTACAAATTAAACTCTATTATGAGTTAAAATATCGTACTTTAAAACAATTTTTTTCATCACCTGTAGCGTCTGATACCTTGCCAGTGTTTATAAAATATATTGTCAGGAGAAACCTGAGCAACGACCTTAACTAATTAATTTGTTGAGTTATGTATAGTTTCCCAGAAACTGGCCGTTCTACAACGTAACACTGCGTAAAAGCAGCCGGCAAGCAGACGGCAGCCTCTGCGAACATTGTGGACGCACTGCAGTACCGCGGATGTTTCAAAAAAATACGAAAATCATCATTATACTGTACTCTGAGGATGTTATAGGATTTTTTGGTGTAATTTATCCAAAGTTGTCCGGTGTAAAAGCTAATACAATAGGCTTTAAACAGAGTAATCTTAACATCCTCAGAACACGAGGCAAAGCGACGCTCCAGCATGTTACAACGTATAGCTGGAGCTCTACGTTCACGCTCAATATCCAAGTCGTCACTCAGGTTCTCCGACAACATATGATCCAAGTACCTGAAATTCTTCACAGTCCGTACCAGCACACCATTTATGCTTACTGGCGGTACTCTCCCCGGACCCTTTCCAGCACGAAAAACTCGCATTTCATTCTTAGACTCATTATATTTTAATCCATGCTGACGAGCATAATTTTCGCAGATGAATATAAGCTTTCTAAGAACGTTGATCGATGGGCTAAGGGGCACCATATCGTCTGCGTAGCTAAGGTTGTTAAACGCTACACCATTAATGTGACATCCAATTTTGGTACTAAGCTCCTCGATCAAGCCATTAACATAAAGATTGAAAAGGTCCGGAGAGGTCAGCCCTCCCTGACGTACCCCACATTCTAGTTTATAGCCACTAGAAGTTGTGTCGTCCCACCTAACATTATTTGTCTGGTTCTCGTACCAGTATCTCAGCAAACCCAGAACAGTGCCAGGTACATTGGACTCATGCATTTTCCTCCATAATATATTATAATTAACAAAGTCAAATGCACGACTCAAGTCCAGAAAGCAGGCGTAAACAGATGTACTACGTCTTTTATAATAGTTTACAATGTGCTTAACGAACAGTATTGCAGAGTCAGCAGAAACACCGGCACTAAAACCAAAGTGAGCATTACTTATCCTAATATTTTTCACAAGTTCGGGCTGTAGAAGTCTTTCAAGCACTTTACCAACTATTGTGCCCAGAGGGATGGGGCGGTAATTGGAGATATTAGAGAGGTCACCGGTTTTGTTCTTAACGACTGGTACAACAATCGTCTGTAACATTTTATCTGGCAGATATGTATGTTTAATACATAGGTTAAAAAGTAATGCTAGAGAATCAAATAGTTTATCACTGGTATAGAGAAGTGCCAACACGCCTCGTGGCCCGGAGACTTTCCTCGCTTCATATTATGAACTACTTTTATGATATCACTAGCACACAAGAACAAAACCTCAGCGTTGGAGATTGTCGACTGAGCATGGGGAATACTCTCCACGTGCATTGGTTTAATTGAAAAATGATTAGCAAACATGTTAGCTATGTCCTTTTTGTCGTTAATCTCATTCACGCTAACTGGCAAGCTACTACGTATGTTGCAGGCTTTTGTTGCTTATGTATGAGTTTCTTATTATATGTATTAATTTTTTGTCCGATCTCCGCAATTAAAAAAATAAGAAAAATAATATTCAAAAATTAAAGGTAGCCGGGCTAACGATGACATTGGGACATCAAACATCTCAGTCCCCCCCCCCGCGCGTGACAATGGATGCTGTAAAGCACCTAAAACGTCGGGAATTGAAAATAAGTTAATTAAACGAGATAAGATCCGTATATATAGTATTATTCAATGTGTAGTGTTCGCGTAAATTTAAGAAACCGTTAGGGATGGCAGATATGATAAGGATATAGAACGACGAGTGAACGCACTAAATAGAGTAAATGGGACACTTCACTCTATTATGAGAAGTCAGAATGTGTCAAAAAGTCACGTATAGCAATTCACAATATCGTTTGTCCCTATCTTAAGGTATGGTAGTGAAAGTTGGGTGTGGCAGAAGAAGCACGAGAATAGAATAAATGCAGTAGAAATGCGGTCAGTAAGGAGTATGTTAAGGTGAATCTGTATCACGGGGTGAGAAATTGAGTGATAAGAGAAAGATATGGTTTACAATAAGAAGAATAATTTTGTAACCCATTAAGAAAGAATACTTCGGTGATTTGGTCATGTGGACAAAATGAACGGGAACGGAACGAAAGTTTCAGAAGTGAACGGAAGAGTCGTGAAGGGACGCCGTAGATGGAATTTTATCGACCAATTTGGCGATATATTGAAGATGGGCCAGAATAAGAGTACCCTCAACCCACGAGCATGTATGCGTAGTAATATGGATGTAAAACAGGCGAGAAAAGTGAGTCACGGTTGTGTCAAATGGAAGTCCATAGTCTTTGTCTACCCTCATGTGTGACAGGCGTGTTTGGTATGTTAATTATTCTAAGTTTTCTTACCCACTTTGTTAATTATCTTAACAAAACGATGATTCAATTATACTCCGGCTTTTCAGTTAATATGAAGGGTAAGTGATAGCTCCCCTTACCTTATTCTCATTTCCGTCAACTCCAAATCCTTCACATAACAAGGGTCGACCTTTCATTTATTATAATATTAATATTTTGTACGCTCCTCATTCATATATAAAATGTATATATATGTGTGTTCACATATATTTATATTAAATTGCCAAAAATATATTTTGCTATTATAATAGTATAACATTATTATTACATTATTGTATATTATAATATGTTAGTAGTGTGTCGTAGGAGGCTACAGAAGGAAATCGATACAGTTGATGGGCAGCAGCATGTGTCAAGCCAGTGCCAAGTGCCAAGCCGCCTGCCAAGTGAAGCAACTATTGATAAACCCCACCTATGAGGTAATTTACGGGGGGAAACCTATGTTCAGCAGTAAACTTTTATAGATTGTAATTGAATGGAAGGAAGAATAATATGTTACTATAATAGAGAATACTGTTTAATTCCTTTTTTTGTTTATGGCTTCAAATGCACATACAATCCAGTTCTTGGTATGTGTCCGTCATTGCCTCAAACCCATTTTTTAATCTGATGACATCTGAAAAATAACTCTGTGTGGTCTTCGCTAGTACCTGGTTAATAGCTTTTTTTTTACTATTCATGCCTGCGCTTGACTACTATCCCACCTGATGATAAGTGGTGATGTACCCGAAGATGGTAAAGCACACTAACTTAACAAAAGCCTATTGGGCACAAAACTCCTCTTATTTCCAAAAGGAGCATTTAGTCTACCGCGCCGCTACGGTGCGAGCTAGTGAACTTCACATGTTTTTTTATAGATAAATGGTGACAAACGAGCACACAGTCCACCTGATGGTAATGGATGCATGCCCATAGACATCTATATTTAAGAATAAAACTGCAAATGCGTTGTCACCCCTGAGTACTAAGATGGAATGCCTCGTGTCTAGTAAAAAAGGTCTCCGATTTGCTACACTTACCATACAAAACATAGCAGCATTTTGCAGCTATTTTATGCTGGTATTTTGTGAGAGCGTAGTCCTACCTCTGTCGAACTGACGACGTTTTTTTTTCATCACAGAGTACTTAGTAAATCAGCACATATACTTGCAGTTAACTATTTAACGCCGTGTAGTGGCGGTTGAGAATATCCACTACCTCATATCTTCCCGTGGGTGTCGTAAGAGGCGACAGAGGGAGACAGGCAGGAGATGGGCAGCAGCATCTTTTTGATAACAACTGTGTTATAATAAAAAACTGCGGTTGCCAACCCGCTCGCCAAGCGTGGGAACTATGGCAAATATCCCCCCATGAATAACGACGCAAAAAAACGGCCCCCAGTCCCCGGCGGCCCCGCTATTCCTGGATACGGTGGCGACCATGGTAACGGCGAGGCACGGGGTGCTAAGAATCTCCGGTGGAGGTTCGGTTGCCACCTACGACGACTCAACCTGGCAACATATAACGCACGCGCCCTGAGGACTGACGAGAAGATACTGGAGCTGGAAGAAGAGGTAGACAAGTTGCGCTGGCATATTATTGGATTATCCGAGGTCCGAAGAGAGGGGGAGGATACGGCAATCCTCGAGTCCGGCAACTTGTTCTACCACCGAGAGGGCAACCATCTGTCCCAAGGAGGTGTCGGATTTATCGTCCACAAGTCTCTCGTTAACCCTAGAAGCCTTATCTACGTCTGCGAGGCGTACACGCATTCGGAAACTGTCTCTCTTTTTATAACGGGTGAAGTTGGTGATTTGTGCGGCTTAGACAACTCAGTGGCCTCCTAGATCCTGCTGATAGTGCCCGTATCGTTAAGGTAAGTCCCGCCGATTTTGACTTATTGAAATGTTGTACGCCTGCGAGGCGTATGTTTAGGCTTTGTGTAACTTTTAACTTAGATTGTGTAATTACGCTTTTGTTAGTTTTTTTGTGTTTTATGGTTATACTGACGTTGTTTTAGATAAAATATATCAAGATCAAAACGGCTAAACAATGCCAATGTTTTGACGATATAAGATGAAGAAAATCATGGTTCTCTGAGAGGTTCAGCGTCAGAAGAGGAAGATGTTCTAAGTGAAGATGAGAACGATTATGTTACTGACGAGATCTTCTCTTTACGATCTGCTTCCAATGAAAAAACTGTCTCAACAACTGCTGCAGCAGCTCACCCATCTACTCCTGCTCATTTTCAACCTATAAGTCTTGGATTTTGACATCTCAAGACTTATACGTCGTGTCTCCGAATATATACTTCACGCTTAGAACGAATGTTTGGTTGACTACCAAGGGTCAATCATCTCAGAGAACTTCAACAATGAATATGATCAAGAACAGTAAAAAAACCTACATAGAAGAAAGTTTATGAAGCAGCTCAACACAGATTTGGTTAAGCCTTGGATGGAGATGAGACTTGAAGCGCCAACTTTGAAAAGATCTTTACGAGGATACAAATGCCATATTCTCGTAAAATCTACTGATCATGTAATGAAGTTCAGAAGGGAGAATCTGAGCCCAAAAACCGTAAATGCTGCACGTTTTGCTCTCTTTGCTTTGTGGCATTACTTGGGGGAGGCCTATGTTCAACAGTGGACTTGTGAAGGGCTGTAATGATGATGATGATGATGATTTAATTGTTACCGGCAGGGATCGAAATTGGGTTGCTCGTGTACATTTTATCACATTCAGAAAATAACGTATGGTAATTCTAAGAATATGGTACGCAAGGTACGTCACCCTAGTCGACTCGCTCTGAATCTTCATGTTGTTAACGAGAGACGTGAACGATAAATCCAACACCCTTTTGGGACAGATGGTCCTCCTTCTGGTAATAGGAAGTTACTGGATTGGAGGATTACTGTATCCTCCCCTGTCTTTGGACTTCATAATATAAGCCTTTAAGATTTCAGTGTAAACATCATTCATCATTACAACCCTTCAAGACCACTGTTGAACATAGGCCTCCCCCAAGGTACGCCACAAAGCACGATCCTAAGCCAACTGCATCCATCGACTTCTTACATGTCTTACCCGGTCGTCACTCCATCTAGTGGGGTGTCGCCGTACACTTTGTCTACAAGTACGAGGCTGCCACTCGAGAACCCTTTTTCTCCAACGGTTGTCGGTTCCTTGAGCTATATGGCCGGCCCATTGCAACTTCAGCTTTCTAATCCGATGGGCTTTGTCGGTCACTCCGGTTCTACTGCGGATATCCTCATTTCTAAGTTTATCACGCAGAGAAACCCCGTGCATAATCCTCTCCATAGCTCGCTGAGCGACTTTGAGCGTCCTCATACGGCCAGCAGTAAAGGATCACGTATCAGTTCCATAGGTCATCACTGGCAACACGCACTGGTTTTATAGTCTTTTCAGGTTTTGAGGTAAAGCTGACGAGAAGATGTGTTGTAATTTCCCGAACGCTGCCCAGCCGAGTTGAATCCGTCGATTGAGCTCTCGGTCGTAGTTGGACTTACCTAGTCGGACAACTTGTCCCAGGTAAACGTATTTGTCAACAACTTCAAGCTTAGCTCTCCTAACAACTACCCGCATAGGTGTGACATGGACATTAAACATGATCTTTGATTTGTCATGTTCATCTTAAGACCTATCCGCTGGGAGACACTATTGAGATCATTGAGCATAGTGCTTATGTTCTCCAGCAATTCTGCCATAAGGACTATATCGTCGGAAAATCGAAGGTGAGTGATGTACTCGCCATTGATGTTAATACCATATCCTTTCCAAACCAGAAACTTGAAAACGTCTTCCAATGCAGCAGTGAAAGTTTCGGGGATATAACGTCACCCTGTCTTACATCTCTCTGCAGTTGGAAAGGTTTCGAACTCTGGTTCTGTACTCGGATAACCATCGTAGCCCTACTATATAAACACTTCAGCACTTCGATATATCCACAGTCCACTTGGCACCGCTAAAGGTACTGTAGCACCTCCCAAATTTCATCAGAATCAAAGGCTTTCTTATAGTCCACACGCGTCATGGAAAGTGGCAGATTGTACTCTTTGGAATTCTGAACAATTTGCCGAAGGGTATGTATGTGGTCTATGGTGCTAAACCCTTTTCGGAAACTGGCTTGTTTAGGAGGCTGGAAGTCGTCGAGTCTGCGTGCGAGACGATTCGTAGTGACTCTCGGGAACAGCACCCAGACGCGGCGCAGAAGGGATATCGGTCTGTAGTTCTTCAAAAGAACGTTGTCACCTTTCTTGAAGAACAAGACCACCGCACATCTGCTACACGCCTTGGGAGTAGTGCCACCATGGAGAACGGAGTTAAAGAGCCTCTGACGGACTTCAAGTACCGGTTTTTCACCCACTTTCAGACGCTCCGCTGTAATTCCATCCTCGCCCGGGGACTTGCCGTTTTTAAGGTACTGGAGAGGCATTCTAATCTCGCTCAGACTGACCTCCGGAATATAATTACAATAATGTCGGATAAAACTTGCTCTTGAATCGCTACTCATACTACCGTGTGGATCCGACGATGACGTGTACAGCTGCCCATAGAACCTCTCAATCTCACTCAAAATCTCATGTGTCTCGGAAACGAAGCTGCCACACTCGATCTTCAGCTTCGACAGTTAGCTCTTTCTGACGGACAGATCCCTGGCAAAGATTTAGGAGCCTTGGTTCCGCTTGATCGCTTCTTCAATACGATCTGTACTGAAGTTGCGTTAGTTCTACTGCATGTATTTGGAGATCTGTCTGTTCAGTTTCCTGTATGAGATTAAGAGTGTGAATTGAGAGTTTTTGTGTTTTCTGCGGTGGATCTTGCAGAACTTAGCTCCTACCGCATGGACAGTTTCCACGAGCTTGTCATTCATATCTTCTACTGCATTGCAATCTTATAGGCTCTGAAAACGGTTTTGTAACTTGAGCTGAAAGGTTTCGGGATTTTGGATTAGAGCACGAGGGGGATGGAGCGTTGACTTCAATAGACGAGACCTCTCCAACTTAACGTTTAGGTTCAGAGTGCCTCCAACCATTCGGTGATCGCTGCCAACTTTCACCCTCGCGATCACTGAGACATCACTGAACAGTTGGCATCTGGTCTTCATACTGAAGTCAGTATGATGACCGATTTTTCGTCGAACCATCGGTACTCGACCAGGTCCACTTCCTGTGAGGCTGCTTCTGGAAGAAAAAGTTCATCATAAAGAGTCGCTCTTTCTCCATGAAGTCGGCCAGCTGCTGGTCCCTTGGGTTCCGTTGCCCTATTTCAAATTTCCCTAAATTCAGCTTACCGCTTTCTCTTGTGCCTAGTTTTGCGTTGAAGTCTCCCATCAACACCGTATAATGGGTTTTGGAGGAATGCATGGCTCTAGAGATATCCTCATACATTTTCTCTACCTCCTCATCGCAATGTGAAGAGGTTGGTGCGTAAGCCTTTATGTCCTTCAGCGAATACCGTTTGGTGATTCTAAGTATCAGGTACGCGACCCTCGTCGACACACTCTCAATCTTTACAACGTTGTTGACGAGAGACTTGTGGACGATAAATCCGACACCTCCCTTGGACAGATGGTCGCCCTCCCGGTGATGGAACAAGTTGCCGGATTCAAGTATTACCTCCATCTCTCTTTGGAACCTGGATAATCCTATTTTATGCCAGCGCAACATGTCTACCTCTTCTTCTAGCTCCAGTATCTTTTCGTCAGTTCTCAGGGCGCATGCGTTATATTTTGCCACGTTAAGTCGTCGTAGGTGGTAACCGAACATCCATCGGAGATTCTTAGCACCCCCTGCCCCGCCGTTACTATGGTCACCACCATAGCCAGGAATAGCAGGGCCGCCGGGGCTGGGAGCCGTTTGTTTATGTCGTTTCACATGGGGATATTTGCCATAGTTGCCACGCTTCTCGAGCGGGTTGGCAACCGCAGGTATTTTATTGTATAGTTGTTGATATCAGGAAGATGCTGCTACCCATCTCCTGCCTGCCTCCCTTTATCGCCTCTTACGACAGCAACGGGAAGATATGAGTTAGTGTATATGCACAGCCGCCACTACACGGCAGTATAAACTGTATATAAATTGTAATTATGGACGTTAAAAAACTGTGCATGATATTGTGACAGGATATGAAAAAAATATATAACGTTACATTACGAAAAAAACAACGGCGAACGCATAGCCCCTCAACCGTCTTGGTTCAAATAAATACGTCAATAACGTTGAAACTATGTCTATAATAAAAAAAACCTAACAGGATTATAATTTAGGGGCACTTATCAATTCCGACTGTGGTTTGGCTTAAAGCCAAATTTTCCTCCTAGCCATCGTCTCTTAGCACGCAATCTAATCCCTACCGATTGCATTTAAATAAGTCATATCATAGTTATTAGGTGCGTTAGACCTTGTGTGTGATTTAAAGTTTAGATATTTTTTTATAAAAGCTAATACAATATTGTTACAAAATTATAAAGCACTATGCTAAAAGTAAATAATCGCAAATTTGACCATATCTTGGATGAACGACGATATCACAATGGACCATCTTCTTCTTTTTTATAAGCTTCTATTATTTGTAGAGTCCAATTGGTAGGACTCACTGTTCGCCTGGGGGTCCGTCTTGGTGTTATCCACTTGCTAATAATGTATTGTTATTATTAATTTATTAACCAATGCATACTTTTAGTATTATCCATAGATTTGCGTTTAATTTGCAGGACTTTAAGATCGTTCTGCGTAGACTTAACCAAAAATGAATAATTTCAAAGTGAAGTAAGCTGCTTAGTTTCCACGCTTGGCAAGCAAAGTAGCAACCGAAGTTTTTCTTTAACAATTTTAAATTGTTATGTTATCAATATTTTGCTTTTACGATAGATTTTTTTAAGTTTAGCAAAACTTATTTAGTGGCCCACGTAAATAAGAAATATAGTATTGAAGACTGTAATCGATGCTTTCGAAAATGGGACAGTAGACTCAATATTTCTAGCACGCTGCCAAAATACATGGAACAATATGTTGGAAAGAGAATGCGTTGTGCTAATGCGAACGCTGAAAATACGAAATTTGTTTACTTGGGCTTGCTTTGTTATTTTGGAAACATTTTGCAGTAAAGTCTTGGTTACTTACATAAAATGTTTTTAAAATTCTAGAAAGTAAATAAATCAAAGCGAAAAATCATACCGGTCGGTATACTTTTTATAGATAACTAAGGTGACAAACGAACACACAGTCCACTTGTTAGTAAGCGAAAGGTTTGGCCCATAGACTAATAACCCATCGATTAATAATCGAAATTCGGATGCGCTTACATCTCGAGGACTAAGACGTAATACCTTATTTCTTGTAAAAGGAGTCTCCGGTTCTCTACACTCACTATACAAAACACAGCAGCATATAGCTGCTATTTTATGCTGGTAAAACGTGGTCCTACCTCGGTCGAGCTGGCCCATTTGTACCTAACCGTAATAATTATATCTCCAGCGTGGCTCTACCATGTAAATGTGCTACGTTTAATTTACCACGTACAAAGCACATTGAATAAACTCTCAATAGATTTTCTGCTTGTCAGCGTTAGATCCCACCAAGTTAATTTTGTGAATCAAAGTTCTATGAAATGTGTTTATCATCTAAAACCACTGCAACTAATAAACAAATTCTTATAAAGTGTCAAACCTTGTTTGAGATTACATTAGTTATATTCAATAATAATGAATCACGCACAAAGCCCTAAAAATAAGGCTATATATAACCCAAATATAAAATAGGGAGGAAATAATAGGGACTGATGATGATAATGATGTTTATGATGGCGACGGAAATGAGATTACCGATTATATCCATACGTTCTTTTTCCGTTACGGTGTTTATCTATACGCAAATCAATATAATAATCAACGGTGGAAGGTAAGAATTACCAAGCGACACTAGTCGATATTGAGTTATATATATCATTGGAATCAATTTTTTTCCTGCGTGGAGTTGTCTTGTTTTCGTGCCGCTACGGTGAAGTTAATGTCACTTAATAATTTTAAAATTCGAGGTTTTTTGACCGACCGAGGTTTTCGGCGACCAGCCAACGAAAATTTTCGACCTTTAAAAAATATTTTGTTTTAGACAAGTTTTAATCTAACTTTATACTTAGAAAATTTATCCTATTTTCGGTATAAATTATTTTGGCTTTAAGTAAGTTTTTCCCAAACTCTCGAAAAACTAACAATGTATTTGGCAATTTTTTCCTAAACTTTATTTTTCGTAGCCTCTAACCTTTTTACTTGTCTCTAATATAATGGCGAGTACATCACTCACCTTCGATTTGCCGACGATATAGTCCTTATGGCAGAATCACTGCAGGACCTTAGCACTATGCTCAATGACCTCAATGGTGTCTCCCAACGGATAGGTCTTAAGATGAACATGGACAAAACAAAGATCATGTTTAATGTCCATGTCACACCTATGCCGGTAGTTGTTGGGAGCACTATGCTCGAAGTTGTTGACGAGTACGTTTACCTAGAACAAATAGTCCGACTAGGTAAGTCTAACTTCGACCGAGAGGTCAATCGACGGATTCAACTCGGCTGGGCAGCGTTTGGGAAATTACGTCTAAATCTTTTCGTCAGGTATACCTCAATCTCTGAAAACTAAAGTGTACAACCAGTGCGTGTTGCCAGTGATGACTTACGTATCCGAGACGTGGTCCTTCACTGCTGGCCGTATGAGGACGCTCAAGGTCACTCAGCGAGCTATGGAGAGGGCTATTCTCGGAATTTCTCTGTGTGATAGACTCAGAAATGAGGATATCCGCAGTAAAACCAGAGTGACCGACATAGCCCAACGGATTAGTAAGCTGAAGTGGCAATGGGCCGGCCATATAGCTCGAAGAACCGATAACCGATGGGGAAGAAAGGTTCTCGAGTGGCAGCCTCGTACCGGTAGGCGTAGTGTAGGGCGACCCCCCACTAGATGGAGTGACGACCTGGTAAGACATGCAGGAAGTCGATGGATGCAGGTGGCTCAGGACCGTGCTTTGTGGCGTTACTTGGGGGAGGCCTATGTTCGGCAGTGGACTTGTGAAGGGCTGTAATGATGAAATTATGAATATTAGCTATTTGTCATTTAGATTTTTTATACCAGGTCCGATTATCAAAAAGATGTCGTTGTCGAGATTTTTCCATTCTGCAATTTTGCTGCTTATATGAATATGATCTGTCGTTTTCAATATTTTTGACATTAAATATCTTTTCCAGTAATATTTATGTAATAAACTTTAACGTTGATTTAACTGTCGTGTAACTAATCTGTGTTTTAACATTGGAGCGGTCGGTAGGAACAAAAAAATTGAACCACTGTGGTGCACGCTGGCGCTTAGTGAAAGGTGTTGCTAGAGAAGTAGTAATTATTTTTAATTGTTACTTAATTCTTCTGTTATTGTGGTAAAATGTTTGAGTTACTCGTATTTTACGAATATTGTATATTTTTAATATGCGTATTTTTAATCGAATAGACCTAGCTTTAATTAATGTGAGTATGAGTTCCAGATACCACGGTAAAAGATAATACACAAAGGGTAAATTATTGTTAAAGATAGTAATATAATAAACTTTTATTTTTATGATAACACAATTTTATTTTTCTTTGCAATTTTTCTAACCCACACAAAATGCTTTGGAAGATTATAAAGTCGTGTAATTTTAAGAAAAATATTTCATAATTTTGAAGTATTTCAAAGTTGCTTCTGCCCGGATTATTCCAACGTTGTTACTGATTTTGTCGCTGATGTGGTCGAATAAATGGATCTTTTTTCCATCCTCTGTAGCGCCCATGGGAGGTAGATTCCAGCTATGGTTTGATAGCTCCTATAAAATTGCATCACGCCATAAGCAGGAGTGCTACGGGGCCTGGGCTAACGCATCGTTGTCGCGGAACGCAAACACCAAGAAGAAAAGAATTATAATTTATAAGTATAATTTCGCTTCCAAGTCCTACAAAAAATCAGTGCTCAGTGTGCTAAGCACTTCTCTCCCCATACGTCAACAAGTCGAGCGATGATGGTTCCCATATTGTCACGACATGTGGACCGTTGTGGGCACTGGTTCTAATGCGTCTTATCCGGTTCTCTGCAAGGCGTAGGCGTAGTCTCAAATTCAAGAGCGACAGCTTTCGTGCACCCCAAACCTAAAAATGGCGACAGTTCAGATCCATTCAACTACAGTCATATTAGTTAATTTATACCACCTTGTACTCCAAAACCATGAAAACCATTAAAACCATCAATACTGTTTTCGCTGAAGTCATTCCGCTGATGTTCGTCTACTGTATCTGACGCCAAGATGATAAATGCATTAAAGTCCTAGAGAAAGTCTTTCCTAGGGGTTAGTTTGGACAAATCGAAGGCCATCGATCGGGTTTTGCACAAAGCGCTTCTTTCGAAGCTTCGTTTATTTGGGCTTCCCAATAAATTGTGCTACTGGATAACTAGTTCTCTTGCAGATCGGAACATACAGGTTGACAAGCATTCGTGCTAACACTTCCGCTGTTTATTTTGCATATATCAATTATATATTGCAAGCCAGTAACATTCATTAATGTTATAATAATAATGACAGCACAGGTGATGTATGTACACCTACCGTACAAATATTTCTTTAGGTGTTCTAACTATCCTTTCAGCTGCGGAGACTCTAACCGTCATACTCCGTTGACTGCGGAGCTGTTTAATAAAATTGACGGCGCATTGGGCGCAATCCGTTTAAACGCAATTTCTTTATTTTGTTATATCAAATACTATAATATGTATACATTTCTGAATTCTGTATGAAATTTCCTATAAACGAGTACATAAATTAAATAAAGTCCCAAAGTAATAAGTGTAAGTAAATATTGAATAAAGACAAAATTGTCATATTTCTCGATGAAACAAAGTTTTTTTAATACTTCGATTTTATTTTTATTTAATTTTAAATCTATTGTTTACAATATTTTATGCACAAAATCATAGGCTACAAAACAATTTATTAACATAAAACGCATTAATAGTAAGCTTACAAGAACCAGCAATCAACTTACACCGATGTAGAATGTAGTTCGAACCAGATGCGGCATTAACAATTAAACTGCCGTCGGTCACGTTTTAAATGCAATACTCCGTACAAAGTGACTGGCACGGCAATCAATGGTTTAATGCATTAGTCAATAAAATTAACACTAGTTTTTTTTATTTCATTAAAATATATACTTAAATTCATGAAAAAACATGTGGTTTTATTTCCAGGACTAGTTGAACCTCTCTTTTTCCTTACATGATCAACTCATCTTTAACGTCGAGAACCAGAACAAACTTGTGTCTAAAGTCGAGTCTTTGTTAAATAAAGTCTCAGATTAGGCTCTGAAGACACAACATAAAACATAAATTATCCTAAATCTAGTTAAATAAAATAATTCATTTTCAGGTTCTTATTGTAGCGCGAGACAATTTTTATCATAATATGTTATCGTTTATTCTGATCATTTTATCAACATATGATAAAACGGATAGCAGTGCCTTAATTATTATTAAGAGAAGTAAAGAATTATTTAGAACTAATTAAAAACTGTGGGGAACTAAGTCTTTCTAGTGTCGACCATGACTGTCTCGTTAGTCGAGTGGTCGTAAACGTGATTGCTGGTCATGAGCTTCCGTATTCGATTTCGATTCGAGAAGTTTTTCGGTCAAGAAATTCTCAGTAGCAGCTCGGAGGCAGCTAACTGACGGTGTCTGCGGCCCGTACCTCGGAAAGCACGTAAAGCCATTTTTTCTACGCCTGATCTTTCTCCGGTCGTAAAGAATTACAGAAATGGGGCATTCCATGTTAGTCCTCTGGAGTGTTGTCACTCCGCATCTGCATTTTTATTGTTAATCGAGGATAGAAGCAGATGTCTATGGGCCAAAGCATCCACTTACCATCAGACGGACAGTGTGCTCATTTGTCACCCTTATTCTTTAAAAAACAGTATTCTTTCTTCAATAACGAACCGTACGCGTGTGACACAAAATAATATTACGTATAGTTACGTACGTATATATCTTGTAAAACATGCATCAACTCCTGTTTGCGTATTTCCTAAACTATAAAGATGAACATCAGAGGCCAGATGGAAGCGAATTCATCAATTTTCATCCTTCGTAGCGATAACACATCCAACACATGAAGGGGTAATGGAGCTTCTGGAATTATTTATGAGATAGAAGGACAAAGGATGAAGCAACTCTAGTCGAGAGATGTACATAAAGATGAAATTTGGTTATTAAGGTAGTAATTTCTTGTGAATTAAAAATAAGCAAATTTTTATAATCGTCAAATAAAAAAACTATCCGTTACAGCCTAAAAAGTACACTGTTCAACATAGGCTTTCCATAGAGTGCCCCAAGGAGGAATTTTGCCAAGGCTGCCATGCTTGCTCTAATTCCGAGACGATAATACGACGATACGGACCCCCTGCGAATACACGGTTACAATCACACACGCTTATAATCTTATATTAAAATTAATAATTTCTTATGTATAAGCAAACACTATGAATTTAAATAAAGCTAGTTTTTATGGGTTATATCGCGTATATTAACTTATTTTATATTCCCCACGTTTAGAGTACGTTACAGCATCCATGGTCACGTTGTGAGGTGTTTGACGTACAAATGTCTTAGATAACCACGGCTACCTGTAGATAAAAATTATTAATTTTCGTTCTGATTACACAGTATGAACTTATAGTATCTTAAATTCCTGCAGTTTCTTGCTTGAGTTGGGATTTAATTTTATTAATTATAGGATACTAAACAGATGGTAACACGCAGCTATGTTCACTATTGAAATGAGGATGTTTTTGATCTCAAAAGCCTCGCGAATCATCCTTGGAATAAATTGGTGTTCTGTGGCGAGCATTTGTGGTCTATCAAATCTGATGTAGTGACGGGGGCGACCCTGCACGTGTTCACAGACTGCAGACTTCTCGAGCGTCGATTCTTCATATAATCTATGTGCTATATAACTCGGGTTTTTATTTATCGTTTTTTTTTGTTCTACGTAAGAGAAACCACATTCACAATTAAGCTTGTACAATCCTGCAGAGGGACATTACACTTGACTAATGGTTGTAGCCGTGGTAGCTCAGATGGTTAGCGCTCGCTGTAAATTTCACAGTACGCTAGCAAACCGGATTCGATCCCCGCCGGCACCAATGAAATTGTTAATTGCAATTTTAAGTGCTGATTTACCACGTGCTCGGCGGTGAAGGGAAACATCGTGAGGAAACCTGCATGTCTGAGAAATAAGAAAAAAAATATTTCGAAGACA
Source organism: Parnassius apollo (assembly GCA_907164705.1). Lineage (NCBI taxonomy): Eukaryota > Metazoa > Arthropoda > Insecta > Lepidoptera > Papilionidae > Parnassius > Parnassius apollo. The sequence goes on from CAJQZP010001029.1 coordinate 170,113, forward strand.
TGTGAAGTTGGCCAACACGCATTGGGGCAGCGCGGCGGACACTTCCTTGCCCTAAAAACCCTCTCAGAAATGAGGGGAGGCCTGTGCCCAGCAGTGGGACGTATATAGGCTGTAACTTTTAACTTTTAATGGTAAAAACTGACTCATCTTCTTCAGTGGATTTAAGTATGTTTAAATGGAAGAACTCTTCAAGATATAGCCAATCTTGTCCGTGAAACATCTGACATATGGCAATACAGCAGGCACATGCTCGACTGTGGCCGACTTCACTCGTTCACTGTGATGTAGGCGCAGGACCCGAAGGTTGTTGTCATGCGAAACTTGCTTGATGGGTTGAAGCTCGGTGGCCAGGTGTTTACTGTTGCAGATCCCTCGTGCTCTCTTAAACATAAACTTACCCACAGTAGCTATACGTGAAGGATTGTGGTGAAAATCACCGTTTCAATATCTATCTGTATGGGTACTTTTTCTATATAAATTCTGGCTCAAGATGTTATCAGGATTTTCAATTACTAACATATCTAGAAAAGCTAAAGAATTATTGGGCCCTAACTTCGTAGTGAACTGAATTTGAGAATTTGTGGAGTTAAGAAGGCCTAAAAATGCAGTTAGTTTAACTAAAGTTAAAATTGTGAAAGTGTCATCTACGTACCGCTTGAATAATCTTGGATTTCCAGGGAAGTAAGCGGGGCTTTCTCTTTAGTCTTCCATGTTTTTCACACCTTTCTTATATTTGTAACATGCATTTCAATCCATGGAGTAATTTCAATTCCTTCCTTTGTTGTCAATAAAGAGTAATGCAGTATCAGCATTTACTCTGATTTAAAGTTAAAAAATACGGAAATGAAAAGCATTAAAGGATACACAAAAGTTGCTGAAATAAATCCGAAAATTGAGTACGGTACAATGAAGGTAACTAAAAAAAGGGAGTCTTTCGAAATTCATAAGCAACCTAACATAAATGTTAAGAGTGTTTAGATTTCTTGAAAATAGGTTCTGACGTGGCCCTAGCTACCGATTTTTGAAATCCCCGCAATTTCCTTGCACAATAAAATATTCCCCCTACCCCAAAATATTCCCAACCAAATTTAAATTCTCCGTAATTTAGGGAATTCCCCTAATGTTGATAACGCTGAACTTTTGTAAATTGCACAGCGCGAGGCGACATGAGTCGGCCGGGCAGCTGCATCGCGAGTGTGAAAGGAAGGGTAGAGTGAGACGCGAGAAAAGTGCAAATAGCGTAAGTGTAGTGTAGTAATACCTAATGCATTGTTTCGTACCGACCTGGATAAAAAAGTTCAGCGTCCGCGTGAATATTGACCCTATTTTCAGCTGTTTTTAAGTTCCACTGCTGGTTTTACATCTAGGAATTATCGTTTCGTTTAGCTGTGCTAACATGATAGAGCTTGAATGAATCTAATAAAACATAGTAAAAAGATGATTTTTTAATCATCGAGTTATATTTTCTTTCCGACTCATTATCAAAGGTATAATTAGTACTACCATCTGTCTTCGTCTTCGGGAGCAATTCATAAACACCCGATATACTAAAGTTAAAATTAAATATCAAATATGAACAATAGACTCTATGAACTGTAATCATAAAGTCTATGTAGCCCAGAATAAAAATTATTGAAATTTAATTTAAAATCCGTGCGCGCGTATGTGATCAAATTTGGGTGTATAAATTAGTCCAGGATCAGTGTTCCGCTTTTTATTGTATTCCATTCAATCTCGTAGTGTTGAGTGTGAATAAATAATTAGTGAATTGTCAGTGACAGTGCAAGTCGGACTAGCAAGTATGTATATATTTTCTCCAAGTTTTTGTAAGTATTTGTTTTTGTTCGAGTTTTTTGTTAAGGTTCAATTCCCAGCTTGGTTGATAACAACTTGGTTAACCATTATTATATTAAGTTATTTTTTATTAGTTATTTTTGCTACGGTACGCCTTTAGCCTTTTCTTGGTTTATTAGTATATTATTTATCCTATTTAATTATCTATCCATTAGGTAGGTGTATATCATGTTAATAAAACAGTATATTTACAAGTCAACCAATATTTTTTATTTGGACCAAGAGGTCGGTGCTGGGGCACCGGAAACACCCGTTCATTGCACATCAAACAGGAACAGCGAGTCAAATAAAGAAGGACTTGAAACGCCGCCAGCCAAAACCCAAGAAGAATGCAGTAGCGGCTAAACTATCTGTTCAAAGCCTCTTTGGAAGATGATACACCACTTCCACCGTCCAAGAAACTAAAATTCTGGGTATTGATTAACTCAGAGGTACCTGTCTTAAACTTTTTTATTTATTACATACTTTCTTTATGTTTAATTATGTCTGTTTTTTTTGTATTTATATGCTATTTTTCAAAATAATAACTTCAATCTCTATTGGTAAAAACAGAAAAATAATAACCCATATGATACTCTTTATAAAATATATAATCTATATCTATATCTGTTGGCGACGCGCCTATAAGAATATTTCAGTTTATTAAGTCAACCGATGACGAATAACGTCTCAAAGGCATATTGTCCAATAGCAATGTTCTAATAAGAAAATGCTTAGTTAAATCTTGAAGAAATGTCGAATTAATGATATGAAGGTCTTGGGTTCGACTCCCAGGCCGGACTAGTTTATTGTTTTCCTAAGTAATATCTTTCAATAAATTCATATAGGGAATTTTAAGATATAAATTATGTTACCGGATTGGTTCCCCGGTTGAAATCATCTTTCCAATGATGTAAATTTAAAAGAATAATTAAGTGAAGTTAAAGATCGGATTTGTTCCCCGGTCGAGATGATCACTCTGTGCATAAATAGAATTAACGGAAATTAATTGCATAAGTATTGTTTTATATGAGTTTGATATGTTCTGTACGAAAACAAATGCCTATTTGTCATGATTGATTTATGAAAACATTCACTTATATTGTTTGATAAGAAACATGATAACTGATAAGAATCTGATTAGAGATAGTTTCCTACAGTTCGAAAATTGTGTAAAAGCATTTAATTTACCTAATATTGTTAAAATTAGTGTATATCAGACTTCCATTTTTTCTGATAGCCGAGAGCCGTGCAAAAGTTAGTTGTTCAAATAGTGTGAGTTCACGGAAGCACGCTGGCCACGCCCTTAGGAGGCCGAATATGTAAAAATTTAAAATGTTTGTAATTTCAGCAATTTATGTAAAAATTACTTATAAAACATTTCAGGTTGATTGTACGTGCTAAAAAAGGTGAATTCTGTGTTATTTTTATGTGAAAATTCCTGTGTATAGGTGAAATAATGATAGTTTTGTATAAGAAATTTAAAAGTGTTTTAAATAGTGAAATAAATAGAGAAAATGTAAATTAAACTATTGTATTAGTTAACTTATGTATAATTTCAAGTGGAAAACATTGTTTTAACTTTCTGTGTTAAATATTTAAGAAATTTCGACTTCGAACTTGTGAGTAAAATAGGCATATTTCATTTAATAAATAAAAGGTTTTTCGTGATATGAAAATGTAATGTATATCGTAGTGTAGATATTGTTTTGTGCTATCTATATAGATAAATTGTATTGATGTAAGACTTATGCAAATAAAGAGATTAAGTAAAACATGAGTGAGTAATAGAACAAATTCATGTAATTAAGTTGCGCAAGCACGCGAATGGCGCGGCTCACTTTCGCGTATAGCTCTGGGGTAGCTTAGTGAACGGGTTTTATTGCAATTCGTTCGGGGAAAAAGTTCGGAAATCATACCAGCAGTCAATAAGAAGAAGAAAGAAAAAGTGTAGGGAAGTGATAGGGAAAAGTGATTACTCTCTCACGGAATGGTTTGAAGATAATTGCTGTTTTATTCCCAAGAAATTCATCCCTCAAGTTATACAGTCCACATCGAAGAATTAAGGCGTTGGGACCGGGACGACTTCGGAAGACCCGTAATCCCCGTCTGAACCTACTTGCTGAAAAGGAAGAGGTTATCGCCCTTGTGTGTTACTCCGTTGCGGAGATCACATACGTTGTTCCCGAACCCAACGTAGGCGTTATAGGAGGCCGGATCGAGAGAAGCCTCGATTCCTCCCTTCTGTTTCAGAGCCCGAAAGTTTGTGCTCCTCCTTCTGCGTTCCTTTTCAATTGGACCTTCGGAGCCGGATTAAGGACCACCCGAACCCCGCCAGCTGGATCAAGGAACCAGTTGTGGACTGCTGGTTGTGGAGAAAGAAGACCTTCGGAGCCGAGTGAAGATCAGGAACCGAAGGAAGCCGGAGGTTTGAGCTGAAGCAATAGGACCAAAGGCCAGAAGACCAGGTCATCAGCACAGAAGGACTGGACCTGGAACTACCGGAATAAAGAAAACCGGGATTGCGGCTTGGGGCGTGTGCTCGCATGGGGCACGTATCGCAGCCAGGCGCAGGTGCCTTGTGAAGGCGCTCATCGTGGCCAAGCAGGGCTTGGCATTTTTCCTGTCGGGCAAGCGTGCTCGGCATTTCCTGTCGGACGACCGTGTCTGGCATTTCCTGTCGGACGACCGCGTCTGGCATTTCCTATCGGACGACCGTGTCCGGCATTTCCTGTCGGGTCATCAGAGGGTGCAAGAAGAAGCATCCACCGCTGCTGCTGCCAGGCGAGGGTGCGCGTGGGCACCTGACTGCATCGCGGCCGGAGGAGGGCGCCTTGGACGAGGCGTCACCGGCGACTGGGCGGCGAGCACAGCATACATCCCGACCACCTAACGGTGCCAAACGGTCGGGCTCTGGCACACCACCTTGGGGTGGAGCAGTTCTCTCGAGCGAGACTGCGCTTGCACTACCGCTCGACTGTTTCGTCATATTCCTTGGCGGGACAGTTCCTAAACCTTTCCTCCATTCCATTCCTGCACGACTCCATCCCTGGACGGCTCACCTCGGTAGGCCCCGTTCAGGATTGATAGGGCTGATAGGGCTGTTAGGGTGGTAGTAAGGTTGTAGGGTTGGGAGATAAGGGGGGGAGGGGTAGTGGTGTTAGGTTGGGGTGTAGAAGGGTTGTAGGTAAGGGGTTGTAGGGACCGTAGGCCAACAATCACCTTCCTGCAAGATGAAGAAGGCACAAGACCAGACAGAGAGGAGCGAAGGGAGCAGGACAAGGACAGGGCTCTCAAGAAAAGCTAAAGAGGCGGAATCATCTGGAGCAACCACAGCTACTGCGTCAAATAGGGCAACTCCTTCAAGTGGAGCCACTACCGACACGTCCACATGCACGTGGGACTCAGAGACGTCCATGGCGACGACAAGCAACAGGACGGACACCAGTGGTACGCAGGCCAGCACCGCACAACAATCCGTTATATCCAGGAGTGTAAACGGTGGTCGAAAAAGTAGGTCAAAGGACCGAAGAAGCGGCATCGTCAAGGACAGTAATCGGGCACACTAGTGACAAAGGGTCACAGAGAGGTAGTAGGTCATCGCGATCGGCGAGGCTGAAAGCCGAATTAGAGGCGCGGATTAAATTCGAACGCTCAGAGCTCGAACGAGCACAGGCAGCTGCTGTCTTAGCCAAGTCTCAATTGGAGTTGGCAAGACTCAACCGAGAAGAGGAGATCGACTCGAGTGAGGATGATGGAGAGTGGAATACTCAGGTGGAACCTTTCGTAAGGAGTTGGGTTCAACAGACCATAATGAGCGCGACGGTTAGTGTAACGCAACCCGATATTACTGATAAGGAAGCGTGTAAAGGATCACGCCGCAAAGGGGCGGAGATCGAGCGCAACCAAGGAAATGCACAGAAAACACACGCGAGTGAGGTGTCAGAATTGACCGAAGCGATTGTGAGTGCAATAAAGATAGCGGGTAAAGATAAGTCTTCCTAGCTTCATTTCCTCCAGGAATTACCGGTGTTCGATGGAGACCCGGGTGAATGGATAATTTTCAAAACGGTGTTTGAAGACACAAGAAGCCAATTTTCAGGGGTGCAGAATGTCGCACGCCTTAGGAGGGCATTAAAGGGCACCGCTAAGGAAGCGGTTAAGTCATTGTTATTTACTTTTTGTGAACCGGAAGAAATAATGAACGCTCTAGAAAGAAGATTCGTTAGGGTTGAGATGCTCATTCTAGCCGAAATCTAGAATGTAAAGCGTATGCCAAGATTGGCAGAAGATTGCCGGAATATAGGATCTTTTGCAAGTCGTATTACGAACGTGGTTGCCACAATACAAGCGTTGAATCAACCACAGTATTTATAATCACCGGAGTTAGTGAGCCGCATAGTGGAGAAACTCGGAACTATGATTAAATTTAAATGGTTTGAATATCGAGCTCAGTATCCTTTGGAACCAGAGTTACAGAAGATGGCCAAGTTTTTAAATTTATTGAGTGAACAATTTGGAACGTCCTTAAGCAATGAAAATGCGCCTGAAAAACGGAAGCGTCCTGAATTCAGGAAGCAAACTGTACACACTGCAAAGGGATGTGTACGCAGCTGTGCCAAGAGCGAGCGCTATTTGCGCCGAAGTAATATGAGCGAGCGTCTAGAACGCCGAAATAATAAAGGGCACAACCGACAAGTGGTTATGACAACCCAGGACAAGCCTGTAAGTCGGGTAACACATAAGTGTGTTATATGCAAAAAGGAGCACTCTATAGTGAGTTGTTACAAGTTTAAGGACATGAATATTCGCGAGAAATGGGACGCAGTCAAAAAAGCGAAAGTATGTTTCCAATGTTTGTCACCTAACCATAGGAGGTTAGAGTGCAAAGCGAAAAAATGTGGTGTAGAGGGATGTAGAATGTCACATCATCGGATGCTACACCGATACCCCAATGAAAATACCTCGCCACAAGTGGACGAGGGGGGGTAAAGAAGCTCAGATTACAACTGTTAATACAGTGAATGCACTGGCATGTGCATACTTAAAGATTATACCGGTCGAGTTGTATGGACCTAGAGGAAAGGTCAAGACAACAGCTCTTCTGGATGAGAGATCGACCATGACACTCATAGAGGAGTGGATGGCTCAGAAGTTAGCGCCTCGCGGACGTAAAGAGGAATTACGTATCGAAGCCGTGGGAGGTAAGAGAATTAACGACGACAGTTCGTATCGCTTAAACGTTAAGATAAAAGGCATTTACTCGAATGACTTAGAAGAGATAAGTGTACAAACAATTAAGTCACTTAACCTTTCTCCTCAGTCAGTAAGCCGAGAATTATTACAACGGTGTTCTCATTTGACACCGATTAAGGATGAGTTGATATATGAGAGGTCCAGACCTACCATATTAATTGGCCAGGACAATTGGCATCTGATAGTTACTCGTGAATTAATTTCAGGAGGTAAGAACCTACCTGTAGCATCGCTCACCAAACTTGGATGGGTTTTACATGGTCACATATCGGGTGGTATTAAACCAATCAAGATTGTTAACCACATTTCCACCAAGAAGGAGGAAGATATGGATAAGTTAATCAAGGATTATTTTAGTTTGGAATCTCTGGGAGTGTCTGCGCGAAAGCCCGCGAATGACCCAGAAGAACGAGCTTTAAATATTTTGAGCAAAACGGTACGTCGTATACCTAATAATAGGTACGAGACTGCTTTGTTATGGCGCACAGACAATGAGTGCATCCCGTCGAATAGAGCGCAGGTTGAAAATCGCCTGCTTAATGTCGAAAAGAAGCTCGACAAAAATAGCTTAGAAACAGGTGAAGAAAAATCGCCAAAAGGCGTAAATGCGCTGAGAAAGCAAGAACCGTTAAGTCTACCCGACTACGGACGATTTAGCAGCTTTAAGAAATTCCTTGGGGCAACTACACGCACCTTACAAGCGGTAGAAAAATTCAAGAGTTTAAGAAAGTCGGTTAAAGGACCCGACGACGCAGCCGAAAAAGTCGGTTATGTGTTCCAACAAAGTTTTAGCAAAGTCGGTTAAAGGACCCGATGGCGCGTTGGACATAGTGCTCTTGAAAACAGCGGAATTGTTAATTTAAAATTCGTTCAAGACGAGTGTTTTCATTCGGAAATAAAATGCTTGAAAGTAGGCAAAAGCGTTGAAAGAAGTTCACGCTTAAGTAGTAAATGGGCGTTTACCTTTTAAGTCTAATTTGACCGAGGAAAGTAGAAAACCTGTCGTATTAGACGGTAAACACGAAATCGTTAAAATGATGATTAGAGAAGTTCATCATCATTTTGGACATGCCAATCACCAGACGGTGATGAATGAGGTGAACCAAAAAATTTTATGTCTTGAACCTGCGTAATGTAGTACGAAGTGTGTCACATCATTGTCAGTGGTGCAGGACATACAGGTCAAATCCGCAGAACGTGCCACAAGGAAATATTCCTCTGGAGAGAATAGCTCACAATGAACCACCTTTTACATGTTCAGCCGTAGATCATTTCGGACCTATGAGTGTGACTATAGGAAGGCGACACGAAAAACGTTGGGGTGTTTTATTTATGTGTCTGACCATCAGAGCAGTATACCTAGAATTAGCAGCCTCATTGACACCAGCGTCAATGATAATGGCATTGAGGCGATTTATCGCCAGAAGAGGAAAACCAGCCGTTATATACAGCGATAACGGGACAAATGTCAAAGCTGCGAATAAAGAATTATTGAAAGCATGCGAAGAATGCTATGAGGGCATGAAAAATGAGTCATTTAAAAAATATATTAAATGGAAATTTATACCTCCGGGAGCACCGCACATGGGCGGCGGCTGGGAGAGGTTAGTAAGATCAATTAAAATTGCGTTGACCGCTACGCTCAAAGAAAGGAGCCCGCGAGAGGAGGTTCTGCATACGTTGCTTTTGGAAGCAGAGCATACTGTAAATTCCAGACCTCTGGTAACATTCAGTATGGATAGTCCTGAAGAGGGTTTGACACCCAATCATTTTCTTCTGGGACGCTCATGTGGTGATCGACCACCTGGATTATTTTTAGAGCAACATCTGACGGGTCAACTCAATTGGAAAGCTGCACAGAGGTTAGCCGACCATTTTTGGACAAGATGGCTGAAAGAATACATGCCTACTTTAATACCTCGAACGGGTAATAACGGAAAATTCATGGAACCTAAAGAAGGTGATATTGTTTTGATAATAGATCATTCGTTGCCACGAAATACGTGGCCGAAAGGCAAAATTAGTAGAACGCTACCGGGACCAGACGGTCACACCAGAGTGGTTGACGTCATTACTAGCACAGGTATCTTGAGGAGACCTACATCCAGAATAATAGTCCTGGTACCCGCGACGCCTCCCAAATGATGGTGCTAACGCACGGGGGGGAGATTGTTGGCGACGCGCCTATAAGAATATTTCAGTTTATTAAGTCAACCGATGACGAATAACGTCTCAAAGGCATATTGTCCAATAGCAATGTTCTAATAAGAAAATGCTTAGTTGAATCTTGAAGAAATGTCGAATTAATGATATGAAGGTCTTGGGTTCGACTCCCAGGCCGGACTAGTTTATTGTTTTCCTAAGTAATATCTTTCAATAAATTCATATTGGGAATTTTAAGATATAAATTATGTTACCGGATTGGTTCCCCGGTTGAAATCATCTTTCCAATGATGTAAATTTAAAAGAATAATTAAATAAAGTTAAAGATCGGATTTGTTCCCCGGTCGAGATGATCACATAAATAGAATTAACGGAAATTAATTGCATAAGTATTGTTTTATATGAGTTTGATATGTACTGTACGAAAACAAATGCCTATTTGTCATGATTGATTTATGAAAACATTCACTTATATTGTTTGATAAGAAACATGATAACTGATAAGAATCTGATTAGAGATAGTTTCCTACAGTTCGAAAATTGTGTAAAAGCATTTAAATTACCTAATATTGTTAAAATTAGTGTATATCAGATTTCCATTTTTTATGATAGCCGAGAGCCGTGCAAAAGTTAGTTGTTCAAATAGTGTGAGTTCACGGAAGCACGCTGGCCACGCCCTTAGGAGGCCGAATATGTAAAAATTTAAAATGTTTGTAATTTCAGCAATTTATGTAAAAATGACTTATAAAACATTTCAGGTTGATTGTACGTGCTAAAAAGGTGAATTCAGTGTTATTTTTATGTGAAAATTCCTGTGTATAAGTGAAATAATGATAGTTTTGTATAAGACATTTAAAAGTGTTTTAAATAGTGAAATAAATAGAGAAAATGTAAATTAAACTATAGTATTAGTTAACTTATGTATAATTTCAAGTGGAAAACATTGTTTTAACTTTCTGTGTTAAATATTTAAGAAATTTCGACTTCGAACTTGTGAGTAAAATAGGCATATTTCATTTAATAAATAAAAGGTTTTTCGTGATATGAAAATGTAATGTATATCGTAGTGTAGATATTGTTTTGTGCTATCTATATAGATAAATTGTATTGATGTAAGATTTATGCAAATAAAGAGATTAAGTAAAACATGAGTGAGTAATAGAACAAATTCATGTAATTAAGTTGCGCAAGCACGCGAATGGCGCGGCTCACTTTCGCGTATAGCTCTGGGGTAGCTTAGTGAACGGGTTTTATTGCAATTCGTTCGGGGAAAAAGTTCGGAAATCATACCAGCAGTCAATAAGAAGAAGAAAGAAAAAGTGTAGGGAAGTGATAGGGAAAATTGATTACTCTCCACGGAGTGGTTTGAAGATAATTGCTGTTTTATTCCCAAGAAATTCATCCCTCAAGTTATACAGTCCACATCGAAGAATTAAGGCGTTGGGACCGGGACGACTTCGGAAGACCCGTAATCCCCGTCTGAACCTACTTGCTGAAAATGAAGAGGTTATCGCCCTTGTGTGTTACTCCGTTGCGGAGATCACATACGTTGTTCCCGAACCCAACGTAGGCGTTATAGGAGGCCGGATCGAGAGAAGCCTCGATTCCTCCCTTCTGTTTCAGAGCCCGAAAGTTTGTGCTCCTCCTTCTGCATTCCTTTTCAATATCTGTATTTTCACACCATTTATATTTTGACAGCGCGACGAAGACTTACATCGTGCACCCGTACGTGCAGTTAAGTTCTGCAGTTACTTATCGCTTCGCATGGTATCCGGTTATACCCTGCAGTTGGATCTTACAAGGCGCGGTGATTTTTACGTTAAGCTACGGGTATATACCAAGGAAATCGAGTCGCTGGAAAGGGAGCGATTGAAACGGGCCTTGGTCACATTACGCTCTGCTACTACTGAGGGCTCGAGGATCTGTATTCAACCAGTTTTGTATCCATCTAACAATACAAAATATTTATTGTGCGTCTTTGTTTAAAAAAAAACTAAAAGCTAAAATCTTAAAATTGCTAAGCTAAAACTCTAAAACGTAGTCTTAAATATTTTTACACTAATAAACTTAAGTACTTACTAAATTAAATTATACTCCCTCCTTGTCCGAGATATTATTACAATGTAGTCTACGCTTTTCGTCGTCGTAGCCATCACAAGATTCCAAGCTCCAACCACAAAAAAAAAAGAAATGTGTTGCTTATGGATATAGTCTCTGTCAACATACAAGACAACTTCATTACGTACTTTTGTGCGTGAAAGCCATCATTGTATTTATAAGATTTTTTCAAATGAATTATTATTTGATAGATATTGCAATGAAATCAAACAGTAATTTGTCTATAGTGCAAGGCAGTGTATGTGTTCGATATTTTTATGCCAAAATAACAAGATTTGGCAGGATAAAAAAGATCCGGGAGAAGCATGGCAGCGGAAGCGTAACAAACATCAGTGTTAAAATAAGTTAACTTTTAATCAGGTAAAGACCAGAGAAAAGCAGGTGAGTGGAAACATAACGTATCGTAAGGAAGGCAAGTTTAAAAAATAAAATAAAATTGTAAATAGTAAATAAAGGTGTACCATAGACTAATCAGTAGAGTTTATAAAGTAAAGGCGTATCATAAACAAATCAGTAGAGTTAGGGGATAGGTATAAAATATACATTTCCGCCGGATACACCATTTATTAAATTATATTAAGGAAAAAGTTACTCAACATAACAAAAACTCATAAATTTAAAATAACAGTTACCGTTACAACGTTAGTTGCTTCCGTAAAATCAAAGTGAACTGCAAGCCCTTTTTTATTATCCTAATTCTAAATATTTGCACTCGTGCTCAGTTTTTAAAATGGGGAAGAGGAAAAGTTCCGATAATCCCAAAAAAAAATAAAAAGAAGATTAGGAAGCTAGAAAAGAAACTGCGGAAAAAAAGAAAATCTTGAAGGCTCTAAAGAGACTACTCCTCCATTGGTGGATTTATCGCCTAGAGTAGCAATTGCAGAGCCATTGGAGGAAAAATGCAATCGAAGAAATGCAAATAGATGATCAAACAACCACTTCAGGTGAGTTTTTCTTATGAGATATTAATAATATGGTCTAAAAATACTGATAGTAAATGCCAACTAGGTATCTGTTCTGATGACCAAGTGCTATTATTCATGCATCAGGGAGAATAGCTATGTCAAATTTATCTCTTAAGCTATCACCTTGAGGATAGTCAGAGAAATAAATTAGAGACAATTTTAGAGAAATAATTTTTTGTAGCGCTACCACATAGAAGATAAACAGGATTCATTGTACTTCTTCTATATGGGACATAAAATACAAAATATAAGAACAGAACATAAGGCCTAAAAATACTGCTGGGATAGAGAAAATAGCAGGTGTCTGTTCAGATGACTAATACTATCACAGTGGGGATGAACATGTCATACCTCTTCCCTTAGAGCTACCACTTTGAGGGTAGACAGGGAATAATTAAACCCTTTAGAGCTATCACATTGAGGATAGACAAGGGTTTTGTAGCGCTATTATTCAGAACACAAATCATTAGGCTATTTGGTAATATATATATATATATATATATATATATATATATATATATATATATATATATATATATATATATATATATATATATATATATATATATATATATAAAATATATATATACATATATACATTTCAGACAATGACATCCCGGAGGAGCTTTTATTAGCCTTAGGACCAGAAGGAGAAGAATCAAAAGAAGTGGGAGAGCCAATAAATATGCAGTTAGCGACGAGATGGACAAAGATTATGATGGAAGGATTGGGAAAAGAAGCTCGGGAAAAATAATAAACAAGTTCTTAACTCCGTCTAACTTCAAAGCTGTTATAGCTCCTCAAATGAATCCAGAGATAAAGGCATCATTGTCAGAAATACTAATTAAGAGAGACAAACGGTTGGTAAATAGACAAAATATGACGGGAAAAATAATGACAGGAATTGGTTTAGTACTGACAAATTATTATTATCAAAGGGAATATAAATACAAGAGAAATTGTGGAACAGTTAAGCGACACAGCAAAGATAGCTGCTGATATCTTCTATGAAGACTCGGCTGCCAGGAAATATTTTGCCTTGTCTGGAGCAACTCTTGTACTAAGAGAAGCAACGAAGAATGCAAAGACCGTTTCTCAAAAGTTCTTGTTTGGAAAGGACTGTCCTGAGAACACCAGAACAGCTCAGACTATCCAAAAAACAGGAGCTCAAATAAAAGCGGTGGAAAAGAAAAAGACAGCCCCAAAAAAGGGAAACTGGAAGAGCCCACTGCAAGTTCATCCTACGCGCAGTGGGCAGAATTACCGAGCACAACCCTACAAACCGAGATATCGTCCCAGTCAGCCACTATGGAGAAAAACTCAAAACATAGGAGCTCCGCCAGCTCAGACAAAGAGGAACCACCGTCATTAGAGGTAGGTACTGGGAAGTTAAAACAATGTCTGAGTAATTGGTTGGAAATTACAAATGACCCAGTATTAATAAACTGGATAAAGGGTTATAAAATACCCTTCAATCAAATACCAAACTTATATGAGGCTCCTACCCAATACTGGTCTAGAAGGGAAAGAAATATAATATACTCAGAAATTCTGAAATTATTAGAAAAAGGTGCAGTTTCAGAATGTTTGTTTTGTGAGGGGCAGTTTGTATCTCCAATATTTGCTATTCCAAAACAGAATGGAAATTATAGGTTAATTTTAAATTTAAAAAAATTAAATGAATATATAGAGACTTCTCATTTTAAGTTAGAGAATATTAGAACAGCTTGTGAATTAATTTCCAAAATTGTTTTATGGCAAAAATTGACCTCAAAGATTCCTATAGCCTTCAGCCCTATAGCCCTTTCGGATGAGTCAAAGAAATTCTTAAGATTCAGATTCGAGGATAAATTGTACCAATTTAACTGTTTACCCTTTGGCATTTGCTCTGCTCCTTTTGTTTTCACCAATCTAATGAAACCAATTTGTACCTATCTTAGAAGTAAAGATATTATTTTATCATGTTATTTAGATGACAGCATATACTTTAATTCTTCTCCGTTAATATGTAGAGAAAATGTAACATTAGCATGTAAATTATTTCAAAGATTGGGATTTTCTGTAAATTTTGAAAAAAGCATTCTAACTCCAAAACAGACCTGTAAATATTTAGGCACTATTTTAGATTCAAGAGATCTATCCTTATCCGTTCCAAAAGAAAAACAATTGGATATATTAGAAAATATTAAGAATTTTGAAAGAAAGAGTCATTGTAAGATTAGAGAGTTTTCACAATTATTAGGTAGGTTAACATCAATCTCTTTTAATTGGACCAAAAGTGGGGTGTGATGACAGGCTTAAGCGGTTTTTTTTAAGGGAGCGTTCAGGTTGAATCCCCCAAGACCAAAATATAATGTTACATGGGATCCAGGCTTAGTTTTAGATTATTTGGCACTTTAGTACCCAAATGAATCCGTTGAGATTGAATTATTAACCAAAAAATTAGTTACTATCTTAGCTCTCACAACAGGTCATAGGGTACATACCTTATCACTTATTAAGCTACGAAATATTAAAATTAATTCCTCTGGAGTACAGATTAAAATTCCTGATTTGATAAAAACATCAAACAAAAATAAACTGCAACCAATTCTACATCTTAAAAGTTATATAAGTAAATTAGAAATATGCCCAGTGAATACATTAACATCATATATTAGGAGAACAGAACCTTTCAGACACAATACTGAACAATTATTTTTAACATTTAAGAAACTACATCGAGCGGCCTCATCACAGACCTTAAGCCGATGGGTTAAATCCACTCTGAGTAAGGCAGGAATAGATATGTCTATTTTTACAGCACACAGCACTAGACATGCTGCAACCTCCGCCGCGAACAGGGCAGGTTTAAATTTGGATCTCATATGGAAGACTGCGGGTTGGTCAAATAATTCTGAAACTTTTGCCAGGTTTTACAATAGACCTTTATTGGATGATTCATTATTGTTTAGTAGTACGGTTTGTAACACATCAAGTGTTGGTTGATTAATTAATTAAGAATAGAACAAATTAGTAATGTAAGCAAATTACTTAAACTTGTTTTAAATACACACGGTTTTAAAAATTGTACAATAATTCTTTCATTCACAACCCAGTCTTCAAACATCTACATTGTAATAATATCTCGGACAGGGAGAAAGTATAATTAGGTGATTAAACGAACTTACCTTAAGTGAAGTTCAATCACAATTATACGAAGCTCCTTGTCCGAGACTAGACTCCCACCCATCCCTTAAGACCCAAGCAAGGGTTGTTCATGAAAGGGCTTTAAACTAATGAAGTTGTCTTGTATGTTGAAAGAGACTATATCCATAAACAACACATTTCTTTTTTTTTGTGGTTGGAGCTTGGAATCTTGTGATGGCTACGACGACGAAAAGCGTAGACTACATTGTAATAATATCTCGGACAAGGAGCTTCGTATAATTGTGATTGAACTTCACTTAAGGTAAGTTCGTTTAATCACCTAATTATGTATTACTGTCAAACGTTTTATTTACGTTGTGAGATATACTTCTCACGTAAAAAGTATTATTCACAAATCGATTAATAGTATCGAACTAAATATAATGATGTGTCTTACCTGGATCGAAAAGCACTTGCCGCCCTCCCTCAATTGCGTGCACTAATTCCGTCACCACTAGTCCCAGCACCACTACTTCCAGCACCACTACTTCCAACACCACGATTCCAGGAAAGACACACCATTGACGATAATACGACACCTGTTTCGCCTCTACACGAGGCATCCTCAGGTGATGTAGATTCTACGGGGGATGACCGCTTACGCGCGGCTTACTTTGGCGGCTTACGGCGGTTGACTCAATATGTTAGTATTTCACCAGAAATATTTGTTTCCTAAATTTCCGAAACAGTTATTACGACTTTTAAAAGACAATTTATCAAAACATATGTCCATTAAAATCAATTTTGAATTATTCGTTTCTTATTATTTAGGTAAGAATAAGGAAAATTCCCTTAAGTCTTTTAACGCTAAATAAAACATTTTATTACAAAATACAAACCTATCACTAACTTATAAACCAGTTGTTGTAACATTAATAAGCAAATATTCAAAGTTTGAGCTATCTGAATCAGTTTGGACTATCGATTCCATAATTCGTTTTGAAATGAACGTCGTTAAATATAGTCTATTAAGAGCTGGATCATTTATAACCTTACCAAAACATATATCTTAAACAAAATCATGTCTGTATATATATATATATGTGTACATATATGTATGTATATATATATACATATATATATATATATATATATATATATATATATGTATATATACAACATGTAACATTATTAACGCACTTTGAGAAAGTAGTTTGTTCAGAATCGTTTACTGAATCTATTCCTATCACTTTTAATATAGGTAATTCTTTATCCCAAAAATAATTAAAAGTACGTAAATTACAGTCACACTAAAGCTGTACAGTCAAAACAAACTGAAATAGACCTTAACTTAAGGCAATAAGTCTTTTAAGAGTGCAGTTTTGTTTGTATTATTACTAATTCTGTCATTCAATAAAAATAAAGAAAAATGAACTTTATTTCAAGCACTTTAAAGTCTTTGCGTTCGTGGATTTGTACTGTGACCACAACATTCTTCCGGAATTAGTATAACTAATTTGATAAATAATCAGTGCATAAAAACGTTGAACCATAAATAAAGTGTATGTATTATGATTATAACATAATATACTAATTGGGGTGTCTGAGGGTGTGCGTTAATTACGTTACATATTATATATATATATATATATATATATATATATATATATATATATATATATATATATATATATATATATATATATATATATATATATAATCATGATAATTACTGTTTTGTATGATCTGTGGTAGCATATATTTATACAGCATAAATAAATCCAGAGAAAAGAAAAAAAGAGTTTCGTCATATCCGCGTTATTCCAATTTTTTCAACTTAATGGGTATATTGCTTCCATCTAGCTTTAATGATATTAAGCGATTTGAACATAATAATAACCGTATGATGAACGTAAATGTACAAAACTTGCAGTCGTAAGTTGAATCATAAAATAAGGAAAAAATGAGTAAAGAAATAGTGGTGAGGGAAATACATAAACAGGCAAGAAATAACTTTCCGCGAGTACATCACAACACGGTTGAAAGACATTGACGATTTATGGCAGGCTGTTCTAATTGCAAGAAATAACTTTCCGCGAGTACATCACAACACGGTTGAAAGACATTGGCGATTTATGGCAGGCTGTTCTAATTGACATGCTAGCTGTTTCTAATGAAAATTCTAATTACAAATACTTGTTGGTAATTATTTATGTTCTTTCAAAGTATGCTTGGTTATAATATCATTTAAAACAAAAGAATATGGAACAAAAAATTTACAGCCTAACTTAGAACTAAATTTTACAATAAGAAACATAAGAAATCTTTCAATCATTATAAAATAAATCCATCTATATATTTATTTTATACTTATAAATCTACTTATATAAATCTATCTATTTATATAAATCTATTTTTTCTATTGCAAAAGCCTCTATAGTGGAAAGATTTATTAAGACCTTTGAAAGTATTATGTATAGATATTTTAGTATAAAAGGAAACCATGTTTAGTATAGACAAGAAATTATGACAGTGTGCATAGAACAATAGGTTTAAAAATCAAGTAAATTCAAGAAATAAAGAACAGATATTGCAAAAATATAAAACGTGTTTCTATAAAAAGTCTAGTACAAAAAACTCTTAACTTAAAATTGAAGATTATGTGCATGTTAGTAAGTATGGAAGTTATGTAAGAAACTTTTGAAAAAGGATTTACGCCAAATTGGTCGCCTGAAATATTACTTATTTACTTACTTATCTTCACGCATAATCCCTAACGGGGTAGCCAGAGAGAACAGATCGCCAAGTGTCACGATCCTTACATACCTCTTTCGCTTCTTTCAGGTTCATTAACTTCTTCATACATGCACGTTTAGGTATCCGAGTACTCTTGACTTTCCCCTCTTCGAGTAATTTGCTCACATGGTCTTCGAAAGTGTCTACCTCGACACCTTTTAATATTTACTTTCGCGCTATATATTTCTTCACCATTCGGTTTTCACTCATTCGCTCAACGTGCCAAAACCATCGGAGAACGCCCCTATCAATTTTTGTGATAAGGTCATCTTTCAATTCTCCCATATTGCGAATCTCTTCGTTTCTCTTTCGGTCGGCTATGGTAACGCCGCACATTTTAGGAAGAGATCGCATCTCCACTGCATTCAACTTGCTTTTATGCTTCTTCTAGCATACCCAGGTTTCGCTGCCATATAACAAAGTGGCACCAACACTGTGTATTGCAAGGCGTGCACTCTTCACTACGCCTTGCCTTTTGACTAACGCATTCAGCGCACCATTGACTTTGTTCCCGGCAGCGACACGCCTGTCCATATCTAAATCACATCTTCCATCCCGGCTGAAAGCACTCCCCAAGTATACAATTTCATTTACCTGATGATACCTCTGATGGTGCGATAAGCACTGCATCATCAGCATACAGCAGACAATTAACTTTAATGTCACCCAATTTCACACCCAAACAGCTATTTTTCAGCTTCTGTAAACAGCTGTCGAGATACAGTATGAACAGCCAGGAAGTAATGACACAACCCTGTTTTACGCCCGCTTGGACGCTAAACATGGGTTACAGGTCATGTCCTACCAGCACACAGGCTTTACAGTCATAGTAAAGACTGAAATATTCAAAATTATAAAAATCCAGAACACAGATCCCACCACCTATCACATAGAAGACTCTAGGAAACATCCTATTTTGGGATAGTTTTATATTCAAGAATTACAAAAAACTAAAAAAATCTGATGTTTACCTTGTTGAAAAGGTTATAAAAAAGAAAAGAAATATTTTTGTGAAATGGTTAGGTTTGCTTTGTAACGAAAAAATTTGGACAGATAAATCAAAAGTTTTATAAGCAAATAGTGTAAATTATATTCTCATTCTCATATTAACTCTCCGATAAGAAAGATTTTTTTTTTTGTAATTTTATTTTGAATAGTAAAAATCAAATATTTTATTATTAGTGTAATATTGATGGTGAATTGACGTGTAGTGGCGGTTGAGAATATCCACTACCCCATATCTTCCCGTGGGTGTCGTAAGAGGCGACAGAGGGAGACAGGCAGGAGATGGGCAGCAGCATCTTCCTGATAACAGCAATGATATAATAAAAAACTGCGGTTGCCAACCCGCTCGCCAAGCGTGGGCAACTATGGCAAATATCCCCCCCATCAGTAACGACGCAAAAAAACGGCCCCCAGTCCCCGGCGGCCCACTATTCCTGGCTACGGTAGCGACCATGGTAACGAAGGGGCAGAAGTTCTAAAAATCTCCGGTGGAGGATCGGTTGCCACCTACGACGACTCGACCTGGCAACATATAACGGACGCACCCTGAGGACTGGCGAGAAGATACTGGAGTTGGAAGAAGAGGTAGACAAGTTGCGCTGGCATGTTATTGGGTTATCCGAGGTCCGAAGAGAGGGGGAGGACACGGTAATCCTCGAGTCCGGCAACTTGTTCTATCACCGGGAGGGCGACCATCTGTCCCAAGGAGGTGTCGGATTTATCGTCCACAAGTCTCTCTTCAACAACGTTGTAAAGATTGGGAGTGTATCGACGAGGGTCGCGTACCTGATACTCAGAAACACCAAACGGTATTCGCTGAAGGTCATACAGGTTTACGCACCAACCTCGGCAAACCCCGATGAGGAGGTGGTGGAAATGTATGAGGATATTTCTAGAGCCATGCATTCCTCCAAAACCCACTACAGGGTGTTGATGGGAGACTTCAACGCAAAACTAGGCACAAGAGAAAGCGGTATGCTGAAGTTAGGAAAATTTGGAGTAGGGCAATGGAACCGTAGGGGCCAGCAGCTGGCGGACTTCATGGAGAAGAGGGACTCTTTATGATGAACTCTTTCTTCTAGAAGCGGCCCCACAGAAAGTGGACCTGTTTGAGCCCCGACGGTTCGACAAAAAATGAGATTGACTTCATTATGACGACCAGACACCAACTGTTCAGTGATGTCTCAGTGATCGCAAGGGTGAAAATTGGCAGTGATCACCAAATGGTTAGAGCACTCTGAACCTAAACGTTAAGTTGGAGAGGTCTCGTCTAATGAAGTCAACGCTTCGCCCCCCTTGTGCTCTAATCTAGAATCCCGAAACCTTTCAGCTCGACTTACGTAACCGCTTTCAGTGCCTAGAAGATTGCAATGCAGTGGACGATATGAGTGACAAGCTCGTGAAAACTGTCCATGCGGTTGGAGCTAAGTTCTGCAAGACCGGCCGCAGAAGAACACAAAAGCTCTCCGATCACACTCTTAATCTCATGTGTGTATGACGAGAAATGAGGCTGCAATCGTCAACAGATTTGACAGCATACAGGCAACTGAACAGACAGATCTCCAAATGCATGCGGCGAGACTTACGCAAATTTAATACTGCTCGTTTTGAAGAAGCGATTGAGCGTAACCAGGGCTCCAAAGTCTTTGCCAGAGATCTGTCTGCCAGTGAAAGAGCCAACTGTCAAGGCTGAAGACTGAGTGTGGCAGCATCGTTTCCGGGACACCTGAGATTCTGAGTGAGATTGAGAGGTTCTACGGACAGCTGTTCACATCATCGTTGGAGCCACACGCAAGTGTGAGTAACGATCCAATAGCGGGTCTTATCCAACAATATTCCGATGATATCCCGGACGTGAGTCTGAGCGAGATTAGAATGGCTCTCCAGCACCTTAAAAATGGCAAGGCCCCAGGCGAGGATGGAATTACAGCAGAGCTTCTGAAAGCTGGTGGAACACCGGTACTTGAAGTCCTTCAGAGGCTCTTCAATTCCGTCTTCCATAGTGGCACTACTCCAGAGGCGTGGAGCAGAAGTGCGGTGGTCTTGTTCTTCAAGAAAGGTGACAACGCCCTCTTGAAGAACTACAAACTGATATTCCTTCTGAGCCGCGTCTACGTGCTGTTTTCGAGAGTCATTACGAATCGTCTCGCACGCAGACTCAACAACTTCCAGCCTCCCCATCAAGCCGGTTTCCGAAAAGGCTTTAGTACCATAGACATGTGGTTTATAGACTACATACATACCCTTCGGCAAATTGTACAGAAATCCGAAGAGTGCAATCTACCACTTTGCCTGGCGTATGTGGACTATCAGAAAGCCTTTGATTTCGTCGAAATTTGGGCGGTGCTACAGTCTCTACAGCGGTGCCAAGTTGACTGTCGGTATATCTAAGTGCTGAAGTGTTTGTACAGTAGGGCTACGAGTACAGAACCAGAAGTAGAACCAAAGTACTAAACCTATCCAACTGCTGAATTGACTTGTATCTGCCCTGATGCAATAAGCCATCTTCTGTGTGCATAAGTACTAAATAAAAAGTCTTTATACATTAGTTTATCTAGATTAATGACCAAATCTATATTCGGTTTATTTTCAAACAATAGTTCCGATAGTCCTGATGTAATAATATACCTTTTATCGTTAATATCAACTATTGAACTGTCTTCAGTTTTCTTTATTGCAATTGGAACGTTTCTCATCAGTAGCCTGACTCTCTTGTTACTTACATCATAAGTAATGTTTATGTCACTATACCTTTTTTCATCGAAACTGCTTTCATTTAATTCTTCTTTCGTATCTGAACTTATATCACTTGTACGTGAAATAAAGTTGTCATAATTATTCCTATCTGAAGCTTCCATTTTATTATTTTCTTTCCATTTACTTTTGTTTTAGAAGCCATCGCCTCTAATGGATCGGATATCGGTTTCAGTATTGATTTCTTATATTTACGTGAACACTACACATTGAAATAATACTAGTTTTTACGGATTTTATCGCGTATATTTAACTATAAATACCCGACGTTTCGAGCGCTTTACAACACCCATGATCACAGAAGGGACTGAGGTAATTTAAAACGCTCGAAACGTCGAGTATTTGTAGTTAAATATATGCGGTAAAATACGTAAAAACTAGTATTATTTCAATATAGGTTTCAGTATTTAATTTCGTTCACATTTTTAATTATTTTTGAACATGAGAAGAGGCGCTTATCGAGAAAGTGGGCCCATAGCATTGTCTCAACTTGATAATACGATCATGACAAATCAGAGCGAGCAGTCCGATGTTGAAGCGTCATCTCCGAGAGATCTTAATTTAAACTATAGAAACATAAATTATATGGAGGGTAGTGCGTTTGGAAGTTACAAAGCACATCCCTCGAGCGGGATAGGCGCACGCAGCGCGGTACAGGGTAGCGGTGCTGGCGCGGGCGGTGAGAGTGATGAGTCACCGCAAACGGCGAGGGCGCCGAGCGCTCCGAGCGCGCAGCCAAGCTGCGAGGCAGCGCCGAGCCGGACAGCGGAGCCAGCTGCGGGGCCAGCCCGTGTGTTATCGTTCGCCGAAGGTGACTAAAACAGAAGATGAGTGGAATATTGTGCAGCGTCGGAAACCTAAAACGAGGTCATATCGTTATTTGGGCGCCGCGGGTGTTTCCAATGACCAGAAATGTAATTTTAAAGCAGCGGACAGAAAAGTGCCAATTTTTATTACTATGGTGCATAAGGAGACGACGGAGACGGATATTGTGGAATATGTTTACAATAAGACGCAAGAAAATATTAAACTGGAAAAGATATCTTTTTTAAGAGGTAACAAGGACTATAACGCGTTCAAATTTTTTTGTACCTGAGCGGAAAATAAAAATATTTTTAGATGCAACACTTTGGCCGGAGGGCGTTATATTCAGGCGATTCGTTAACTTCAGGCGAAATAATAGCAGTGGCACGAACGGTGTAGTAATGAATACCGTGAACGGCCCTATCCCTGCTGTAAATGGATAAAAGTCTCAACTGTAAGTTAGTTAGCTTCAACTGTAAAAGTATAAAACGCTCAGTTGACGATGTGAGATTTTTGTGTCAGTCGGCGAGTGTGATAGCACTTCAAGAAACTTGGTTATTTGGACACGATATCCAATTTCTTAGCGGGATTGATGAGCGTTTCGGCAGCACGGGCACGTCTGCAATGGATTCGGCGGCAGGTATGGTCCGGCCGAACGACGTTATGTGTTGGGCGCTTTAAGTTCAAGGGGAACAAAGGCTTTCCATCTTAGTGTTTAGTGTATACATGCCTACAGATAAAATGGTAAACCTTACGGAATTTACGGATTGTCTCAGTTCGGTGAATGCTATAATTAATAGTAGTAATGTAGAATGTGTATACATCCTTGGCGACTTTAACACACATCCGAATGAGCGGTTTTATGACGAGTTGATGTGTTTTTGTGACGAACAAGAGTGGTCATGTGTAGATGTACAGCGGTTAGGTGTAAGGTCGGGCACACACACTTTTGTAAGTGAGAGCCACGGGTCGAGAAGGTGGCTTGATCACTGTGTGGCGAAGAAATCCGCTTTATCGTCTATTTTGAATGTTTATGTTAAGTATGATGTCTACTGGTCTGACCATTATCCTTTAGTAATAGAATGTAATTTGGATATTGTCAAACCAAAGTTGAATTTTGTATATAAAGTAACTAACGAGATTCTATGGGGAGATAGAAAACCGGAGGAGATCAGAAAATATACGAAATTATGTCATGAAAATTTAAGAGCTATCGATTTTCCCGAAGAATTTCGTTCTTGTAGTAATTGTGTTTGAAGTGCATTGATCACAGATTACGTATCGATAAATTATATAGTAAAATTGTAAATTCTTTATCTGTGGCTGCCACTGAATCCTACACTGTAAGATCACGCGTTGACAAGCGGCCTGTGGTTGGGTGGAACAGATATGTACGCGATGCCCACAGGGAGGCCAGGTCGAAGTTTTTAATGTGGGTTTGGTGGGGAAAACCAAAAAATGGTAGTGTCTATGAGGACATGCATAGGAGTCACAATTTATTTAAGTCGCACTTGAAGTGGTGTCAGAACCACAGCGATCAAATAAAAATGTACATTTTGGCTACTCAGCACGCGAAAAATGATTTTCGTAACTTTCGGAAATCGACCAATAATTTAAATAGTAAACCTGGCCTACCAGTGAGCGTCAATGGTATTAATGATTATGTACTTATAGCGGATATGTTTAGAGAGCATTTTACAGTGACATCACCGTTGGATCCATCACAGGACATAGAAGATGAGGATACGCATGGCCGGGAGATTGGAATTCGATTTACAGCAAAGGATGTCAATAAAACTATAGCTTCTATGTCCCGTGGGAAGTCTCCTGGCCATGACGGACTTAGTATTGAGCACCTTAAACATGCAGGTCCTCACTTACCTAGATTACTTTCTATGTTTTATAACTTATGTATATCGCATTCATACTTGCCCGCGGCTCTGATAAGAACTGTGGTGGTGCCTATTGTAAAGAACAAGACTGGAGACATATCTGATAAGTCCAACTATAGGCCCATCTCACTTGCCACGGTTGTTGCAAAGGTGCTTTTCAGTTTGATTAGCGCCCAGCTTGATAGACATATATGCCTACACGACAATCAGTTTGGCTTCAGGCCGGGTTTGTCAACAGAGTCGGTCATATTATGTTTGAAGCAAACTGTGAAGTACTATTCGGTTAGATGAACGCCTATTTATGCCTGTTTTCTGCACCTTAGCAAGGCGTCCGACCTGGTAAATTACGATATCCTGGGGCAGAAATTGAAAGATACTGGACTGCCCGAAGAAGTTACTAGGATCTTCAAATTTTGGTATTGAAACCAGGTCAATGTCGTGCGATGGTCCGAAACCTATTCGTAGCCATATGGGTTGGAGTGCGGGGTACGACAGGGTGGCTTAACTTCCCCTAAGCTCTTCAACCTTTATGTGAATGCGCTGATAGAGTTGCTTAGCACC
Source organism: Parnassius apollo (assembly GCA_907164705.1). Lineage (NCBI taxonomy): Eukaryota > Metazoa > Arthropoda > Insecta > Lepidoptera > Papilionidae > Parnassius > Parnassius apollo. The sequence continues at coordinate 195,389 of CAJQZP010001029.1, forward strand.
ACACATGTCGGTTGTCATATTGACGGAGTATGCCTCAACAACATCAGTTACGCAGATGACATGGTGTTGCTGAGTGCTTCTGTTTGTGGCTTGGCAAAACTGTTGAGCATATGTGAGAGCTACGCCCGCAGTCACGGATTGATTTATAATGTCAAGAAAAGCGAATGCATGGTCTTTCAGGCTAACGGTAAAGGCTTGCCCTCGTATATACCACCCATTAAGTTATACGGTACGCCGTAAAGAAGAAGGGTGTCTCAGTTTAAGTACATGGGTCATATAGTATCCTTTGACCTGAAAGATGATGCTGACATAGAGAGAGAGCGCAGGGCATTGTCTGTTAGAGCGAACATGATCGCTCGCAGGTTCACTCGTTGTTCATTTCCTGTTAAAGTAACGCTATTTAGAGCTTACTGCACTTCCTTTTACACGAGCAGTCTGTGGGTGGATTACACGCAGAAACAGTATAATGCCCTGCGTGTTCAATATAATAATGCATTCAGGGTGCTGTTGGGTCTGCCTCGTTATTGTAATGCCCCGGGTATGTTCGCGGATGCGCGTGTGGATTGTTTCTACACCACCATACGTAAACGATGCACATCCCCGGTGCGCAGGGTGCGGGCCAGTTCCAATAGTATCCTGAGGGCATTTTCTGACAAGTTTGATTGTCAGTACCTGAACCATTGTCATATGGTGCACTTGCTGACTAATCGGGTCTGTCTTAGATATAGTTTTGAAAATTAGGTAAATAGTTTTAAGTTTTACTAACATTAGTTTTAAGATTTGTATTGATACTAACATTCTATGATCCTTGTGGTCGAAATAAACGACTTTTATTTTATTTATTTATTTTTATTATCTCCATCTTTCCTCGTTTTCAATTATTTTTAACATTTCTTACTGATTTTATTAATTTTTTTTTAATATCTACGTCTATATATGGACTATGAGAAAGCCTTTGATTCCGTCGATATTTGGGCGGTGCTACAGCCTCTTCAGCGGTGCCAAGTTGACTGTCGGTATATCGAAGTGCTGAAGTGTTTGTACAGTAGGGCTACGATGGCTATCCGAGTACAGAACCAGAGCTCGAAACCTATCCAACTGCAGAGAGGTGTAAGACAGGGTGACGTTATATCCCCGAAACTCTTCACCACTGCATTGGAAGACGTTTTCAAGCTACTGGACTGGAATGGATACGGTATTAACATCAATGGCGAGTACATCACTCACTTTCGATTTGCCGACGATATAGTCCTTAAAGCAGAATCGCTGGAGGACTTAAGCACTATGCTCAATGACCTCCCAACGGATAGGTCTTAAGATGAACATGGACAAAACAAAGATCATGTTTAATGTCACACCTATGCCGGTAGTTGTTGGGAGCACTAAGCTCGAAGTTGTTGACAAGTACGTTTACCTGGGACAAATAGTCCGGCTAGGTAAGTCCAACTTTTACAAGTAAGTAAGTACAACAAAGAGATTAAACTCGGCTGGGCAGCGTTCGGGAAATTACGACACATCTTCTCGTCAGGTATACCTCATAACCTGAAAACTAAGTTGTACAACCAGTGCGTGTTGCCAGTGATGACGTATGGAACTGAGACGTGGTCCTTCACTGCTGGCCGTATGAGGACGCTTAAAGTCGCTCAGCGAGCTATGGAGAGGGCTATTTCCGGAGTTTCTATGCGTGATAAACTTAGAAATGAGGATATCCGCAGTAGAACCAGAGTGACCGACATAGCCCAACGGATTGGTAAGCTGAAGTGACAATGGGCCGGCATATAGCTCGAAGAACCGACAACCGTTGGGGAAAAAAGGTTCTCGAGTGGCAGCCTCGTACCGGTAGGCGAAATGTAGGGTGACCTCCAACTAGATGGAGTGACGACCTGGTAAGACATACAGGAAGTCGATGGATGCGGGTGGCTCAGGACCGTGCTTTGTGGCATATCTTGGGGGAGGCCTATGTTCAGCAGTGGATTTGTAAAGTGCTGTAATATTTTTTTTTTTTTTTTTAGAAGAGGGGGCAAACGAGCATGTGGCTCACCTGATGTTAAGTGACTACCGCCGCCCATGATCAACCGCAACACCAGGGGAATTGCAGGTGCGTTGCCGGCCCTTTAGAAAGGAGTAAGCTCTTTTCTTGAAGGTCCCCAGGTCGTATCGGTCCGGAAAAATCACCGGTGGTAAATTATTCCACAGAGAGGTTGTACGCGGAAGAAAACTCCTTTTGAAACGTACAGTGGTGGACCGCCAAGCATCCAGATGGTGTGGATGGTATCGGGACGTTTGCCGTGTAGTGCGTTCACGAAATTTGGCGGCTGGGATTAATCCGAACAATTCCTCAGAGCACTCCCCGTGATAGATGCGATAAAATACGCAAAGAGATGCAACATCTCTTCGCAGCGCCAGTGAATCGAGCCGATCGGAAAGCACTCGGTCGTCAACGATTCGAGCCGCTCTGCGCTGGATGCGGTCAAGTGGAAGGAGCTGGTACTGGGGAGCCCCAGCCCAGAGATGGGAACAGTATTCCATGAGCGGCCGAACCTGCGCCTTGTAAAGTTGCAGGCGGTGTGCCGGCATGAAATACTGTCCCACTCTGCTGATCACGCCAAGCTTTTTAGAGGCCAATTTGGCCTTCCCTTCCAAGTGACCACGAAACTGCACGTCACTCGATATGTCGACGCCGAGGATTCCGATACTGGCTGAGGCAACAAGGGGAGTGCCTTGAAACTGAGGGGATACGACAAAGGGGTTCTTTTTAGCGGATAACGCGCAAACTTGTGTCTTCTGGGGGTTAAACTGGACTAGATTTAGTCGCCCCCAATCCGAGACTCTGTCCAGCAGAGACTCGACTTCAGACACAAGTTTGTCTCGGCACTCAGAGACGTTTTCTCGAGAAATATTGGCTCGGCCGGTGTAAAGAGCATCACCAGTGCTGTCATCTGCATAGCAATGAATGCTACAGGTTTGCAACATATCATTGATATGCAGAAGAAACAGCGTTGGCGATAGCACGCAGTCCTGTGGAACACCAGCATTAATAAGCTTGCAATCGGAGCTTGCACCGTCTACAACGACCTTGATGCTCCGATCTGCAAGAAAACTGGTGATCCAATCGCACAATTTCTCGGGAAGCCCATAGGAAGGGAGCTTCGAAAGAAGCGCTTTGTGCCAAACCCGATCGAAGGCCTTCGCAATGTCCAAACTAACGGCCAATGCCTCCCCCTTGGACTCTACTGCCTCCGCCCATCTGTGAGTTAGGTAGACCAGAAGATCACCAGCTGACCTACCACGGCGAAAACCGTATTGGCGGTCACTAATCAGCTGGTGATCCTCAAGGTACCTTATGAGCTGGCAGTTTACAATGGACTCCATTGTTTTGGAGAACAAGGAGGTGATGGCGATAGGCCGGTAGTTGGACGGGTCTGAGCGGTCGCCTTTTTTAGGGATCGGGTGGACGAAAGCCGTCTTCCATGATTTTGGGACTACGCCTAGGGAGTAGGAGTACCGGAAAAGACGCGTTAAAACCGGTGCCAACTCTGGAGCACACGTCCTCAGCACAATTGGGGGGATTCCATCAGGCCCACTCGACTTATAGATGTCCAGGGAGAGGAGTGCTTTGCGAACCGAGCGCTGAGTGAACTGCACTTCCGGCATGGAGCACTCACACCGCGGGATGGTCGGCGGCGTACTCCCCCCGTCATCGAGAGTCGAGTTAGACGCAAAGAAAGAGCCTAGAAGATCGGCTTTCTCCTTTGCGGTGTGGGCCAGTGAGTCGTCCTCCCTGTGCAGAGATGGAAGAGATGGCTGACAGAAATTTCCCTGGACAGCCTTGGCGAGAGACCAGAATGCACGGGTTCCAGAAGGAAGACGAACTAGTCTCTCGCCAATTCTGCCTATGTGCTCTGACTTTGCCTTGGTAATAACTCTTTTGAAGGACCTAGAGGCGGAATTATACTTCTTTTTTAGAGCGCTGGTGTTTACATCCCTGGACGCTGATGCGTCAGCCCAGGCTCGGTAGCACTCCTGCTTATAGCATGATGCTATTTTACAGGAGCGACCAAACCATGGCTGAGATTTGCCTCCAATGGGCACCACAGAGGAAGGAATAAAAAGTTCCATACCCTGAAGTACCACATCAGCGACAGAATCCGCAACAACGTTGGGATCATCCGGCGAGAAGCAAACCTGCCCCCAAGGGTAGGATGCAAAAGAAAGACCGCATCCCATCCCAATCGGCTGACCTATAGTGCCAAACACGGCGGCAGCCTGCAGAATGCAACCGCGATTTCAGCGTGAGTGGCACCACACTCCGGACAAGACAATGGTCCGAGGAGCCTAAAGGGGCGTCGACAGAAATCTGATATCCGTCCGGGTGAGAGGTCAGCAGAAGGTCCAACAGGGAAGGTGCATGATCCCCCACATCTGGAATCCGCGTAGGCGAAGTAACCAGTTGTGTCAGACCATATGCCAAGGCAAAATCATGAACAGATCTCCCCGCATGATCGGTTAAACGTGAACCGAGCCATTCGGCGTGATGGGCGTTAAAGTCGCCGAGGATCACGATCTCTGCGGAGGGGATCTGCTGTAGCAACGAATCTGCAGCCATTTGGACGTGGTCGAAGAGTCGGTCTGTTTCGGCATTACCGCTATGGGACCTATAGAGGCACCCGTAGACGCGCGGATGGTCGTCGCTGTCTACGCGTAGCCAAAGGATGGACAGGTCCGAACCTTCAAGTCTGCCGAGGCGTCGAGAACAGATGTCCTCTCTGACGTAAACGCAAACTCCAGCCCGAGGCACAAAGGAGTGTTCCAGTTTGTACCCCGGGCAGGAGAGATACGAGACATCAGCCGGAGAGGACACCTGCGTCTCGGTCAGAAAGAGCAGAGCCGGCCTCGCCGTCTCGAGATGGTAGTGGACGGCGTTTAGGTTAGAGTGAAGTCCCCTGATATTGCAGAAATTCACGGACAACGTGGCAGGGGTCGCCTTGGTCTTGTTGCTCCGTTTGCCCCGAGCAGTTTTAGTCTTGAGCGGAATATTGCCCCCCCCAGAATACGCGGGGCAGCCTGAGCACCCACGCTCAGAAGTGGAGAAACATGGTCGTGGATGCTCCAGGGGTGCTGGTACCCTCCTGGGGTAGTCTATCATTTAATTCCGCTACCATGTTGATGGGGGGGGGATTTATGATTATGATGATGGTGCATACATCAAAATTAAATACAGTTAAATAAAAACAGTGCTGGAGGCAATCCGAAAACCAGCCGTTTATATTTAAACAACCTTCGGTATGTATTTATTTTGTTCAGAAGTTGTGACTCTTCTGATAATAATAGTTGCAAGTAGGCCATCGATAAATCTAGCTTATTATTATTACTATTATTGTTTATCTACATGAAGAACATTATTTAATGTCACCAAGTAATCGTCACAAATTCTAATCTTACCGTTAGGTTTTATTACTGGGATAATAGGAGTTACGAAATCGTAAAACCATTCGTCATAACATATAATTCTAAAAGTTTTTAACGCGTCATCTAATTTAGATCGTAATGCAAACGGCAGCGCCGTAAAAATATAGCTTTAGAATCCAATTTTAATGATAACTTAACTTCATAATGTTTAAAGGTACCTAATTTGTCCGAAAAAACCTTATCATATTTATTTGCTTAGTACGAAATTTGTCTATCTTCCAAAAAGTGTAAATAACACAAATTTTTATTGAACTTTTTCATAAAATCTCGACTGAAAATCGGAATAGGGAAGACATTTCCGCGATAAGGAATAACAGAAATGTCAACGGTTTTATTTCTTTCATTATATGATATCGGCGTCAAAATAGGTTGTATCAACTGAAGTGCGTACCTCACCGACTGCACCAACTCCAAAGCTTGGTTGAAAGACAAAGTGTCAGTATCTTTCATCAGAAATCTTTCGCGTTCTTTTTCGCTCTCTAATCCCAAAACGAATTTATCTCTAATAACTACATTTAGTTCCGCTTTGAATATACAATGTTGAACCAAATAACGAATCATGGCGACCCATTCAGGCTTTCTTCCGTTTTCTGTTCAGACTTGTAGAAGGCATAACGCTCAGAAAAATACATATTTTTGTCTGAAAATGAACGTCTAATTTTTAAATCAGCTTCTTACAATCACAGGTATCCAGTTTCTCGGGGTATACCAAGTCCACAACTAAGCTGAATGTTTCTTCGCTTAAAACAGTAATTAACAAAGTTCTCTGCTATGTATACTTAGTATCAGAATCTGCGACGCCATTTGGGATGCAGTATTGTATCAATCTTAGTTTGAAATTATTCCAATCTTAGAACCGATGATCAGACCAGACGACAAACTTCCTCTCGTAAATGCCTGCTCCATTACGATAATGTATTCCTGTAGGTGTAATTGTGGTGTATACAAAATACGCCAGCGTTAAAAATAAGACAGCTGTTACTCGATATATCGTTTACTGCAATGAAAGCAACTCTTTTGCACGTCCGACTGCGCGTCGATAACCATAGTACCCTCTTATATACTATATTCATTAAATGGAAATTAATCGGCACACCAATCCATGAAATAGTTGATCACATTATGAAGTGATCAATTTTATGATCTAGCTATTATAAATTCAATATAATATAATAATTATATATAGCTTAATATACAAATCTCTAAGTCAGTTCATAGTATTTCGGCCATAAGGAGGGAATTCCTGCAGTAAGTTATCTTTCAACATTTTTTATAAAACTGAAGTGATAAACTACTACAGTCCTACTGATGGTAAGTGGCTCTTGCAGTCCATGTACTAAGATGAAATTTCTCACATCCTGTTATTTTACTGCTTCTGTATACCCTTCACAGCGCATTGCCATTTTGCGGCAGAAATAGGTAAGAATACTTATCCCGACGGATTCTTTAACAGAATAGATTATAGAGTACTGCCACCTCGTGGACTGTCCAGAATAGAATTTTTATATAAAATATATTTCTTATTTGAATAATTTTTCCTTTTGCTCCTCTTCATCAAAATTCTGAATGCCTATTCAGAATTTTAAATTATGAAATGTTTTAAACATTTTGAGATATAACATTTAACAGATATTCATTGAAAATTTCTGTTCCCTCTAATAAAATTAAACGTAAATTCCAGCTCTATTTTAAACACTTAAACTGTTCAATCGAATAAGTGAACATGGAAAATTTATACATAAAATATTTGCACTGTCGTCGCTTCGTACCACTGAAAGTCACTCAGGCAATTTCAATTTGCAAGAGTTTATTTTTAATGCAAATAAATAAAACTTAATTATTAAATACAAGCACAGATATCATGGCAGCCAGTCGCGCACGAATACAAAGTTTCTGTAAATTGTTAGTTCATGTTTTTACTTGATTCTTTTAAATATTACAATTTCAAACGAGCTCAGAGTTCACAAGAAGATAATTTGCTGCTGCAGTGCTCCTGCAGTTAAGATGGAATACTCAACTGGCCACTTGATACGCTGGTGGCGTGTAAGTTATAAGTGATATGTTAAATCAAACTCAACATCATCTTGAAGCACGTGTTGTAGAACCATGCTGCAGCTATACTTTGATTGTAGCACTAATAGGCCAGCTTCATCGAGGAGGGAACATCCTCTCAAAGAATACCAGCGTAAAATAGCAGCTTAATGTTGATGTGTAGTATGATTTATGTAGGGAGCCGCAAACCCTATTTACTTAAAACAAAGGCATTCGATCTTAGTTCTCAGGGTTTTTTATAGAAGATTAGGCAAACGAGCATACGGTTCACCTGATGTTAAGTGACTACCGCCGACCATGCACATCCTCAACACCAGATGAATTGCAGATGCGGTGCCAGCCATTTGGAAAAGAGAAAGCTCTTTTCTTGAAGGTCCCCAAGTCGTAATTTTCCGGATAAATCGCCGGTGGTAAATTATTCTACAGAGAGGTCGTACGCGGAAGAAAACTCGTAGTGAAACGTATAGTGGAGGACCGCCAAGCATTCAGATGGTGTGGATGGTATCGGAAGGTTTGCCGCGTATTGCGTTCATGAAATTTGGCGGCTGGGATTAATCCGAACAATTCCTCAGAGCACTCCCCGTGATAGATGCGATAAAATACGCAAAAAATGCATCATCTCTTCGCAGCGCCAGTGAATCGAGCCGATCGGAAAGCACTCGGTCGTTGACGACTGGAGCCGCTCTGCACTGGATGCGGCCAAGTGGAAAGCTGGCACTGGGGAGCCCCAGCCCAGATATGGGAACAGTATTCCATGTGCGGCCGAACCTGCGCCTTGTAAAGTTGCAGGCGGTGTGCCGGCATGAAATATTGTCCCGATCTGCTGAGCACGTCAAGCTTTCATAGAGGCTAATTAGTCCTTCTCTTCCAAGTGACCATAAAACTGGACGTCACTCGATATGTCAACGCCGAGGATTACTATACTGGCTGAGGCAACAAGGGGAGTGCCTTGAAACTGAGGAGATACGACAAAGGGGTTCTTTTTATCGGTTAACGCGCAAACTTGTGTCTTTTGAGGGTTAAACTGGACCAGATTTAGTCCAATCCAAGACTTTGTTCAGGAAGATTACTTCAGACACAAGTTTGTCCCGGAACTAGGAGACGTTTTCCCGTGAAATATTGGTACGGCCGGTGTACAGAGCATCACCAGTGCTGTCAACTTCATACCAATGAATGTTGCTTGTTTGCAACATATCATTGATATGCAGAAGAAACAGCGTTGGTGATAGCACGCAGCCTTGTGGAACACCAGCATTAATAGGCTTGTAATCGGAGCTGGCACCGTCTACAACGACCTTGATGCTCCGATCTGCAAGAAAGCTGGTGATACAATTGCACAATTTCTCGGGTAGCCCACAGGAAGGGAGCTTCGAAAGAAGCACTTTGTGCCAAACCCGATCGAAGGCCTTTGCAATGTCCAAACTAACGGCCAATGCCTCCCCCTTGGATTCTACTGCCGCCGCCAGTCTATAAGTCAGGCGGATTAGATCGCCAGCTGATCGACTACGACAGAAACCGTATTGGCAATCACTAATCAGTTGGTGATCCTAGAGGTACCTGATGAGCTGACAGTTTACAATGGACTCCATTGTTTTGGAGAACAAGGTGGTGATGGCGATCGGCCTGTAGTTGGGCGGGTCTGAGCGGTCGCCTTTTTAGGGATCAGCTGGACGAAAGCCATCTTCCATGAATTTGGGACTACGACTAGGGAGTAGGAGTACCGGAAAAGATGCATTAAGACCGGTGCCAACTCTGGCACACGTCCTCAGCACAATTGGGGGATACCGTCAGGCCCACTCGACTTGTGTTTGTCCAGAGAGAGGAGTGCTTTGCGAACCAAGCGCTGTGTTAACCGCACCTTCGGCATAGATCACTCACATCGCGGGATGGTCGGCGGCGTAATTACTCCCGTCATCGTGAGTAGAGTTGGACGCAAAGAAATGGTTGCCGGGACACCTGAGATTATAAATGAGATAGAGAGGTTCTATGGGCAGCTGTAGGCATCAACGTTGGCGCAAAACGCAAGTGTGAGTACTGTTCCACGAGCAAGTCGTATCCGACACTATTCCGATGATAACCCAGACGTTAGTCTGAGCGAGATCAGAATGACTCTCCAGCAACTTAAAAACGGCAAGGTCCCAACCAGATGAATTACAGCGAAGCTCGAACGAACACGGTAGCAGGGGCTCTCAAGATGGGACACCGTGGAAAGGCACACACGCTCTCTTGCAGAACTACAGTTCGATTTCTTTTCAAAATCCCATCTATGTGCTATTTTCGAGAGTCCTTACGAATCTTCTCTCACGCAGAATCAACAGCTTACCGCCTCCCGAACAAGGCGGTTTTCGAAAAGGCTTCAGTACCATAGACCACATACAAACCCTGCGGGAAATTTTACAGAAGACCAAAGAGTACAATCTGTCACTTTGCCTGGCGTATGTGGACTATGAGAAAGCCTTTGATTCCGTGTAAATTTGAGCGTTGCAGCAGTTCCTTGCCTTGCCAGCCAAGTTGACTGTCGGTATATCGAAGTGCTAAAGTATTTGTACAGTAGTGCTACAAGGTTTATCCGGGTACGGAATCAGAGATTGAAACCTATTCAAGTGCAGAAAGTTTTAAGACAGGATGACGTCATATCCCCGAAACTCTTCACCGTTGCATTGGAAGTCTTTTTCAAGCTACTTTACTGAAAAAGATCCGGTATTAATATCAATGGCGAGTACATCACTCACCTTCGATTTTCCGTCGATATAGTCCTTATGGCAGAATCGCTGGAGGATCTAAGCACTATGTTCAATAACTTCAAAATTGTCTCCCAACGGATAGGTCTTAAGATGAACATGGACAAAACAAGGATCATGTTTATATATGTTGTTTGGTTTTGTAGTGTTTAATGTAATGAACACGTAAATCAGTAGACAAATATATATAATAGAATAACTACAAAATTATTAAAAACATTGCACAAATTTTTCTTCATATCAAATATGCCCAATGGTTGGGATTTAGTTCTTAAACATCACAACAACTTAATCTTAAACATAACAATTCATTTATGCATGTGGCTCAGGACCGTATTTTGTAGCATTACTTGGGGGGACTTTATTCAGCGTGGACTTGTGAAGGAACCTGTGAAAAACAATAAAAAGTTTAGTGAATCTCAAATTAACACGGCGTGTTGAATTATTATCTGGTTCAAAATTCAGAAATAAAAGTAATTTTTTGCGACCTAACCACGCTAAAATTACTTAAAGGATTAATCTAAAATTGAGAGCAGTGAATACGTAATACAAAGTTTCCAGGGTGATTTCACCGAAAAAAACGGCAAAAAATTAGCACGTAGCGGCGGTGTAAGAACATTTGCCACTATCATATCGTCCCTTGGCTGTCGAGAGAGGCGACAGAGAGAAATAAACCAAAAGATTGGAAGCAGCGTCTACCAAATAACAGATAAATATAAAAACACTGTGGTTTCTAACCCGCCTGCTAATTATGGCAGCTATGCGGAAATCTATGGGGGGTACCTAGGGTTAGATATGGATTTTAGATAGGCTGTAACTGAAAAGATATGAGATAATATGAGTATTCAAAATAATAATGTATTAATTATCGATCGAATCAAATGTATTTCTTAATAATAATTGAGTGAACACTAAGACATGTAAATTCCCCCATCACACGTAGGAACAGCGCGATGGAGTCTTTCCTTGTACTAAAATCTCCTTAGAATGAAAGAAGTTATGTGCCGACTGTGAGACAAACATAAGCTGATGGTCATAATTACAGCACAAAAAACTGTTTTGAAATTTAATGTTTTTTTATACTTTTTCAAGAAATGTTATCTGATCTGATCACAATGGCCTTTGTTGACTCTGCCCGCTAAAATTGGTTTTCATTTCGTCCACATTGACACACGAGACAATACAATAACTTTGGTTGACAATCATTTATTTCACGGTGTGACTGTGATAAAAGGATTTCCCTGTTGCAGCAAACAATCAAAAGATGTAATAGTCGTGCTGAATTCGTATTTCGTTTGCGGTCCGGTTGTCGTTTTTAAATGAAAACATAGAAATTCGCAATAAATTTGTAAACTAAAGTATTAAACATAACACTTGATTTACTGTTACCGTAACATCCTATTAAAAGTCTACGGCTGTAAACAGGCCTCCCCAACGGATTGCCTTATAGAGGGGATTTTTTGTATACTTGCTACGCTTGACAGACGGCTATGGCAAACTTCTTCCCTATTAGGCAGTTGATGGGGTGAGCCTCAGGCAGTGAACTTTGGTAGGTTTTAATGATGAATAATGAAAGCCGGTTCCAAATGTTGTTGCAGTTCTTCATTTAGGATTTTGATTCGGTATCCGGTAAAAGTTTCGGTTTTAAAATACTAGTTCCTACATACACAGACATTTTCAAGTTTCAAGTGTAAATGGGAAGCCGTACTAGTGTTGTTCAATGAATCATGAGGACAATCACGTCCAGATACCAATGCCAACAAATTGCTAATTGATTCCTCCATTTAGATATTATTATAATATAATTATTTTTTTAATTTTTAGTAATTCTGTACTGTATTGTCTTTTTGTTGGTAATTTATATGGGTGCAATATGCCTGAAATAAAGAGAATTTATTTATTTATTTATTATTTATTTATATAACAGTAGAAGAGCCACGCGCCAGCTTTTCCTGGTGCACGTATTGGCCGGCTCGAACCGGTACATGGGTGCGGGTAACCGGAGACCCAATCCTTCCCTCTTAACATGGTAATGGAGTTAAAAAGAATGAGAAAATAAAAAAGAAGAGAAAGAAGGAGTGCTCTGAGGAATTGTTCGGACTAATTCCAGCCGCACAATTTCACCATCGCACATCGCGACATAACACACCATCTGGATGTCTGGAAGTCCACCATTGATATTTAAAAGAAGTTTTCTTCCTCGCACAACTTCCTTGTGGAATCGACTACCATCAGAGATTTTTCCGACTTAGGGACTTTCAAGAAAAGAGCCTAATCCTTTTTAAAAGGCCGGCAACGCATCTGCAGTTCCCTGGTGTTGCAGCTGTCGACAGGCGGCGGTCACTTGCCATCAGCTGCGCCACATTAAGCTCGTTATCCCCCTCTCCTATATAAAAATCTTAAATGCTAGCTTTGGCTGAGATTCGAATGAGAATCTACAAATTATTAGGTCTGATGATTAAGGCACTATATTATATTATATTCCCAAGTTGACTGTCGGTATATCGAAGTTTCTGCAATTACTACTATTTTTTTCTTATTCATGACAAATATTCGTTCTTTTTTAAAAATTAAAACAGTCTTTGTTTTCTACCCCCACTTTCTATCCCCACACTTGCAGGGTTTTAACAAATACTAGCAATTGTATTATTACTCCTGCTGTACAATATTTCTAACATTTCCATTCAACGAGGCGGAATTAGGTATCTGTCACGCCGTGACTTCAAGGCACATTAATATTATTAATTTAAATTTAATGTACTAGGCAAAGTTTCAATCTAACTTATATTTATTATCACAACGTCAATTAAAATTATCATAATAAAAAAGTTGAATCATCACCGTGTCACAAATCTCTGAAAGTGAACTTGATTAAAGTATAGCTAATTTTTCAGAAAAATTAAAAAGGCAGCATATGTTATTTCTTTGCGATTTTATTTTTTTCATTACAAGAACAATTTTTGAAAAAAATTATTCCTAATTAAAGTGTTTTAGTGCTAAAATTCATTAATTTCTACCAATATGCTAAAATATAAAAAAAAATAGTGACGGACTATTAACTTTTTTTAACGAAATCAAATTTTAAAGTAACAGAGGCATATCGATTTCAATTCTTCAAATGAGAACTGGGTCATCTATGTGACCGAGTTTTAGCGGGTTGACGCCACGCTACGCTCTTCCCAGGCTCTTCTTTGCCAAGCCTCTAAGATTAAATATTTGTAAGGTGTAGTAATTCTCAAATAATATAGTTTAATATTTATCTGTATGTTAGATAAACATCCTCAAAATGTGTACTCAAAAAGAAGCGGACTAAAATATGAAAAAAAAGTATGCAAATTTACTACCTATATACGTTCCACAGCGAAAAGAGGGCACCTCTTTTTTTTAAAAGAGTAATGGCGCAATTAGTTGACCACCTCGCTACCAACCTCTAATGTGTGCGGGCAAACTTTTTTTATAGAATAAAGGAAGCAAAAAAAAACACAAAGTCCTCAAAGCTGGTAAGTGGATACACTAGATTATAGACAGCTACATCTATCCTCGATAGATGTAGTATGTACATATACATATGTCTCGATTAACAATAAAAATACAGATGCATTGTCACCACATAGGACTCAAATGGAATGATTCGCATCCAGTAAAAAAAGATCTCTAGTTCTTAGCGGTCGCCATACGAAACAGAAACATTGAGCTATTTTACGCTAGTATTCCGTGAGATCGTAATCCTTTCCCGGTCGAGCCAATCCATTCGCACTATAACCATCTTCATATATCAGCGTGACTCTACCACCTTAACGTCACATATTCTCAAAATATTTTACTCCACAGACACGCAGGTTCCCTGCGATGTTTTCTTTTAGTGCCAAGAACGGACAGACAGGCAGTGTCTAAAGAGGAAGACATGTATTGGTCAATCCACCTGCTAAGTATGACGATTAGATTGGTAGCCTAGTCCTATGAAATTCCTCTGCTGCATATAGACTTCTCCTCTAGATTAGGATTTTCACTTAGTAGCCACGCCTGGCAGGTGGGTTGGCAACCGCAGTTTGAGTTTTTATCAGGGAGATGCTGCTGCTCATCTTCTGTGAAAGTTTCCCCCTGTCATTTCTTACGACATCTACGGGATGAAATTGGATAATGGATATTCTTATACCACTACTACACGGTTTAAGGTACAGGTAAATATGATCTTTTTTTAATAAAGAAGGACACAAACTTTTGCTATTATGATTTGCCATACGTGGTAGAGCCACGCCGCAGCCATATTGTGGTTGTAGCACGAATTCGTCAGCTTGACCGGGGTAGGACCACGTCATAGACTATCAGTGTAAAATAGCAGCTCAATGCAGCTATGTTTGTATGATGAGTGTAGCGAACCAGTGACCTTTTTTACTGGAAATGACGATTCCAACTGAGTCTTTAGGTGTGACAATAAATCTGCATCTACGGGCTACACCATCCACTTGCAATCAGATGAATTAAGTTCTCGTTTGTCGCCATATTCTACAAAAAAAAAAACATTCTTCCCTATAAATTGATGAGGAAGAAAGTTTTTTTTGTGTACCTTATGATAGACTTAGGAAAATAATTACTAGTGACACAAAAATTAGAGCTAACGGGCGTCATTAATAATGTCGATCGTTTAAGTGTTTATGAGGCGTAAATTTTATGGCTACAATCATAGCAAGTTGGCCTCAAGTTTAACCCACCATAACGTCACAATACTGAAATAAAACGACGCTCTTTTGTTTAGTTGTGCCAAATTGTTTTCTCTTAGGTCAGATAGAATTAGAAAATAGAATGCCACATTAAAAGCGCCTGGGTTAGCAGCTATTTTATATTCAGGTCCAGGTGTTTCCAGTGCGCATTTCTCTTATAAAATTCATAAAAGGAAAACTGTTCATAAATGTATAAAATCTGAATACAGAAATATTCTTGACAGAGACTTATGGAAAGCTGAACTTAAATTATATCAGAGTCCGATCACATATATTCGTCTAAGTATTTCGAAATCTGATTGATTCTTTACAAACACTTTACAACCATATAAGAATTTTTCCCGTATCGAGGAAAGGAGTTTTGTATATTTACGTGTACCAATTGAGCAACATGCTAAGAACGTAAATTCACACGAATATAGAAAACACTTGTTCCTTGCGGGATTCGATCGCACCGCAGCCCTGCAACATTACACTACAGAGCCGTATAATTTGTGATTTGGGTCCGGGGGTGGCCGGGAAGTCTACGACTACTACAGAATTGTGTGATGCCTACTCCAGGACATCAGAAACTTAAAAAAATATGCATCAGAAATATAAAGAAAATATCGTTTAATAAGTTGGTAATGTTGAAGTCAAAACAAGCAAGTTACATGATTTTTTTTTGTTTAGTTTAATTTAATTAAAAACGATTGAGAAAGTCGATGACCAAAATTATATTGTAGAAGGAAGAGTTCTACCAGCAAGTAAATGGTGTGTATATTCCATTGTCACAATATTTTTATTAAAAACTAAGGAGAAAGTCCTTCCTTCTCCACCTGTAAATCACAAACCCCACAAGCGGTACCTATACGATACTTTCACATTTCTACTATCAGACAAAGTAACTGCAGTTTTAGAACAGCTTAATTCTATAAACTCTAAAATTCAGATTACTATGGAGTTAGAGACAAAAAATTCCTTATGTATCCTAGATGTCCTATTAGTCATCATAAAACAACATTTTCACACTTTGATTAAAAAAAAGACCCATAACCGGTATTAAAACGGTGAATCCCATCACTAGCCATTACATCAGATTTTATTGACCACAATCCTCGCGAAAGAACATCGATTCCTATCTAGTATGATACATGAAGTCCTTGAATTAACCCTTCAATCCCCATAAAATCCCATGCAGTCGCATGCATCCGTCAAATTCCGAGCGGTCACATGCGACAGCACTTTGAACCAATAAAAATTATATTTAGAGACTACTTTTCTAAGGCGCCATTAAAGTTAGTTTAGTTAGTTTTCTTACAAGTCCTGTTCCAGTTTAATTTTTTTACATTATTTCGTCATTGGAGTATTTGCTTTCATTGAAATCATTCTTCGAAAAAAATAATTTTCTATCGGGTTTATTAACGTAAACGTAGACGGAAAACTTTGATTATATTATATAATAATAGTTACAAGCAAGCTGGTGAGCCGTGGTAGCTCAGATGGTTAGCGCTTGCTGTAAATTTCACAGTATGCGAGCAAACCGGGTTTGATCCCCGCCAGCACCAATGAAATTGTTAATTGCAATTTAAGTGCTGATTTACCACGTGCTCGGCGGTGAAGGAAAACATCGTGAGGAAACCTGCATGTCTAAGAAATAAGAAAAAAAATTCGAAGACATGTGAAGTTCGACAACACGCATTGGGGCAGCTTGGCAGACACTTCCTTGCCCTAAAACCCTCTCATAAATGAGGGGAGGCCTGTGCCCAGCAGTGGGACGTGTATATAGGCTGTAACTTTAACTAATTAAGGATATTAACTAAGGATATAGAACGACAAGTAAATGCAGGGAATAGAGTGAATGGGGCACTACACTCTATTATGAAGAACCAGAATGTGTCAAAAAAGGCACGTATGGTAATTCATAATGCTGTGTTAGTCCCTACTTTAATATATGGTAGTGAAAGCTGTGTGTGGCAGAAGAAGCACGAAAGTAGAATAAATGCTGTAGAAATGCGGTTTTTAAGGAGTATGCTAGGGTTGAATCTGAAAGACAGGGTGAGAAATTGCGTGATAAGAGATAAATATGGTATGCAAGATGATGTCGTGACCAGGATAAAGAAAGGAATGCTTCGGTGGTTTGGTCATGTAGAAAGAATGAATGAGGAAAGAGTGACAAAGCAAATTTATATGGCAGATGTGAACGGCAGAGTCGGGAAGGGGCGCTCTAGAAAAAAGTTTATCCACCAAATTGGTGATATTTTGAAAATGGGCCACGTTAGAAGTACCCTTAACCGACGAGCATGTATGTAGATATATGGATGTAAAGGAGGCGAAAGAGGTATGTCAGGATCGTGCCAAATGGAAGACCATAGTATCTGCCTAACCCTTTGGGTGACAGGCGTGAGTGTTTATGTATTTTTTTTTATGTTTTTTTAACTAACTTTAAGCTGGTTGCCCAGTCCAAGCAACTTAATAAGACCATATCTCAATCGATCCCGATGCAATAATAATATTTTTTACAACGTTTAATTACCTTTATTCATACTCTATCATGTTAATACAGCTAAATGAAACCACAATTTCATAAAAAATCACGAAAATACCTAAACATTAAACCAGCAATGAAACTTCAATACCTGAAATCAGCCGATAAGGGGTCAATAAACGCGCGACGCCGAACGCCGGCACGCAGCCAACGATCGTACCAGTACCTGATAATTAACAACGCTTGTATAAATAACTTATTTACAGCGCATTATAACAGAAAGGTTACTAGATGAATGTGAGAAAAACAAGTTCAAATGTAGACTGAAAGAAAGTATAAGTGATTTGGATGAATTATGTATGAATGAGTTAGACCCGGAGAATGTATGGCAAAATTTTAAGAAAGGTTTAGTGGTTGCAGCTACTGAAGTATGTGGTGTTAGTAAGAGAAAGAAAGAAAGGAAAAATAATACGTTATGGTGGGATGATGAGATACGTATGGAAGTTGAAGCAAAGAAGAGAGCATGGCTAGATTTACTAGCAACAAAGGCTGGTAATTCTAGCGGTACGAATGATGATATTGAAAGAAAAAGGGCAGTCTTTAGACAACTAAATAAGAGAGTAAAAAAAGTTATTGAAAGGAAAAAGCAAGAAAGCACGGATAAGAATGATAGGAGAATATCGGATAACTTCCAGACAAATATTAAAATGTTCTGGAAACTCGTAAGAACTGCCAGAGGACATTCAAAACAGCCTTTGAGAGCTATAAGAAACGAGAATGGCTATATTCTGAATGAGGAAGTTTTGAGTTTAAAGAGATGGAAGGAATATTTTGAAAGGGTGTTTATGAGTGAGGGGATGACGTATGAACTAAATGAAATAGAAACTACCAAAGAAGAGGAAAGTGGTAGCGAAATAAGTATAGATGAAATAATGAAAGCAATGAAAAGCATGAAAGGAGGTAAGGATGCCGGATATGATGGAGTTTCATTCTAAATGCTAAGAGCTGGAGAGGAAGTTGTGGCAGGTCTGCTGCACACCTTGTTTAGTTTATGCTGGTAACTGAAGCGGGTACAGGTAGACTGGTTTAAAAACGTGATAGTCCCAATATATAAAGGAAAAGAGTCGCAGCAGGACTGTAAAAACTACCGAAATATCAGCCTTCTTAGCATTGTGTGAAAACTGTATGCTAAGGTACTAATTGAAGGGGTTATAAAGGGAATGGAATGTACAGATCAAGTCTTTTCTATGAGGATGATTGTGGAGAAATTTTTGGCCAAAAGGTTTTTTGTGCGTTCAAGGGCTTGGAAAAGGTCTATGACAGAGTGGATAGGGATTTGCTGTGGCAAACACTGAACTCATTTGAGTTGAGCGCTGGCTTGATACAGGCATTGGAGTCTCTTTTGAAACAGAAACAGAAAAAACTTTATAGGGACTCTAGTGCTTATGTTAGGATCAACAGTTTCTACTCGGACTGGTTTGGCATCCATAAAGGTGTCAGTCAGGGCTTCACCCTGGCTGTTCAACCTATTTATGTACAGTTGTTTGGAAAATTTGAAAGTTGAAGAATGCGGATTAAGAATGGGTGAGTTAACAGTCAAATGCCTTTTGTACGCCGATGATCAAGTTATTCTTGCATTCTTTCGTCAGCGGCCGAGTTGCAAATGATGATTATATTAATGAACAGATCAAAAAGGGGTATGAAAGTTAACGCAAGAAAGATGAAAAAAAGTAAAACGATATGTGAAATAAGAATAGAAGGGGAGTTGATCGAGCAAGTAGATGAATTTGTATTTAGCAGGGATGGGAGATATGATAAGGATATAGAACGACGAGTGAACGCAAGAAATAGAGTAAATGGGGCCCTACACTCTATTATGAAGAGCCAAAATGTGTCGAAAAGGTACGTATGAGAGTTCACAATGCTATGTTGATCCCTACTTTAACGTATGGTAGTGAACGTTGAGTGTGGTAGAAGAAGCACGAGACTAGAATAAACGCAGTAGAAATGCGGTCGTTATGGAGTATTTTAGGGCTGAATCTGAATGACAAGGTGAGAAATTGTGTGATAAAAGAAAAGTGTGGTTTGCAAGATGATGTTGCAAAACCCGGATTAAGAAAGGAATGCTTCGGTAGTTTGTTCATGTGAAAAGAATAAATGAGGAAAGAGTGACAAATAAAACGTTTGTTGCAGAAGTGAATGGTAGAGTCACAAAGGGACATTCTAGGCGAAAATTTATCGACCAAATTAGCGATTTATTGAAAACGGCTCAAATGCGGAGCACCCTTAACCGACGAGCACGTATGCGTAGGTATATGTATATGAAGGAGGCGAAAGAGGTGTGTCAGGATCATGACAAATGGAAGTCTGTAGTCTCTGCCTACCCCTCTGGGTGACAGGCGTGAGTGTTTATGCTGTTTGTTACATAATAGGCTATCTAAAATGTCAACCAATGGTTTATTTATAAAGTTTATGTATCGCTGCCCATTAAATCACTGTGTTAGAAACACCGGTCCTTGTATGCGATCCTTAGGCAAACCTGCCCATACGTTAACTCGCCATCGGGTTTGGTGCCCGGTTTGTCGAATAATAGCGTAAGGGTTAACCACACAAAACATCCGTGTATTTCTTCGGTTCCACAGCCCGTTTCTGGTAAATGTGGACTCGTCCGTCTTGATGACGTGCTCAATTAAACCAGGCACACGTTGTTGCTGGTCTAATAGCCAACGGCAAAAAACTCGTCAGCGGTCGTGATCACCTGGTACTAAAGCTTGCATTTTGTGCAATTTGTATGGTCCCATTCAGTTACGCTTTAACAGTATGACACACTTGTTCCATCACGGTGCCTTAACAACTTAGCGATACTTTGTGTACCTAGGTTCGGATTAAGGTGAACAACATTTAAAATGCGCTCCTCAGAGTGAACAGTCACTTGACTTCCACCTCTTGCCGCTACCGGAGCAATGGGCCGATTTTCCAACACTCGCTGAAATGCTGCTGTTATCAGACGAGAGTCAGTTGGGTGTCGAGCGGTCGGAAATTTTTCTGTAAATTCGTTATCCACACGAAGCATTCCCGTGAGCTTCTCCAAGGCACGTAAACATGTTGCCGTATTCACGAGCACTATAAACATACGGGTTAGGCATTTTTAACCGCTCAATCACCTAGTGGTCTCATGAGACCACGGCCACATTCCGTCAAATCCCTATCGGTCTCGTGAGATCGCACCCAGCAACAGCACTATAACCCATAAAAACTTATACTAAACTAAACTTATATTTAAAGACTACTTTTCTATGAAGAAGTTTGATATTATAGAATCAATATGAAATTTTCTATCCACTAGTTATATAAAAATTCAGTTAGTCTATAGTTATTCTTTCATAATCTACATTTAAAGTGCTTTATTGTCGACTTTATTGTGGACGTTGTTGTACATTGTTGCGTTGATTTTTGGAGTTTTCTAAGTTAAGAACAGTTTTTAAACTATTGCATAACTCTTTTATCGCGAGCCTTGAGTGCGGGAAAATCCAGAAATTTCGTAACGAAAAAAACCTCACGCTCTCCGACGGGCACGGAGGTGTGGCTTGAAGGCCGTGCATTGTCTAACGATGGTCTAACGTCGTTTCTTTTCCTCAGTCTTCGACACGGTGTTTGTGTATAAAGTGTTTTGAAATTTTGAATATGAATGAACAAAGTGCATTTATTATTAATGAAGAAAGTCACGAAAAAATAGTGAAAGAAAATGAGTGAGTACTCTATATACATACCTACATTTTATTATTATCACAAATGCAGTACTAATTTTGAATTGAAAATATAATACTGCTATAAAGATAACCTAAATTTTTGATATTAAAATGAGCGATATTAAAAGTAGCCCTCTTTATATACACACAAACACACGCACGCGTATAGTTTAAATTCTCAATTTAGATTCTCAATATGTATATATATACTCGATTAACCGGACTAATTGTTGCCGTTAGGGATTCGGATAATCGAAAATCCGGATGATCGAATGTACGAAGAAAAGCGGGTTTTGTGCATTTGTAGTACATATGTACATACATAATGTTATGTGTTTATTAAAAACAACAATTTCAACGAAAATCAATGTTTATTAAGAAATTATTATTTTTTAATAAACATTGATTAAATTCCATGAAGAGATATAAATCTATATAACCATCCGTTACTTGCGACAAACGAGCCGCCGTCACCTAATTTTTTATTTAACTGTAATGCTTTTTCACAAAGCAAAGGGCCAGATATCATTTGCCCAGTTGATCGTTTTTGTAAAAATCAACAATACAAAGCGTCTTCTAATTGCCAATTTACTCTCGGACATAGGTCCTTATGTCCGGGACGGGGGTTTGTTAGCGCCTGATAGTAGATCGTCTTATCTCAAGCGGTATGAAGCGTAATCGTCGCTAAGGTGCGGGAGGGGGAGGCTAGCTGCATTTGTGCGCGCGGTCGGTCACCCCTAAAGTTGGGCGTTATAACATACAACAGATAATATATTTCATTATATATTTTTAATCTTACAACACATTAGAATAATGAACCATTGACTGTTATAATATTATATTCATTATCGTTAGAAAGCGTCATCTGTTTACGTTTACGGTCCAACCGTCGCGTCGGCCGAGACAATGGGAGTCAATAAAATACTACCTACATTCATTATGCCACAAGGATTGCGTATAGCTTACACTAATTTAAACTCTAAGCTAAATTAATAAGAGCTTATTTTACTAACACAAACGCGAAGCCGGGTTGTTCATATATTGAAAGTCTCCTTGTTTTGTCTTAGACTTATGTTAATAGAGCGTGCCATTTGAACTTAAAGACAATTAATTGGACAATAAATAATAAGTGACAAATCTTGCCTTGGAGCGTGGAACTGAGTGGTTGCGCGTCAACGCGCTGACGTACTGCGCGAACCTGAGTTTTTTGCGACGCGGTCCGGTGATACAGTATTTTTCACAAATAGTGAGTTCGTTATAACGCGGGTTCGGTTAAATCTGGTTGAATTTGATTGGATTAACCTAAGTAACTTGAATTAATATCAAAGAAAAAGAAAAACTGCATAAATAAAATAAATAAATAATTATAATTGCATAAGTTGATACAAAATGCTACGCAATAGCTTTACCGCGGCAGTCCCCGAGTGCCACACGTCTTTTTTATATTATAAAATTGATATGAAAGTTTTTGTGTGAATATAATTTATCTTTTTACGTTAACAATTTCGAGTAATATGTAGAAATAATAGTAATTTTCACGCTACCGAAATCCGTTTGGTATGTAGTGATCAAAATACAATAAATTATTTTTGTAATGATTAATCCATTGAATAACTGACTTTTTTTGTTTAAACTGTAGAATAGAGAATTTTGTATAGATTCTATAACGCCAAACATCTTTATAGAAAGTAGTCTATAAGTATATTTTTATGGCATGCTTCCGTGAAATCCTGAGCGGTCGTATGCACCCACAGCACTTAAAACCATTAAAACTTATATTTATAGACTACTTTTCTTTAAAGTTTGTTTGTGTCATGTCTTCCTGGCTGTTCATACTGTATCTCGACAGCTGTTTACAGAAGCTGAAAAATAGATGTTTGGGTGTGAAATTGGGTAACATGAAAGTCTTTTCAACCTCGATTAGGTGGATTTTAACCGCACCACCCCCTGCACTGATGCTGTAATACTACAAGTGATTGGCATAGAGCGTGGTAGACCATTTTGATGATTTTCAGTCTGCTTCGTGCTTAAGAGATTTAAAAATGTAAATGAGTTTGCGTAACCTAGTGACAAGTACCTCGATATGTGGCTTGAAAGTCAGGGTTTGGTCTATTATAATTCCGAGGTATTTGATTTTGTCTGTTCCTTGTATAGCGAGACAATTGCAAATAGTTGGCTCAAAGTTTCAAACTTGGGCTATGATGGAAAAGAAGTGAGGGGAAGTTTGGTTCGATCTAAGTGTGAATGTTATGTATTTTGTTTTATCAGTGTTTAGTGTCAACACATTCCTTTGTAACCAGAGGCAGCAATAAGTAAAACCTCTTTGTGCAGAATCAAAGACCTCCCTCCAACTGTTACCACTGAAGAATAATGCGATATCGTCGGCAAATGAGAATATTTTCCTCTGTGTAGCTGAAGCTGGCATTAGTCGTTGACATAATATGTCAAGAATAGCGTTGGGCTGGGTATGCTACCTTGGGGCAAACCAAATATGACAGTTAACTCGTCACTTATCGTCTTCTCTATTCCAACTCCCTGCTTTCTTTCACTCAGAAAGTTTGCTATTAACTGCAGAGATAAGCCTCTCACACCGATTTTTACTTGTTATGAGGTGTGGGATCGGGACTGTGTCAAATGCTTCTAGATCGTGAAATATTGTTAGACGTTTTCTTCTTTCATCCAGGTTGGTTATACCTGAGTTAACAAGCTCATGTACCGCATTATTTGTTGACTTGCCTTGCCGTTATCCGAATTGTGCTGATGAAAGCAGATTATTTCCCTCCAGGAAATTGATTAAGTGCCTATTTATTAGGCGCTCCAAGATTATGGACAGTATGGGTAAGACCCTCTCACCACTTTTGTGGTTGTAGTCACGTGAGCGCTTATCAGAGCTATGTATGGGACTATATCTATATTGATGTCGCCACAGAGAATTATGTTTTTATAGTTCGAGATAATTTATATAATACTAATTAAATAATTGGCGATATTAGGTTGGCTAGGCGGCCTATATATGCCAATAACACAGGTTTCGGAGTTAAGCCTTAATAGTAGACAATTGGCATCGCTAATTTGGGGTTCTTCAAAAGACACTTTTATATGTTTATTATAATATCCACTCCCTCGTTCTGGGTCTTATGGGTTGTTACTGTTATATAATTGAAGTTGTCGAGATTGGCTATGAACTTAGCCGATGGTAGCCAACATTTAGAAAGTACTAGTATATCCCAGAATATTTCGGATCTTTGTAGGAATGTAATAAAGTTAGGCATATTACGGTTAATACTACGGATGTTTTGCGAAAGAAGGTTTTGTGTGCAATTATTGTTTTTAATGTGTTGTTTCATATCGTCAATGTCGCATACGATTGCTTCAGCCACTTTAATCGTATCCAGATCTGAATTTAAAATTTTAATATTTTGCA
Source organism: Parnassius apollo (assembly GCA_907164705.1). Taxonomy (NCBI): domain Eukaryota; kingdom Metazoa; phylum Arthropoda; class Insecta; order Lepidoptera; family Papilionidae; genus Parnassius; species Parnassius apollo. The sequence goes on from CAJQZP010001029.1 coordinate 220,012, forward strand.
TATTTATATATAATATGAAGAATGACAGTCACGGATATTTACTCTTGATTTAAGAATCATATATTTTATGCGTGTTTTTGATCTGTTAGGATATATGTGGCTGACCAGGGAATAATCCGATATTATGTTTTTATAGTTAGATTAATTCTGTTATTCAACGATATAGTTCATTTGTGTAACGTACATTGAGTATAGAGTGTGATTAATATATGCAGTGTGAGGAGTGACTTAGAGTGTGAATATCTGGAAATCTTCTGCGAGTAAAAAATATATAATTAAAGAAATTGAACACGCATATAAAATAACAAGTAAAAAAATTGAAAAAAAAATTAACAATTTTTTTTTCAATTTTTTTTACTTCTTATTTTACTTGTTATTGACAAAACAAAACAATGAATTTTATGCACTCTTATTATTTCACTACAATTTTATGAAATTAATTATTATAATATTTTTACGAAAATGCGTGTATCGAGAGGTTAAGCACGCCTGTACACTGCAGTGTCCACGCGGGGGGGGGGGGGTGGGGGGAAAAATACTTAGAGCAACTGACTTTTTATTTAAATTACAGGATAGAGAATTTCATATAGGTTCTATAATGCGAAACTTCTTTATAGAAAAGTAATCTATAAATGCAAGTTGTTCTGTGGGTGAGACCGCTGGGGATTTGACGGACGCATGCGACTTCATGGGAATTTTAAGGGAATTAAGGAGTTTAAACAAAAGAAGAAAAACTAAACAACAACAAACTAAAAAACAGCTAACGCGCACGTCGACACAGAGCTGTCTCAAAAACTAAAATGAATAATCAATTCCCGCCGAAATGCGTACTGCGTAGTTCGCGTGTCCTTGCGGTAACCACAGATCGTTTAACCGTTACGACGTTCTCAACTTTTATTTTATAACTTTAGTTATACCTACAACTAGTATTCAGACGGAATTTAGAAGTTATAGTTAATATTTTTATTCCAAATAGACAATCAATTGTATTCTGTCGTTACAAGCAGTTCGATACTACAAAAATTATATTGAAATTAATAAACGTGCCTAATAGGGTAATTCACTTACACAATTATAAACACAATTTCATCGTTATCTTTGATTTTGTACAAGAAAATAGAAACGAAATGTTATTGAATAATTTGATTGTTAATATCAATTGCAATAATGATTATTAGTTACTAAACTATCAGAATTTATCTAAATAATAATTCATATACTTCAATTTAATTAACTTTCCTTTCTTTAATTGTCCAATACTTTAAATTTAAAAAGAAGTAAGTCAAAACTATTAAAATTACTTCCAAGTTTAATTGTGATTGCCGCCTCTAATTCATATTTCGTCTGCAAATTTGAGTAAACCAACAACTATTTGCCCCGAAAATGCCCCTGAATGAAACAATATTCAACTAATTTTAAAAAACATTTTTATCTTTTTACAGAAAAATTTATCTCCACACTTTTCATATTATTGTAACAAGCATTTTTAAATGGGGTTTTTTAAATTCCTTCCCATGCTGCCATTAAAAAAGACCACAGTAGCTTCATTTAATCTGTTGTTAAATTAAAAAAAAAAGAATGAAAAGCATTTAATAATACACAAAAGGTGCAAAAATAAATCCGAAAATTAAATGTTGTGCAAGAATATAATTAAAACAGGGAGTCATTCCATATTCCTAAGTAACCTAACAAAACTGATAAGTATTTAGATTTTTAACGGTTCTGACTTGGCCTGGGTAATCTATTATCAAAATCCCGACGTAATACCAATCCCCAACCAACTTTATTTTCCCCGTAATTTGGGGAACTGCCCACATGTCGGTCAGCTGGCGGCAGCGCGTGTGTGAAAGGGAAGGGTAGAGTGAGCAAAGTACAGTAATACCTAAGCATTGTTTCGTCATATTCATTCTGTGGTCGCGTACTGAGCTAAATAAAAGAGTTCAACGTCCGCGCATTTATTGACCCTATAATTAGCTTGTACCGTTTTAATTTTCACTGCTGGTTTTATTCTTAAGTATTTTCAAGTTTTTTAATGAAATTATTATTTCATTTAGCTTTTCTAACATGATGGAGCGTGAATAAAGCTAATAAAACTTGAAAAGATGATTTCTCTTTCAATGGGATCGATTTTAAGTTTAACCTGGTCCCATCGTCAACGGTATCGTTAGTACAATAATCTGTCTTCGTTTTCTGTCTTCGTATATCTGTTTAACGCTTTATATATAATGTGTTAGTTTGTAATGATTATAATAAATATTTTAACGATTTTACGATGTTTAATTAAAAAGTGAGTCGTACTTCCAAATAAGTATCTTTTGTATTAATTTAGTTTTTAATTTTTAGTCGTTAGGATATCATAAATACAGTTGTGCTCGGCTTCAGGGAAACTATTAGTTAAACATCGTTCATTTAACTCAAAGCGAGGACGAGATTTATTTTGTACTTCTCGGAATGTAATAAGAGATAATATATTCTTATGCACTTTTATTACAAAAACCACTGGATTACTCTATAAATCTTCACTGAAAACGATAAATAAGTTATATTTAGAACAACTACATGACATAGCCAAATTGACGAACAAGGTTAAGAATAAAGGAATAAGCCCTTATTTATCACTCCATTAGAACCATTAGAGCTCATCACAATTACGTGGCTAAACATAGGCCTATACTATAGATTGTCAAAAAGTAGGGTCCTGAGCCACGCGCATTTATCTATTATCGATTTATCTGCGTGTTTTATCAAGTAGTCGCTGCATATAGTGGGGTCACCAAACGTTATGTTAATAAATCTAAGTTCTTCGAACTACATCATCATCATCATCATCATCACAGCCCTTCACAAGTCCACTGCTGAACATAGGCCTCCCCCAAGTAATGCCACAAAGCACGGTCCTGAGCCACCTGCATCCATCGACTTCCTGCATATCTTACCAGGTCGTCACTCCATCTAGTGGGGGGTCGCCCTACACTACGCCTACCGGTACGAGGCTGCCACTCGAGAACCTTTCTTCCCCATCGGTTATCGGTTCTTCGAGCTATATGGCCGGCCCATTGCCACTTCAGCTTACTAATCCGTTGGGCTATGTCGGTCAATCTGGTTTTACTGCGGATATCCTCATTTCTGAGTCTATCACGCAGAGAAACTCCGAGCATAGCCCTCTCCATAGCTCGCTGAGCGACCTTGAGCGTCCTCATACGGCCAGCAGTGAAGGACCACGTCTCTGATCCGTAAGTCATCACTGGCAACACGCACTGGTTGTACACTTTAGTTTTCAGAGATTGAGGTATACCTGACGAGAAGATATGTCGTAATTTCCCGAACGCTGCCCAGCCGAGTTGAATCCGTCGATTGACCTCTCGGTCGAAGTTGGACTTACCTAGTCGGACTATTTGTCCCAGGTAAACGTACTCGTCAACAACTTCGAGCATAGTGCTCCCAACAACTACCGGCATAGGTGTGACATGGACATTAAACATAATCTTTGTTTTGTCCATGTTCATCTTAAGACCTATCCGTTGGGAGGCACTATTGAGGTCATTGAGCATAGTGCTTAAGTCCACCAGCGATTCTGCTATAAGGACTATATCGTCGGCAAATCGAAGGTGAGTGATGTACTCGCCATTGATGTTAATACCGTATCCTTTCCAGTCCAGTAGCTTGAAAACGTCTTCCAAAGCAGCGGTGAAGAGTTTCGGGGATATAACGTCACCCTGTCTTACACCTCTCTGCAGTTGGATAGGTTTCGAGCTCTGGTTCTGTACTCGGATAGCCATCGTAGCCCTACTGTACAAACACTTCAGCACTTCGATATACCGACAGTCAACTTGGCACCGCTGAAGGGACTGCAGCACCGCCCAAATTTCGACGGAATCAAAGGCTTTCTCATAGTCCACATACGCCAGGCAAAGTGGCAAATTGTACTCTTCAGTCTTCTGTACAATCTGCCGCAGGGTATGTATGTGGTCTATGGTACTGAAGCCTTTTTCGGAAACCGGCTTGTTCGGGAGGCTGGAAGTCGCCGAGTCTGCGTGCGAGACGATTCGTAATGACTCTCGAAAACAGCACGTAGACGCGGCTCAGAAGGGAAATCGGTCTGTAGTTCTTCAAGAGAGCGTTGTCGCCTTTCTTAAAGAACAAGACCACCGCACTTCTGCTCCACGCCTCTGGAGTAGTGCCACCATGGAGGACGGAATTGAAGAGCTTCTGAAGGACTTCAAGTACCGGTGTTCCATCCGCTTTCAGAAGCTCCGCTGTAATTCCATCCTCGCCTGGGGCCCTGCCGTTTTTAAGGTGCTGGAGAGCCATTCTAATCTCGCTTAGACTGACGTCCGGGATATCATCGGAATAGTGTCGGATAAGACTTACTCTTGGATCGTTACTCACACTTGCGTGTGGCTCCAACGATGATGTGTACAGTTGCCCATAGAACCTCTCAATCTCACTCAAAATCTCAGGTGTCCCGGAAACGATGCTGCCACACTCAGTCTTCAGCCTTCACAGTTGGCTCTTTCTGGCAGACAGATCTCTGGCAAAGACTTTGGAGCCCTGGTTCCGCTCGATCGCTTCTTTAATACGAGCAGTATTAAAGTTGCGTAAGTCTCGCCGCATGCATTTGGAGATCTGTCTGTTCAGTTGCCTGTATGCTGTCAAATCTGTTGACGATTGCAGCCTCATCTCCCGTCTAACAGCCATGAGATTAAGAGTGTGATCGGAGAGTTTTTGTGTTCTTCTGCGGCGGGTCTTGCAGAACTTAGCTCCGACCGCATGGACAGTTTCCACGAGCTTGTCATTCATATCGTCCACTGCATTGCAATCTTGTAGGCACTGAAAGCGGTTGTGTAACTCGAGCTGAAAGTTTTCGGGATTTTGGATCAGAGCACGAGGGGGACGGAGCGTTGACTTCATTAGACGAGACCTCTCCAACTTAACGTTTAGGTTCAGTGTGCCTCTAACCATTCGGTGATCGCTGCCAGTTTTCACCCTTGCGATCACTGAGACATCACTGAACAGTTGGCGTCTGGTCGTCATAATGAAGTCAATCTCATTTTTTGTCGAACCGTCGGGGCTCGACCAGGTCCACTTCCTGTGGGGCCGCTTCTGGAAGAAAGAGTTCATCATAAAGAGTCCCTCTTTCTCCATAAAGTCGGCCAGCTGCTGGCCCCTTCGGTTCCGTTGCCCTACTCCAAATTTCCCTAACTTCAGCTCACCGCTTTCTCTTGTGCCTAGTTTTGCGTTGAAGTCTCCCATCAACACCGTGTAGTGGGTTTTGGAGGAATGTATGGCTTTGGAAATATCCTCATACATTTCCTCCACCTCCTCATCGGAATGTGCCGACGTTGGTGCGTAAACCTGTATGACCTTCAGCGAATACCGTTTATTTTTGATTAGCGTTTGGTGATTCTGAGTATCAGGTACGCGACCCTCGTCGACACACTCTCAATCTGTACAACGTTGTTGACGAGAGACTTGTGGACGATAAATCCGACACCTCCTTGGGACAGATGGTCGCCCTCCCGGTGATAGAACAAGTTGCCGGATTCGAGAATCACCGTGTCCTCCCCCCTCTCTTCGGACCTCGGATAATCCTATAATACTCCAACGCAACTTGTCTATCTCTTCTTCCAGCTCCAGGATCTTCTCGTCAGTCCTCAGTGTGCGTGCGTTAAATGTTGCCAGGTCGAGTCGTCGTAGGTGGCAACCGAACCTCCACCGGAGATTCTTAGCACCCCCTGCCCCGCCGTTACCATGGTCGCCACCGTAGCCAGGAATAGCGGGGCTGCCGGGGACTGGGGGGCCGTCTATTTGTGTAATTGTTCATGGGGGGTATATTGCCATAGTTGCCACGCTTGGCGAGCGGGTTGGCAACCGCAGTTTTTTTTTTGTCGTACAGTTGCTGTTATCAGGAAGATGCTGCTGCCCATCTCCTGCCTGTCTCCCTCTGTCGCCTCTTACGACACCCACGGGAAGATATGGGGTAGTGGATATTCTTAACCGCCACTACACTATTCCTTCCTCTGTGGTGCCCATCGGAGGCAAATCTCAGCCATGGTTTGGTCGCTCCTGTAAAACAGCATCATGCTGTAAGCATGAGTGCTACCAGGCCTGTGCTGACGCATCAGCGTCTCGGGATGTAAACACCAGCCCTCTAAAAAAGAAGTATAATTCCACCTCTAAGTCCTTCAAAAGAGTCATGGCCAAGGCAAAGTCAGAGCACACAGGCAGAATTGGCAAGGAACTAGTTCGCTTTCCTTCTGGAACCCGTGCATTCTGGTCTCTCGCCAAGGCTGTCCAGGGGAATTTCTGTCAGCCATCTCTTCCATCTCTGCACAGGGAGGACGACTCACTGGCCCATATCGCAAAGGAGAAAGCCGATCTTCTAGGCTCTTTCTTTGCGTCCAACTCGACTCTCGATGACGGGGCGAGTACGCCGCCGACCATACCGCGGTATGAGTACTCCATGCCGGAAGTGCAGTTCACACAGCGCTCGGTTCGCAAAGCACTATTCTCCCTGGACATCCACAAGTCGAGTGGGTCTAACGGAATCCCCCCAATTGTGCTGAGGACGTGTGCCAGAGTTGGCACCGGTTTTAACGCTTCTTTTCCGGTACTCCTACTGCCTAGGCGTAGACCCAAAATCATGGAAGATGGTTTTCGTCCACCCAATCCCTAAAAAAGGCGACCGCTCAGACCCGTCCAACTACCGGCCTATCGCCATCACCTCCTTGTTCTCCAAAACAATGGAGTCCATTGTAAACTGCCAGTTCATGAGGTACCTTGAGGATCACCAGCTGATTAGTAACCGCCAATACAGTTTTCGCCGTGGTCGGTCAGCTGGTGATGTTCTGCTTTACCTAACTCACACATGGGTGGATACAGTAGAGTCCAAGGGGGAGGCATTGGCCATTAGTTGGGACATTGCGAAGACCTTCGATCGGGTTTGGCACAAAGCGCTTCTTTCGAAGCTCTTTTCCTATGGGTTTCCCGAGAAATTGTGGGATTGGATCACCAACTCTCTTGCGAATCGGAGCATCAAGGTCACTGTAGAGGTGCAAGCTCCGATTGCAAGCCTATTAATGCTGGTGTTCCACATGGCTGCGTGCTATCGCCAACGCTGTTTCTTCTGCATATCAATATGTTGCAAACCCGTAACATTCATTGCTATGCAGATGACAGCACTGGTGATGCTCTTTACACCGGCCAAGCCAATATTTCTCAGGAAAACGTCTCCGAGTGCCGGGACAAACTTGTGTCTGAAGTCGAGTCTTTGCTGAACAGAATCTCGGATTGGGGGCGACTAAATCTAGTCCAGTTTAACACCCAGAAGACACAACTTTGCGCGTTAATCGCTAAAAAGAACCCCTTTGTCGTATCTCCTCAGTTTCAAGGCACTCCCCTTCTTGCCTCAGCTAGTATCGGAATCCTCGGCGTTGACATATCGAGTGACGTTCAGTTTCGTGGTCACTTGGAAGAGAAGGACAAATTACCCTCTTTGAAAGCTTGACGTGCTCAGCAGAGCGGGACAGTATTTCATGCCAGCACACCGCCTGCAACTTTAAAAGGCGCAGGTTCGGCCGCACATGGAATACTGTTCCCATCTCTGGGCTGGGGCTCCCCAGTACCAGCTCCTTCCACTTGACCGCATTCAGCGCAGAGCGGCTCGAATCGTCGACGACCGAGTGCTTTCCGATCGGCTCGATTCACTGGCACTGCGAAGAGATGTTGCATCCCTTTGCATTTGCTTTCGCATATACCATGGATAGTGCTGAGGAATTGTTCGAATTAATCCCAGCCGCCAAATTTCATGGACGCACTACGCGGCAAAAGTCCCGACACCATCCACACCATATGAATGCTTGGCGGTTCACCACTGTACGTTTCAAAAGGAGTTTTCTTCCGCGTACAACCTCTCTGTGGAATAGTTTACCACCGGCGATTTTTCCGGACCGATACGACCTGGGGACCTTCAAGAAAAGAGCTTACTCCTTTCTAAAGGGCCGGCAACGCACCTGCAATTCCCCTGGTATTGCGGTTGATCATGGGCGGCGGTAGTCACTTAACATCAGATGAGCCGCATGCCCGTTTGCCCCTTCTTCTATAAAAAAAATATTTTTTTAAGGATACCTCATACATAATATATCAAATTTCCCACGAACCCACGAACATAAGTTAATCAAATTATTTTCCAAGTCTCAACATATATTCATCAATAATTATTTTGGAAACAACAACAAATAATAACAAAACAATTTATTCAATCCATTGTGAAAACTTAACTAAACTAATTGAAACAGGAGAAGCTTCAAAGCGTATTATTCATAATTATAGTCGCTTGCTGGCTGTTTGGAGACTTAATAATTATGTAACTCAACAAACGTCCGCGGAGAGTATTTACTAAATATTTTATTGACAACGTCCTTGCGTAAGAGCTCTGTGGCACTGACACCTTTATTTTTGTATTAATTTGGCTTTTATTACGTAAATTTTGAGATTTTTAAACGAGTCAAAAACTTGTCTATTTGATTACTTTTACGCGGTAGAGCCACGCTGCAACTATATTATGGTTGAAACACGAATGGGTCGGCTCGACTGGGGTATAACCATGCTCTTACAGAATACCAGCGTAATAGCAGTTTAACGTTGCTATGTTTCATATGGTGATTGTAGAGAACCGGAGAAACTTTTTACTGGATACGAGGCATTTCATCTCAGTCCTCAAGGAGGACAACGCATCTACATTTTGATTCTTAATTTGGGATAAATGTAGATGTCTATAGTCCACAGTATCCACTTACCTTCGGGTAGAATGTGTGCTCGTTTGTCATTCTTATCTATAAAATAAAAAAATATACATCGCTCTCACTCGCTTATCACATTTTTCATTCACTCCAGCCTGTTAAGGATACCTGTATCCTAATTATTTTACAAGTATAAAGATACTATTTACTGTATTAGAAATTATAATATACACTAACGGAAAAATTTAAAAGAACGCAAATAAGTGTGTATTTAACAAAATATCATGGATATTTGTGGCAATTAAGTTTATTAATTTGGATTTTGCTTATTATTCGTCAATTTTAATATTGCATACTAAATAAGAAACGGTCAAATGACAAAAACGAAGAAAGGGATAATAAGGGTTAGGAATATTAAATCGTCCCTATTCCACTTGTATCATATTCACATACATTACATTAATCAATTCCTTGTTAATTAATTTCTTCCCACTTGGAAAAGACTTATAAAATTTATATAAAATTACCCGTACAAGGGTTTCACTCTCCCACATTTATTAAAATAAAAATGTGAGGGAGGCATACGGCTCCACACAGGCCGTGTGCGGTGAGCGCCAGCCAACCAGTGCGCCCCCCCGAAGAGGGACGTTAAGTAGGGAACCGTTGACCACAGAAAAATAACTGACAAACCAATAAAAGAGGGCAGGCCCCTTGGTAGTGCTTAAGCACAAACATCGACCGACGTCGCGCTTATCGATGCGTGTAAACGCCATACAGAATACGATCAAACCTAGCCATAGTGAATGTACCTCACACGTTTTAGGCAACACGTCGAATAATAGGCACACTGGTTATAAAAAGGCCTGCACGTGCGCCACCACCTGCCTGACCGCCGCTCCTGCAGACGTGATGTAAGTGTGTAATGTTAATAAAAAAAGTGTTGAATACGCCTATATTCATACGTATAAGTACTTTTTTTTTGCTTAATCAATTTTTATTTGATTGTATTATTATTGTTATATACCTATACCGTAAATTAACTCCGCATCTTTGTTTCAGAAAAAACTAAGAAGATAAAATCCCTAAACTGAAAAACCAAACTTAATTACAAATACTTTATATATATATATATATATATATATATATATATATATATATATATATATATATATATATATATATATATTTAATAGTACCCATAAATATAAAAAAACTCCGCGCGCGCACCCGAACATCCAAAAACAAAAATCCGGGCCCAAACATAATACCGTAAACCAAAAAAAAACCAAAACTTTTTGAGCGTGGTGACCGATAAGAAAACAATTTTTTTTTCTCTTATTGAATAAATGAGAAGTTAATATTGTTTAAAATATTTTTAATATCTTACAATACATGTAGGTTATTCAGGAATGTTTATCATTGAGTTAGCAGCTAGTGTACACGCATACGTCTAGTCGCACGCACACAAACACCGTGCCGAAGTCTGCCGAGTGCCGAAGTCTGCCGAACTGAAACGACGTTAGACGATGCACGGCTTTCAACGCTACACCTCCGTGCCCGTCGGAGTGGGGAGCGTGAGGTTTTTTTTTCGTTACGGAATTTCTGGATTCGGTCCGCGATAGAAGCTATGCAATAGCTTAAAAACCCGTTTCGTTGGCGAAATAGCTAAAATAAGAGAAAAAGAATAGTTTCAAATAAAACCTAAAAATTCAAATTTATTTTACTGTTTTCTATTACCATACCTCCGGACTTGATGGAGTGACCTGAAGGTGTACTTTGGTAATCGGTATTGGAACAGGTTGCCGAGTACTACTAGGTGTGCCGAGGTTGGGCTCGTTTTGTTAGGTAACAGCCTTCCTCGACTTGATGGAGTGACCTGAAGGTGTTTGGTATCGGCATTGGAACAGGTCGCCGAGTAATACTAGGTGTGCCGAGTTTGGGCTCGTTTTGTTAGGTATGACGAGCCTTACCTCCGGACTTGACGGAGTGACCTGAAGGTGTACTTTGGTAATCGGCATTGGAACAGGTCGCCGAGTAATACTAGGTGTGCCGAGTTTGGGCTCGTTTTGTTAGGTATGACGAGCCCTTACCTCCGGACTTGACGGAGTGACCTGAAGGTGTACTTTGGTAATCGGCATTGGAACAGGTCGCCGAGTACTACTAGGTGTGCCGAGTTTGGGTTCGTTTTGTTAGGTATTACGAGCCCTTACCTCCGAACTTGACGGAGTGACCTGAAGGTGTACTTTGGTAATCCGCATTGGAACAGGTCGCCGATTACTACTAGGTGTGCCGAGTTTGGGCTCGTTTTGTTAGGTATGACGAGCCCTTACCTCCGAACTTGACGGAGTGACCTGAAGGTGTACTTTGGTAATCACTATTGGAACTGACGCCGATTACCAAACTTCACCTTCAGGTCACTACGTCAACTCTGGAGGTAGGTCATTACACAAACGAGCCCAAACTCGGCACACCTAGTAGTACTCGGCGACCAGTTCCAATAGCGATACCAAAGTACACCTTAAGGTCACTCCGTCAAGTTCGGAGGTAAGGGCTCGTCATACCTAACAAAACGAGTTCAACCTCGGCACACCTAGTAGTACTCAGCGACCCCAACCGATTACCAAAGTTCACCTCCAGGTCACTCCGTTAAGTCCGGAGATAAGGGCTCGTCATACCTAACAAAACGAGCCCAATCTCGGCACACCTAGTAGTACTAGGCGACCTGTTCCAATAGCGGTTACCACCGTCAGGTCTGCAAGTACACCCAGTAGTACACCATCAGATCGTGTACCCAAGTACACCGTCAGGTCACTCCGTCAAGTCCGGTTTTAAGGTCTCATCATACCTAACAAAACGAGCACAAGCACGGCACACCTAGTATTACTCGGCGACCAGTTCCAATAGGGATTACCAAGGTACACCTTTAGGTGACTCCATCAAGTCCGGAGGTAAGGACTCATCATACCTGACAAAACGAGCCCAAACTCGGCACACCTAGTATTACTCGGCGACCAGTTCCAATAGCGATTACCAAAGTACACCTTCAGGTCACTCCGTCAAGTCCGTCGGTAAGGACTCATCATACCTAACAAAACGAGCCCAAACACGGCACACCTAGTAGTACTCGGCGACCAGTTCCAATAACGATTACCAAAGTACACATTCAGCTCACTCTATCCTACTCATCATACCTAACAAAACGAGCCAGAATTCGGCACACCTAGTTCTACTAGTCCAGGTGTTCCAGTATTAGTTACTGAAGTTCACTTTCAGGTTACTCCATCAAGTCCGGAGGTAAGGTCTTATCATAACTGACAAAACCAGCCCAAAGTCCACAGCTAACTTCTCAGTGCCAGCAGAGGGCTCCCAGTGCCAAGCAGTCTCTAGAGTAGGTATTCGTATTTCGTAACTAAGTCTAATTACTTTATGTATCTAAGTATATTTTTGAGGTGTAAGAAATCAAAAACAAATTCGATCTTTCAAATTATTAAAATAATTTTATTTGACTACGATTCCCACAGCCAACCGTGCGTACACTTGTGTGCGTGACTCATGTCAATGTAATAGTTCGATTCTATACCTATAACAATTTTGTAAACGCGTCCTTAAAAAATCTTAACGTAAATACAGCGGCAAAAAGAGCGACACGTCTCTACAACACCAGACCTCGGCCGGCAGTGACTCTGCACAGGCGTTTATGCAAACATCCGTACGTATTATTTCAGAAATAAGAATATGCGATTAAAAAAAAAAAACTATTAGTTGGACTAAAAAATTAAAACACTTTAACGTTAATATGTTGAATGTATAAAAATCTGACAAAAAATCAGAATGATTGCATGTATACTAGTATGGTTTTTACTAGTTAAAAGAAATTTTTAGAGGTATGTTTGTAATTTTTTTCTATCGTATTAAATTTGTGGTATCATGTTTTCAACACACTATCTAACTAGCATATATCCTGGACAATATCATATATTTTTCTGGTTTTGTTTACTGCAGTAGATCATACACTTTGAGGCATTATAAAACTTGCGTTTAGGGTCGTGCCTCGTATACGTAATAAATACGATAACGTGCAGATATAGCTAATGCTTACCGTAATAAAATAGTAAGCTATAAAAAGTCCTCTAGATGTTAGTGTTTCACCACAATTATTTTTATCCAAAATTTCCGAAACAGTTTTTAGACTTATAAAAGTAAATTTATGCAAACGTATGTCTATTCAAACCAACTTTGAATTATTTGTTTCTTAATATTTTGCTAAGAGTAAGTACAATTCCCTTAAGTCTTTTAACACTTAATATAAGAAAGAAGAAAATTAAGAAAATTACCCAATTAGAAGTGAAGAGCTGTACAATTCTTTTTTTCACTTCTACATATTTTTAATAACCTTACCTTCAATCTAAATTTAACTTTACTTTTGGAAAGAGAACATAGCTATTAAATAAAAAGTTTATATTACTTAATTTATGTAAATACTTACTTTTTTAAGCCACAACATATTTTTATCATCTAAATAGAAATAATAATAATAAATTGCACTTAAGGGAAAATAATTCAGAAAATAGGTCGAGGCTGACCTGGTTCTTTAATTACAGTGTTTGAATTATATTTTTAAACTTTTTAATAAAAATGTTAAACATTTAAGAGCCCAAATTTGATTAAGAAAAATTATAAAGTAAACTTTTCGATATATCAAGTGGTAGATCCATACTGCAGCTATTAGTAGTAGTGTTTTTTTTTCTCTTTATTAGGGATAACAAACAATTGTACAATATAATCTTATTATTAAACACAATACTATATTTAAGCTTAATAATCATACAATCAGCACCGTTAGCCACATATTACTACTGGGTCTGTGTACGTAACAATTAAAAATTAAAATGAAACCACTAATTACATTGCGCAAGTGCTGCAATGTAATTAATAGTTATTTATGTTTCTTGTGCTAACTGTTAGTTCCTATAACAAAAAATAAAAATCCGGTTATTTTTAAAACGTTTATTGTTTAAAAATTCGTTGCTTAGTTATTGAATAACATTAGATGTGTTAAATTTAACAATATTTGCACAATATCAATTGATTTCTTTATACAATGTCCTTACTGATTAGTAAATATCTTATAATACAGCGAATAGAATACAATAGATTTCTTTATATAGATTATTACATAATACTTATTGAAAGTTATGTTTTATTTACCACTGATACCTCTGTCCTGGGAAGAACCAGCCAGAAACCCAGCGGGACTTTTTTTAAACATATTTCACTTTACAATAATTTTGTTTGTACACTTTTTAAATATATTTTAATAGTACGTACAACCATGGTGGCGATCACCTCATTGCCAGGAGTTATTTGATGTATTATTTAATATTATAACACTTTTTGTAAATTTTTCCTTTAATAAAACATTTCAACTTACTAATTGCCTAATTTTTTTTGTACATTTTCTGAAATTTTGTTGTAAAAGCGTATAATACATTGCCCCATAAAAGCACTACTGACTCAGTGGATTCTAGTAACTGGTATTACAAGCTTATGTTTGTTCCTAGTGTTTATAGTATGAACATCTTTATTCTTATGAAACCTATTTATGTTTTTTATGTACAAATATTACATTTTCACAAATATATTGCTAGCCAAAGTTAATACGTTTATTTCTTTAATTTTTTTCTAAGGGACTCTTTAAAATTTAAGATATAAATTGACCGTACGGCTCTCTTTTATAAACCAAAATATGGCTTCAATGCCAGTCGCATGACACCAATATTAATACCAAGAAAACAGTGGTATCCAATATACTTCAATATACAAGACTCAACTCCTTCCCATTTAAAGAGCACATTGGTAATTGAATCCTCTCCAAAGGTTTGCTCCTCTTCCATAATTTCATGAATTAGTATCAATTAATTGTTATAGTGGTGCATCTTTAATTTAATATAAAAAGTTACATTTTGGAGCAGCATTATTAATCTTTAAAATATGTACATGATAACGTTATCATATTTTAGTAACAACAATATATAAATGTGTGTAATAACTATACTTTTAAAAAATACAAATAATTTACAAAACGAGCATTTCATAAATTATAGCACAGTAAAAGTAAAGTTACAGCCTATATACGTCCCACTACTGAGAACAGGCCTCCTCTCATTTCTGAGAGGGTTTTAGGGCAAGGAAGTGTCTGCCCCGCTTCCCAATACGTGTTGGCGAACTTCACATGTCTTAGAATTTTTTTCCTTAATCCTCAGACATGCAGGTTTCCTCACAATGTTTTCCTTCACCGCCAAGCTTGAGGTAAATCAACACTTAAAATTTTAATTGACAATTTCATTAGTGCCGGCGGGGATCGAACCCGGGTTACTGGCGTTCTGTTATATTTACAGCGAGCGTTAACCATCTGAGTTACCGCAACATATTATAACATACTCATACATTATACAACTTCATAAACCATTTGCGAAATTAGAATCAATCTAATAAATTGTGGAAGATACCACATAAATCAACAAAAATGATACATTATACTATATATAATATAATGTATCATTTTTTTAATGTATCATTTGATAATAAGCGACAGTAGCCTAATGGCAGGGCGCGGACCGCCAACTCAAAAAGGTCGTGGGTTCGAATCCACCATTCGACTACTGGCGTGAACCACTCGTAACACAAGCAAGTTAAGCTTACCACGAGTGGTTAAGGGGAATATTAGTAATGTTTATAGTATTATTAATATTCTATAAAAAAAATTATACGCAATACAATATTAAGCAAATGAAATAACAACGCTTGAACGTGGCAGAGTGCTTATGCTTCTTAATGCTTGATGAGATGCTAGTGTTCTCCTCACTACATTACAATGCAAATGTCATAGGTTTTGAAGACTGAGGATGTTAACAGTGAAAATATGACCATGAACATGTTTTGGTTTGATGATAAAGGAGATAAAGCTCATATTAAGCTATCAATTTGTTATAGATTTTGCTAAAGTGCTACGACGGCAGTAATTAAAAAATAAAAGATTTATAACAAACATGATTAAATGCTATCTGTGACTAATTTACAATTAACACCAAAGTAAGCAATAATTAAGTTAATAGGACATTGACAGCAAGAATGCTTTAAATTTTTGAAATAAGGAATAATTCTCTTTATTTGATCCTACAATTATCGAAAGAGGAAATTTTATTTCAAAAGAATTAAGATTTATACGCATGACACAGTAGACTGCTAAATGGGAGCATTTAAAATTAGTAACTCTTAGATATTGATGCGGTAGAAAATAAACTACTGGATGATGGATAATGTAACCTGACCTTGAGGTCCGTGACTAAACCTGATAAAATTACCTAAAATTAACACTTTAATTTACTTTACACAAATTAAAACTAAAAACACTAATAATTTAAACACACTAATTCACTTAATTCCGTTCCGAAGCTTCGCTTGTTTCGCCAAAATCAACACTGCCTCGATCGCACCTTGCAGCGCCTACTTATTTAAATTAGCAAATATCCAGAATGTTCAAGCAAACACGCGTAAGGTACCGAGAGTCCGAGTATAGATTTTCTAGAAACTTAGTTTCTTCGGATGGCGCTGTCGGTTGTGATGTCATTCACTGCAAAGCTCTCCCTCGCTCTCGTTCCTGACACTAGATGGCGCTAGTGTGTCGTCGACTGGAGCGCGTAACACTGCCCCCTCCTAAGACATGCTCGTCCCGAGCATTATCGGCCCCATAATAACGCGCTAGGCGATCCACATGGACGATCTTAGGAGTCCCTCTTGCGCCTTTCTGCAACGGCTCCGCAATGTCAAGGGCTGTCCTATCCCGTGGTGCACCAACATTGTACAATTTCGGTGCTCCTTTACTCCGTGTCTGAGGTCCCCTCACAGCCGCAAAACTTGTACATGTACGACACCAATCCTCGACATCGTCACGATAACGGACCCAGTAAAACTGTTCTCGGACCTTCAGTAGAGTTCGTTTAACTCCCAGATGGACTCTTGAAGGACCATTATGGCACAGATGTAGAACATTCGGCACTTTAGCTCTAGGGACGACCATTTGCAAACGACAGCTGTCTCCTCGACCATTGTCCCATTTACGGCACAGGACTCCATCCTGAATCAGCAAGCTGTCCCATTGGGCCCAATAGCTTTTCGTGGTTGAACTCATTGCTGAGACGTCCCTCCACTTAGGCTTGGTAGCACGGGCCTTCATCCATCCCAGAATCGGCTTGATGTCCGGATCTTCCTGCTGTGCATGTCGTAGGCTGTCCTTCCACCCGTTGCTGAGGTGGTCTGTCCTGAGCATCCTCACGGATACCACTTCCTTACTCTCTTGTCTACTACAATGGTTGCAGTCTTCAGGACAAGGTCTTCTTGACAATGCATCTGTGTTGCCGTGAGATTTCCCGCTGCAGTGTCTGATAGTAAAGTCGTATTCCTGCTGCTGCTGGGCGGTGCTGTTAGCCGCACTTCCTTTCTGAGACCGTTCACCTTCCCTTCCTAGGGTGTGCTTAGGGCAGCTGGACCGAAGATGGCCCCTTTCCCTACAGCCATAGCACCTAGGGCTGTATCCTTTATTGTGTTCGTGAACCGTAACTGCTGCAACCTCCCTTGCGTGAGGTGAACGATGATCCTGTCGCCGCCAGGCAGTGCCGTTAGCTGCACTACCCTCCTGATATCGTTCACTTTCCCTTTCTGCGGTTCGCTTAGGGCAGCTGGATCGAAGGTGGCCCTTTTCCCCACAGCCATAGCACCTTGGGCTGTATCCTTTGTTGCGGTCGCGAACTGTAGCTGCTGCAACCTCCCTGACGCGATGGGAACGATGATCCTGCCGCACGGCTTCCACTTCCAGTGCATGGGCCAAGGCGACCTTAAGCGTCTCGTGGTGCCCGAGCCGCACAGCAGCTCTGACTTCCAGGTCACGGATGCCGTCGATGAATGTCTGCACCAGGTTCCCCTTCAATGAGCGCAGGTACAGACCGGTATGCTTTTCGAACCATCTTCTCCACCTCAAGGGCCCACTGCTGCAGGTTCTCGTTGCTGCGCTGCACGCGATCTTTAAGCTGCGCGCGAAAGACGTGTTCCAGATGAGCGTCGCCATATCTCGCTTCCAAGGCCTCAAGAAGCTGCTCATAGGTCACTTTCTTACCGAGAGCTTCCAACACAGTTAAGGCTTGGTCACGCAGGCCTAGGGTGAGTGCAGTCATGGCTTGGCTTTTATTCCAGCCGTTCGCCTCCATGACGGCCTCGAACTGGATTTTGTAGGCCGACCAGGAAGAGGTCCCGTCGAACGGCGGCACTTTGAATCCACGTAGCGAAGGTGCTGCAGCTACTACGGGAGCTGTAGTTCCATCCCCAAGTTTGAGGTCGTTTAGTGATTTCTTCATGTCAGCCACTACGTTGTCAACCCGATTGTTTACTTGGTCGATTCGGGTTTCAGCTTTCTCGATTCGGATTTCAGCTTTCGCGATTTAGGTTTCGGCTTCCGACAGGCGGTTGTCATGCTGAGCAACCCTATCATTCACCTCCTTTATCTCCTTCCCGAAGGTAGCGTGAAGGTCCTTCATGAGGAGCATCTGCTGTTCCAACCGACGGGCCTGTTCCTCCTGTCCGCCCCGCAGCTGCTCTTCCAATCGGCGTGCCTGTTCCGCCTGCTGGCGAGCCTGTTGCTTCTGTCGGCGAGCCTGTTCCTCCTGCCGGTGAGCCTGCTCCTCCTGTCGGCGAGCCTGCTCCTGCAGCATCACCATCAGAGCACCTAAGTCAGGTGCTGCAGATGTAGGAGCTACCGACGGGCCTGCAGCCGGTGGCTGGCCCTCCGACGTCTGCGGCGTTGCACCACCAAATCTTCGTTGGTCCGTCTCCTGCTGGCGTTGACTTCGGGTACGGACACCCTCCGTTTCCTCCTTAGGTAAAATCGGCATGATTTTATCCCACTTCTGACACCAATTGTTACGAGCTTGAGGTTCGTGACAATAAAAATTGCCGATAAAATTACCTAAATTAACACTTTAATTTACTTTACACAAATTAAAATTAAAAACACTAATAATTAAACACACTAATTCACTTAATTCCGTTCCGAAGCTTCGCTTGTTTCGCCCAAATCAACACTGCCTCGATCGCACCTTGCAGCGCCTACTTATTTAAATTAGCAAATATCCAGAATGTTCAAGCAAACACGCGTAAGGTACCGAGAGTCCGAGTATAGATTTTCTAGAAACTTAGTTTCTTCGGATGGCGCTGTCGGTTGTGATGTCATTCACTGCAAAGCTCTCCTCGCTCTCGTTCCTGACACTAGATGGCGCTAGTGTGTCGTCGACTGGAGCGCGTAACAATAAGAAACCTGACCTATTACCTCAGTATAACCTGATAAAATACCTAAAATTAAGAGTAAAGCACGAATTTGAACAAACGTGTATCAGGTGGTCTTAGACTTGTGCAAATAAGTCTTTACAACTGAAACATACGGCTAAGTTGACATCTGGCACTAGCGCCATCTAGTTTCGGGTAACAGAGCGAGGAGAGAGCGTTCCAGAAAATGACATCACTAATCTTTCAACCGACAGCGCAATCTGTTTTCGAAACGAAGAACCAAGCATAGTCGATTGGCGCGCGTATTTACTTGAATTTTCTGGATTTTTCGGTGCTAAGGTGTATTTATAGGGGCTGCAAGGTGCGATCGGGGAAGTATTGAATTTGGCGAGACAAGCGAAGCTTCGGAGCGGAATAAAGTGAATCAGTGCGATTAATTGTTAGTGTTTTAAGTTTTAATTGGTGTAAATAAAATTAAAGTGCTAATTTAGGTAATTCTATTGGCAATTTTTATTGTCATATACCTCAAGCTCGTAACAATTGGTGTCAGAAGTGAGATTAAATCATGCCGATTTTACCTAAGGAGGAAGCGGAGGGTGTCCGTACCCGAAGTCAACGCCAGCAGGAGACGGACCAAAGAAGATTTGGTGCACCACCAGATTTTCCGCACCAGCTTCTCAACCTCTAGAGCAGTGGGCTCTAGAGGTTGAGAAGCTGGTGCGGAAAGCATACCGGTCTGTACCTGCGCTCATTTAAGGGAACCTGGTGCAGACATTCATCGACGGCATCCGCGATGGAAGTCAGAGCTGCTGTGAGGCTCGGGCACCACGAGACGCTTAAGGACGCCTTTGCCAATGCACTGGAGGTGGAAGCCGTGCGGCAGGATCATCGTTCCCATTGCGTCAGTGAGGTTGCAGCAGCTACAGTTCGCGACCGCAATAAAGGATACAGCCCTAGGTGCTATGGCTGTAGGGAAAAGGGCCATCTTTGATCCAGCTGCCCTAAGCGAACCGTGGAGAGGAGAGTTGATCTATCTCGAGAGGGTAGTGCAGCTAACGGCACCGCCTGGCGGTTGCAGGATCGTCGTTCCCCTAGCGCTAGGGAGGTTGCAGCAGTTACGGTTCGCGACCACAATAAAGGATACAGCCCTAGGTGCTATGGTTGTGGGGAAAGGGGTTATCTTCAATCCAGCTGCCCTAAGCGAACCCTAGAAAGGGAAGGTGAACGATCTCAGAAGGGAAGTGCGGCTAAAATCACCGCCCAGCAGCAGCCGGGATACGATTTTACTATCAGACATCGCAGCGGGAAATCTCATGGCAACGCAGATGCGTTGTCAAGAAGACCTTGTCTTGACGATTGGAAACATTGTACTAGGCAAGAGAGTAAGGAAGTGGTATCCGTGAGGATGCTCAGGACAGACCACCTCAGCAACGAGTGGAAGGACAGCCTACGACATGCACAGCAGGAAGATCCGGACATCAAGCCGATTTTCGAATGCATGAAGGCCCGTGCTACCAAGCCTAAGTGGAGCGACGTCTCAGCGATGAGTTCAACCACGAAAAGCTATTGGGCCCAATGGGACAGCTTGCTGATTCAGGATGGAGTCCTGTGCCTAAATGGGATGCCCATGGTCGAGGAGACAGCTGTTGTTTGCAAATGGTTGTCCCTAAAGCTAAAGTGCCGAATGTTCTACAGATGTGCCATAATGGTCGTTCAAGAGTCCATCTGGGAGTTAAACGAACTCTACTGAAGGTCCGAGAACAGTTTTACTGGGTCCATTATCGTGACGATGTCGAGGATTGGTGTCGTACATTTACAAGTTGTGCGGCTGTGAGGGGACCTCAGACACGTAGTAGAGGAGCATCGAAATTGTACAATGTTGGTGCACCATGGGATAGGACAGCCCTTGACATTGCGGAGCCGTTACAGAAAGGCGCAAGAGGGACTCCTAAGATCGCCCATGTGGATGGCCTGGCGCGTTATTATGGGGCCGATAATGCTCGGGACGAGCATGTCTTAGGAGGGGGCAGTGTTGCGCGGCTAAGTTGACATCTGGCACTAGCGCCATCTAGTGTCGGGCAACAGAGCGAGGAGAGAGCGTTTCAGAAAATGACATCACTAATATTTCAACCGACAGCGCCATCTGTTGTCGAAACGAAGAACCAAGTTTCTAGAATCCCGACGCTCGAACTTTCGATGCTTAGTCGATTGGCGCGCGTCTTTACTTGAATGTTCTGGATTTTTCGGTGCTAAGTTGTATTTATAGGCGCTGCAAGGTGCGATCGGGGAAGTATTGAATTTGGCGAGACAAGCGAAGCTTCGGAGCGGAATAAAGTGAATCAGTGTGATTAATTGTTAGTGTTTTAAGTTTTAATTTGTGTAAATAAAATTAAAGTGTTAATTTAGGTAATTCTATCGGCAATTTTTATTGTCACGACCCTCAAGCTCGTAACAATATTAATAATTAATGTTAAATAATTGTTCATCTTTAACAACTTTGTTTTGAATTTATTTTCAAAACATTATTAATTACCCCAAGAGAGCACAGATACTGCAGATATGACTGACCGACTGAAGTTAGTCACTTTTGTACGATTTTGTTTAATTTCTTTAGTCAAAGATTTTATAAAAGTGTCTAAAACATAAATCGGAACATATATGCTGTGAAACATAGTTTTACCTATTACAATGAGATTTAAGAAGGTTAAAAAAAGTGTACGTAATCATTGTAAACAGTTTCCCCATCAATAAAAATTGGACAATATCTTAATATGTTAATAACCACTCTCTAATATGTTAATACGACAAAAGATTTGTTTCAAAAGCTATATGATAGTAACAAATTATGTTAGTTAATGCGTTAGTTTAACTACGACTCTGCTGAATACTTTCTTCTTAGTGAAAAACCACGGAGCAGAAAACATGAATCCTACTTGCCAACAATTTAAATTTAAATTATTCCTTGGTGGCAAATTGTTAGTAAAATGCGAATAATATATTATAAAATTTGGATTATTTACCCGTAAAAATGCCCTCCACTGCAAAGGAAGAGGTAGTAAATAGAAGAGATTTTACTGCTCACATTTTGGCAGTTAGCAAATTCGCAGAAACTAAAAACTAAAATAGTTTTATTTCAAAAATATTAAAATTAATGTAAGTATGTAATTAATGTTATAATTGTTATAATGATCTTTGTAAGACAACCCCACACCAAGTAAATACATAAAATTTGTAGTTTCAAGAAAAACGCTTTTACAACTTTCACAAAACTTTTCATAATGTGTTGAAGATTATAACAAAAATAATTAAAAATTATTGACCTGTGATTCCCCCCAAATGGGGTATTTCAAATCATTAAATTGTTAATAAATATCAAAATTGACTTTTTAACATGACGTAAACATAAAAAAGTAAGGACCCTTTCCTTACTTTTTTATGTTTATGTCATGTTAAAAATCATTAATTTGTTGATCAAAATATTTGTACATAGTTCAGACCCTTAAAGATGGCATAAAAGCTGGTGCAATAATTATAAATAAAATATTAAAAGACAGACATATTTAAATCAATAATGATAAAATAAAACTTAACTACTAACTTAAAAAATGAATTTGGTTTTACACAATTTTTATAGATCTTGTATGTTTTCTTACAGGAACCTCCATTAAAAGACTCAAACAATTGATCAAACAGGAGAAGTATATCTGCTACATCTTCACATTCTTGAGGTAGCAACTTATTTTCTGCAAAGATATAAAATGTAATGAGCACTTTTTAAATAATAAGAAACAATAAAATATTTGCCACAAGATAACACAAGTAAATAAGCGATAAAGAGACATCTTACAAAAAATAATTTCAACATTGAATATTATTTAACAAAGTATATATACGTACTTGCACAAAATCGTAAAGCTTCAATTTATAAAAATTTTCAGACATAACATATATTTCTGTAAGCTTATTACACATTCTTAACTCATCTTCTCCTGGATCAATTTTAAATGTTGCCATTTTGCTATTTTAACTTGGTCATTCTGGATATAAATTAGGTCTTTTAATTTGAAATTATTCCTCACACATTTTAATATATGTGGTGAGTCGAATGATGGGAATATATCATGATTTTTTAAGAATATCCTGCAATGTCTTCTTTGAGGGCAAGGTAAATAATTTTCCAAGGAAATTATAGCCTTTGGAACTTCTTCTCGAAATTGAAGGAGCTAATAATTTTTCTTCAATATTAAAATTCCTTCCACGGCCACTTTTATTACGCTGAGTTAATTGCATATTTAGCAATATCTAAGCAGGCTTTGATAATGATTTCAGAACTTTTTGAAATAATGTTGTCATGACATTTTTTCTGCTGCTGTTACTTGACTTTTTGGTCTTTTATTTTGTTTTTTAAAATCATTATTTTGTTTAACATTTTCTTTATTTTTATATCTGTATATCTTCTTTTAATCAATGTATCTGAAAAAAAGTATGACAAACAGGTAAGCATATAGAGATCAGATGAAATAATAACACCATGGACCAGATTATACTGGAATCTCTTTTTAATGAAAGATTTTTAATTGCAACTTCTGCTTTATAATGATATAATATATATTATGCATTATGCTATTAGAAAGAAAGAAAGAAAGAAAGAAAATAACTTTATTCGTTGCTACGCTAATACAAACACATAAAAAAAAACAAACAATTAACTCAACACAAAAAATAAACAATTAATAGTAAAAAGTATTTATAAAAAGTATTTAAATTTATGTTGGATTGCAGCAACGAAAAGGACCCGACTCAGCATTATGCTACAGCAAAGAGCCGCAACGCTGTTATTCTGTCGGGACCACTAATCTAAAAACATACGAGCAGCTGTCAGACAGATTTAATGCAAAAAAAAAACTAAAGATATTTTAAATGTATATGTTTATGTAATATAATATAAAGATAATATTCTGAAAAACGATAAATAATGAAAAATAAACAGATAAATATATTACTTTTAACTATGTTGGCAATAGTATATAATAGAATAATGAAAGGAATAATAATAATAAATTAAAAATATTTATACTATGTTATAGAGCTAATTCCTGGACAATGGTGTACATCATTGACCAATATGCGATTTTGTGTATTAAGTGTCTGCGCATGTGAAACTATTAGTGGAAGCTGTGAAACAAGTGCTCTGATGGAGATGGATTCTCAAGATAAGCTGTTTGCATAGGCATCTTTGGATACCATCGCCAATTGTCTGCTGCCTGCTGGCTCAAGTTGCCATCAGAATCTCCCAAGGGCTGCACCATGTGACGCATCAACATGTTTTGAAGCAGTGAATTACGAAGGATAATTATACACAAAGACAAGGCTGTATGGCATAGTTGCCTGCTCTCACGAGCGAATAACAAAAACAACAACAACAACTGCTTGTACATGTCATCTACAAAGAGAATAAGTCACTACGGTCATCTATTTCAATTTCAATTATAATATAATAGAAATTGAATTTCATTACGTACTTTATTCTTTAGAACATAGGGAACCATAAAAAATTAAAGTAAAATAATAATAACGCAAACCACCTACCTAGTGTATCAACAACCAGTCTTTGTATTGTTACTTTGTATTTTCTTTGTTATCTAGAAGGTACAATTTATATCGCATTTTGAAATTAACCTTGGATTGAATTTCACGAAAGGGGGGTGGGAGATTATTCCAACACTTTGTTGCTAGGTAGCGAAAACTGCCGCGAAAAGCAGCCGTGACGTGTCCTGGAACAGTAAGTAAAAACTTAGCGCCACGAGTACAGTGAAAGTTATGTTCACTGGACCAGGTAAGCTTTTCATATAAATATTCGGGAGTTTTGTTTTTAATTACTCCAAATAGTAAAGTAGCAAAGTGCAATTTGAGCCTTGATGACATGTTAAGCAGTTTGCTATTTTCCAAATAAGGAGAAACATGTGCTCTCGGAGGGATATTAAAGCAAAAACGAGCACATGCATTTTGTACTCGCTGAAGGAGCTTCATTGTTTTCGCTAAGAGACAGGGTCCGTAGGCCGAAATGCAGTAATTTAGTTTAGACAAGATGAGAGTCTCACAAAGGGTTACTCTTAAATTCAAACTTAGGTAATCACGTATCTTGTAAAGTACCTTTAACCTATAAAAACAAGAACGCACCACATCTAAAACATAACTCTCAAATTGCAACATGCCGTCTATTTTAAGGCCAAGATTGCGAGCCTCTTCTACCTGCTGAATGATTTCTCCTTCCAATAATATTCTGGGTTGACTGTCAGTTATTTTCTTAATTTGGTATCCAGATCCTAATATCATAAATTTTGTTTTAGCTGGATTGAGAATAAGCGAGTTCACTTTAGACCACTGTGCAATGCGCTCCAAGTCCTGATTAATCCTATTTATACTATCGGAAACCTCTGAAGGATGGAATGACAGATATAGCTGAAGGTCGTCAGCATACATGTGATATTTACAGTTTTTAATCACATGAATCAAATCACTGCAGTATAAAATAAACAGGAGGGGCCCTAATATGGAGCCCTGTGGAACACCCCTAGTAACAGGTAGAGGGTGTGACTGAATAGTACCTGTACCATCCGTTTTGTGCAGCTCAACAATCTGATGTCGGCCACAGAGGTAACTGTGAAACCACTTAATTGTACTATTTTCGAAGCCATAATAAGACATTTTAGAAAGGAGCATGTTAATGCTAATACTGTCAAATGCCCTGGAGTAGTCAAGGAGAACAAGAACCGTCCCCCTACCTTGATCTCTAGAAGCTAGTATATTGTCCACAACATCAACAAGTGCTGTACAAGTACTACGGCCTTTGCGGAAACCTGACTGATATTGTGGCAGAATATTATGTCTTTCCAAATATGTATAGACCTGATTATATACAACTTTTTCCAGAACTTTAGATAGATAAGGCAAGAGGCTAATGGGTCTTAACTCCTTGACACTGCTTGGGTTGGCTTTCTTTGGGATAGGCCGCACTAATGCTGTTTTCCATTGACTGGGAAAGGTAGAGCTGGTGATTGATTTATTAATGATATTAGTGATGGTATCGAGGGTGTGAGGAGATTAGAATTATATTATATCAAGAGTTTTAACCACCTTCTACATTTGAGTCAGGAGCCTTTCGTCTCAGAGTTCTAGTTATTTCAGATGCAACGAACGCAAGGTACGACTACGATTAACCCATTCCTAGAATTGACTACAGGAATTATTTCGGTCAACTGCCTACCCCACAAGCTATTTACCTTGTGCGTTGTTAGTCAGGTTTAGATATATAGCCTTTTTACTTGTTTTGTCTATGAAAAGATTTTCAGCATATTAAATCTTAATGTTGTACTTGTTATTATTATAGTAAATTCCAGCCTTGAAAATGGACTGCCTCGTTGGTCTAGTGTTTGTAGTGACACAACTACTGATCATGGGTTCGAAAGCACGTAAAGCAGTTGGTCCTGCGCCTGATCTCTCTCCGGTCATGTCGGTTTACCATCCCATCGGAATATGAGAGTGATGGAATAGGGAGTGCACCTGTGCATGCGCGTACACTTGGGCACTATAATCCTGTCCTGTGCCGATGGCTAGTCTCCGTTGAGGCTGACCGTCATGACCGAAATTCGGTCTAGAGGATATTATTATTATTAAATTCCAGCCACTATATCTTTAACTTATCGTAAATTTACTGGTATAGTAATAGAATATAGTTGCAGTAATTTATAATTTATTAATATTATTTTATCACCAGAGAATTTTCCGGACCGATACAACTTGGGACTTTCAAGAAAAAAACGACATTCATTTACCCGTATAGGAGGTACCCAAAATAAAAATGTTTTTTAAGATTTTATATTACAGTTTGGTATGCGTGATTAATATCTATAATTATGCCAAATTACAAATTTGTAGCACCTATGGTCTGTGTGAAACTGCAGACGGACAGACTTGGCAAAACTATAAGGGTTCCTTTTGTGTAACTATGGAACCCTAAAAATTCAAAATATTATTTAAAAAAAAATTCTTTAAGGTAAAAGTAAAAGTGCTAAGCCAATGTGCTTTACTATCTAGGGCTTTATAACCACTTACCACCGGGTGGGGTTGTTGTAGATGTTGTAGTCAAGCTATATACTAACACACCTATAATAAGTAAAAACTAAAAGTTTGCTTCACCATCTTTACTAATATTACAAAATGAAAGTGAGTTTCTTTAGTTTGCACTGCTAAAACAATAGCTAATAAACATGACAGTGAGAAAGCTTTTAATAAAGACTTACCAAGGTTACGACTAAGGTAAGTTGTTTTTGCAAGTCTAGTACGAGGTAATAAAAAACGATCCTCAAAATGCCGATCCAAATGAGGTGGTTATTGTAAATTTCACAATCGGTTTTATCTTTTAAATATGTTCCAGCTATCCCCTTCTATAGCTGAAACCTTTCCATTGAAGGTTATTCCGGTCTAGGAAAGTAGTGTAAAATATCTTAAGTGACAAAAAATACAGTGAAACCTTAATATAACGTGCCTCGTAATCCCTTGAATTGTCTATAAGAGTCAATGAAAAATATAACGATGTAAAATATAATATAACGAATAACTTCTTTATAAAGAATTTTCAACTATAAAGAAAAGTGTAAATACCTCTAATTAACGAATTTTGTCAATGGCGGCAAGTAGGGCGGCCAGGAAGAACAGATGCTTCTAATGAAGGACCTTCACGCTATCTTCGGGAAAGAGATAAGGGAGGTGAAGGATAAGGTTGCTCAACATGATAACCGCCTGTCGGAAGCTGAGACCCAAATCAACCAAGTTAAGAAAACACTGGATGAACTCAAACTTGGGGATGGAACTACAGCTCCCGTAGTAGCTACTGCACCTTCGCTACGTGGGTTCAAGGTGCCACCGTTCGACGGGACTTCTTCCTGGTCAGCCTACAAAATCCAGTTCGAGGCTGTTATGAAGGCGAACGGCTGGAATAAAAGTCAGGCCATGACTGCTCTCACACTAGGCCTGCGCGACCAGGCCTAAACAGTTCTGGAAGCTCTCGGTGAGGAAGTGACTTATGAGCAACTCCTTGAGGCATTGGAGGCGAGATATGGCGACGCTCACCTGGAACACGTCTTTCGTGCGCAGCTTAAAGATCGTGTGCAGCGCATCAACGAAAACCTGCAGCAGTAGACTCTAGAAGTGGAGAAGCTGGTGCGAAAAGCATACCGGTCTGTACCTGCGCTCATTGAAGGGAACCTGGTGCAGACATTCATCGACGGCATCCGCGACCTGGAAGTCAGAGCTGCTGTGAGGCTCGGGCACCACGAGACGCTTAAGGACGCCTTGGCCCATGCACTGGAAGTGGAAGCCGTGCGGCAGGATCATCGTTCCCATCGCGTCAGGGAGGTTGCAGCAGCTACAGTTCGCGACCGCAACAAAGGATACAGCCCAAGGTGCTATGGCTGTGGGGGAAAAGGGCCATCTTCGATCCAGCTGCCCTAAGCGAACCCTAGAAAGGGAAATTGAACGATCTCAGGAGGGTAGTGCGGCCAACAGCACCGCCCAGCAGCAGCAGGGAAACGAGTAAAAGCCAGAACTGCAGGGCTGGTGCTGGCTGATGTTAAAAGAGCCCCAAGGATCTCGATCTCACAAGCCCATGATGGGAACAGCCTAATCATAAAGGGCGAGATTAACGGAATGCCGTGTAAGCTGACCATAGACACTGGAGCCTCTCGTACGGTTGTTAGTTCCCAACTTATAAGTCAGTTCCTTGGGGACTCCACATACAACCGAGAACGCATTAATTTGGTAACAGCCACCGGTCAGCGTATACCCGTCCGTGGAGAGAAGGAGATGGAGTTGAAGCTAGGCAACGTGATCTACCTGCATAATGTCATCGTGGCTGATATAATGGACGACTGCATCCTAGGCTTAGACTTTATGAGGAATAATTGTTGCGAGATCGACGTTAAGCAAGGTGTTTTGAAATGTGGACACGAGGAACTTTTTATGGAAGGTGCGTCACCAGGGAACGTGTACAGCATCAAGAAGATTGTTCTTCCGCCGAGATCGGAAACAATTGTTCCGGTTAGTCTTCCTCGAAACGCTGGGCAAGCTCACCGTTGTGTACTTGTGGAAAGGGTAAACAATGACCTTCCATGGAAAGTAGCTCGAACCTTGGTCAGGACCAATAACATCTCAGGAGTACGTGTGCTGAACCTTTGCAACCGGGAACAAATTATAGAAAAAGGCACACTGGTTGGTACTTGTGAAAAAGTGGATTGGTTACGCCGGTGCCAACATATATCGATTGGGACCCCCAGCAAGGATTCAGAAACGAGAGTGACCACACTTCTGTGTCACAGGGTTCTGTCCCCGAACGAATTGGTCAAGGCGAAGAAGTTGTTACTCGAGTACGCCGATGTATTCTCATCAAACGATGCTGACATAGGAAAGACTGGTTTAGTTCAACACAAAATAAACACAGGTGAAGAGTTGCCTATCCGTCAGCGGCCAAGACGATTGCCGGTAGCACGTGAAAAGGAAGTGGAAACCATGATTGAGGGAATGGTGAAGGATGGTGTTATTGAACCTTCATCTAGTCCATGGTGTTCACCCGTGGTACTGGTAAAGAAGAAGGATGGCAGCTTGCGGTTTTGTGTTGACTACCGCCGTCTGAACGACGTTACTAAGAAGGATAGCTATCCCTTGCCGAGAATTGACGACACGCTGGACATGCTTACAGGAGTAAAGTGGTTTAGCACGCTGGACCTAAAAAGTGGCTACTGGCAAGTTGAAATTGACCCTAAGAACAAGGAGAAAACTGCATTCTCGACGGGAAAGGGTCTGTGGCAATTTAAAGTAATGCCGTTTGGGTTGTGCAATGCTCCAGCAACGTTTGAAAGGCTGATGGAACTTGTACTTACCGGGCTAATTGGCGATGCCTTTCTGGTCTACTTGGATGACATCATCATCGTGGGCCGTACATTTGAGGAACACCTTCAAAACCTGGAACGCGTGCTCATGAAGATTAATAGTGCCAACCTCAAGTTGAGGCCGAAGAAATGTTCACTATTCAAACGGCAAGTCAACTTTTTGGGGTATGTAGTGTCGGAAGAAGGTATCCGCACGAATCCAGAGAAAATCGCAGCTGTAAAGGATTGGCCGGTTCCAAAAGACAAGACGCAGGTTAGAGCATTTTTGGGTTTGTGCTCCTATTACCGACGTTTTGTGAAGAACTTTGCAGATATAGCCAAACCTCTGCATAAGCTAACCGAGGAGAAGCGACATTTCTGCTGGGATGAAATTTGTAACATTCCAGGAGCTCAAGGACCGTCTGTGCAAAACACCTATTTTGGGATACCCTGATGCAAGCAAAGAATTTATAGTTGACACAGACGCAAGTGATATAGGAATTGGCGGTGTGTTGTCTCAACGTAATGGTGACCAAGAGATCGTGATAGCGTACTTCAGCAAGTCGTTGTCAAAACCGGAAAGGAACTACGGTGTCACAAGACGCGAATTGCTAGCTGTGGTAAAGTCGTTGCAACATTTTAGCAAATATCTTCTGGGACGAAAATTTCACTTACGAACTGACCATGCTGCACTAAAATGGCTATTGCAGTTTAAAAACCCCGAAGTACAAGTTGCGAGTTGGATTGAACTACTGCAGGAATACGACTTTGAAATCGAACATCGCAGCGGGAAATCTCATGGCAACGCAGATGTATTGTCAAGAAGACCTTGTCCTAAAGATTGCAAACATTGTACTAGGCAAGAGAGTAAGGAAGTGGTATCCGTGAGGATGCTCAGGGCAGACCACCTCAGCAACGACTGGAAGGACAGCTTACTACATGCACAGCAAGAAGATCCGGACATCAAGCCGATTCTGGAATGGATAAAGGCCAGTGCTCCCAAGCCCAAGTGGAGTGACGTCTCAGCGATGAGTTCGACCACTAAAAGCTATTGGGCCCAGTGGGACAGCTTGCTGCTTCAAGATGGAGTTCTGTGTCGTAAATGGGAAAACGTTCGGGGAGACAGCTGTCATTTGCAAATGGTTGTCCCTAAATCTAAAGTACCGGATGTTCTACAGCTGTACCATAATGATTGTTCAGGAGGCCATCTGGGAGTTAAACGAACTCTACTGAAGATCCGAGAACGGTTTTACTGGGTCCACTGTCGAAGCGATGTCGAGGACTGGTGTCGCAAATGTACAAGTTGTGCGGCTGTAAAGGGACCTCAGACTCGTAGTAGAGGTGCATTGAAGTTGTACAATGTTGGTGCACTATGGGAGAGAATAGCCATTGACGTCGCGGACCTGTTTCCGGAGAGTGAAAGCGGTAACAAGTATTTCATGGTTGTGATGGATTACTTCACTAATGCCCAGAAGTCTTCGCCATTCCAAATCAAGAAGCTTCAACAGTTGCTGATAAGCTAGTTCATGAAGTCTTCTGTCGTTTTGGTGTACCTTTAGAGATTCACAGCGATCAAGGAAGGAATTTCGAGTCTCAAATATTCCAGGAAACTTGCCGAGTTATGGGTACTCATAAAACACGAACGACTTCTTATCACCCGCAATCTGATGGAATGGTAGAACGATTTAATCAGACATTGGAGAGGTACCTAGCAAAAGTTGTAGACAATCGGCAACGAGATTGGGACAAGCACATACAACAAAAGTTTTTGTTGTCATATCGAAGTTCTGTTCACCAAAGTTTGCGAAAAGCTTTCGCAAACTTTGGAAGAGAATTACGGCTGCCTGCAGACCTGATCACCGGGATACCACCTGATGCCCCACGCAGTATAACCGATTATGCAAATGACTTGCGGAACAAAATGAACGACATTTATGAGCACGTCAGACAATCGGGCCAGCAAATGTCTGAGAAAATGAAAACCCGGTACGACCGCAAAATGAACAATAAAGGGTTCAACGAAGGTTCATTAGTGTGGTTGCACAATCCAATCCGCAGCAAAAGGAAATCTCCTAAGCTTCAAGCTAAATGGGACGGCCCGTACCGGATTGTAACCAGGATCAACGATGTGACCTACCGGATACAGAAAGGCGCAAGAGGGACTCCTAAGATCGTCCATGTGGATCGCTTGGCGCGTTATTATGGGACCGATAATGCTCGGGACGAGCATGTCGGGCAGTGTTGCGTGAATAAGCCAACTAGCGCCATCTAGTGTCAGGAACGAGAGCGAGGGGAGCTTTGCAGAAAATGACATCACAAATCTCTCAACCGACAGCGCCATCCGAAGAACTAAGTTTCTAGAAAATCTACACTCGCACACTCGTCCCTTTGCGCGCATTTACTTGAATATTCCGGATGCTTCTTTGCTAATTTATATAAATAGGCGCTGCAAGATGCGATCGAGGCAGTGTTGATTTGGCGAGAAAAGCGAAGCTTCGGAGCGGAATAAAGTGAATTAGTGTGTTTAATTATTAGTGTTTTAAGTTTTGATTTGTGTAAAGTAAATTAAAGTGTTAATTTAGGTAATTTTATCGGCAATTTTTATTGTCACGAACCTCAAGCTCGTAACAATAAAGTTCCCACCATGTATGACCTTTAATCGCATAGTATGTGACTCATTTTACGATTTTTTTACCTCTTCATAACTGAATTTCGACCAACCTAACCTCAACATAACAAACCTCAGTTCAACGAATTACTTGATATAACCAATATTTACTTGTTCCCTTCCGATTTGTTATATAGAGATCGTACTTTATAATCATTAATTTCGAGGCGAGAGAGGGAAACTAAAACAGGAGATGGGCAATAACCCGCCTGCCAAGCGTGGCAGCTATGGCAAATAGTGGTCAGTGGACTTTTGATCATTACAGACCACGCCCCAACCTTCAATTTCTTAGATATTAGCTGTTTACAAGTGAACAAAAAACTGGAAATTACGCGAATATTAAAAAAGTACTAACCAAATCGGTCACATTTAAATATACATTCCTTTAGTGACATTTTTGTGCATATTCAATAAACAAAACTAAACAGGGTTTATAATGAAAGAAAAGACATAAACACACGCGAAATATGAATAACGTTAAATAGATATTAATATCCATTAATATCAATCTAATCTTTACTACTAGCGACCGCCATTATCTGCGTAGTAAAGTGCGCATGGAACATAGATTGTTTCGTATGCATGAACCTAATATATAAGCGTGCCCTCTAGTTGAAAAAATAAGTCTAGCCTAAGGTTTTGCAATGTAGATGGCAGTACAAAAAAATATCACTTTGTTCTCAAAATAATGTTCTAAGTTGCACGCCCATGTGCAGCAGTGTGCTGCTGTGTTTCGTGTGGTGCGTGTACACTGTAAAGAATCGGAAACCTTTATTACTGGAAATGAGGCACTCCATCTTAGTATTCTAGGGTGACTATGCATCTGCATTTTGAGTCTTAAGTGATGTTAAGTATAGATTTATATAAACCGCAGCGTCCACTCACCATCTGTACTGTGACTGTATCTGGACTGTGAGCTTGTTTGCCATCCTTATTTTATTAAAAAAATTGGTAAATCCAAATGTGCATGCCTTAAGCGCTCATTTTGTACGTCATTTTTTTAAAGTATTTTAAATACACACAAGTTTTCACAAATCACATTGTCACAATCACTTTTCGTTAATTTTATGTCAAACGTCAATAAAAAAAATTAACATCCGAAAGTGCACAACTCATAATACTCGTATTATGATCGTGAAAAATGTAAAAAGTAATCTCAATCATCAAAAGAATATATTTTTTTATTTTACTATGTTATTATTATTGAGATTCAATTTTTTTATTATTGTTAACTGGAAAAACTTTTATAAGAATTATCTTAAAACGATCAGGAATCAACTTAAATAATATTTGAATTTTTAGGTATTTGTCCTAGTTATAGTGTATTGTATCGTATTTGTAGTGGTGAACTCAGTCACTATCATAAATACTAATATTTTTACGTGAATCGTTAATAATTTATACTCCTTAAAAAATTTTTGAAAAAAATTTTTTCATCTGCTTATAATCAGTATTTTAATTTAGCATTCACCATAGTACGTTTTCAGGTCACTTTATAAAGTCCAAGACGCATAATTATATTTATATATAAATCAAACGTACTTTTATCGAAACAATATATTGCAATGATTTTTTTATTATAATAATAATATTAACCCTTCAATCCTAATAAAAATCCCATGCAGTTGCATGCGCCCGGCAAATCCCGAGCGGTCGCATGAGACCATACCTACCTTCACTTAAAATCATTAAAACTTATATTTAGAGACTACTTTTCTATAAAGAAATTTGGCATTATAAAATCTATAAAAAATTCTCTATCCTGTGGTCTAAACAAAAGCCAGGTTTTACTTATTTACAAAAAGATTTTTTTGTATTTTGATAACAAAAAAACGGCAGCGTGAAAATCACCATTATTTCAATATACATTACTCCAAATTATTTACGTAAAAAGATAAATTATATCCACACAAAAACTTTCATTACAATTTTATAATAAAACACTATACTAAAACACTAATTAAATACTAGAAAAATCCAAAAATCAATACAATAACATTCACGCGAAAATGGCGTATGAAATGAACGTCGATTATAAATATTAAATATATATATATATATATATATATATATATAATATAGAAAATTTCATATTGATTATATAATGCCAAGCTTCTTCATAAAAAAGTAGTCTCTATATATAAGTTTTTGGGTGAAAGTGCTATGGGTGGGTGCGGCCTCATGACTGCTAGGTATTTGACGGAAAATGGCCGCAGTCTCATGAGGCCGCCAGGAGTTTGAGAGGTTAACAATATCTTACCTTGGTCAAGTACGTATCAAATTAAGTTTCTGTAATATTTTGTATTTCTACAGCGATCGATATTTTTAATCACAAGCCGCTGTAAACAAACGATACAGTAATCCACTCACCATGGCGACGGAGTCAAAGTTGTGTCTATATTCAGTAAAATATATTGTTACAAGGCTGCGAATACACCGAAAATTCCGAATTTTCTTGGCCGAAAAAAATAATTATAACCAAACAAAATAAAATTAAACAGCCATTTACATTCCATAGCTTCCCACATGATAGATGAATAGATTGAATGGAACAATTGATATATTCAAAATTTATTATGTTTACCCCCCCCCCCATGTGGACGTGATAATTTTTTTATTTATTTAATATATTATAACATTCATTAATTACACATTACGTTACGGTACAATCATAAGTTTATAGAAACTTTACAGTGTACTGGTATCACCGACAATAAAAAATATGAGGGTGTAGTAAGAAAAAAGAAATACACTTAGTATTTATTAGTTAATTGCGTGACCTTCTATTCTATGTGACGCGAGCGCCGCGCCTCGGATCGGTCGTGTGCAGTGTATCTTGTGTACGGCGGCGGTGCTAGTTTTGGAATAAAAATGACGTTATCGTGCAACAACTGTAGAATCGTCATATGTGAATTATTATCTTATGTACAGAACAAACTGTCTGTAGCGGATGAAGACAGTATTGTGAGAATATGTGCTGCGACATTTTCGTCTGAGGCGATCGAGCAGGCGAATAAATTGCTCGTGGATTTCCTACGGCAGGATCTGCGTAAAACTAAGAGGAAGGGAAAAGGCAAGGAAACCCGTTTTTTAAACGATATAATCAGCATTTTTAAGGGCCCGGATCCTGATGTTTTGCCAGTGTTCATAGCAAGAGATTTAGATAAGTTACCTCCGATTACCTTCGATCATCTTGACGTCTCAAAATAACTTAAAGACCTAGCGGTTAAACAGGAGATAAAACACATTAAGTCATCATACGCAACTATCGACCAGCTAGAAAAAGTGAAAACGGAATGCCAAAATCTCAGAAATCCATCGCCGCCCTTCTCAGCTGCAAAGGTGAACATGAGAAGAGGCGCTTATCGAGAAAGTGGGCCCATAGCATTGTCTCAACTTGATAATACGATCATGACAAATCAGAGCGAGCAGTCCGATGTTGAAGCGTCATCTCCGAGAGATCTTAATTTAAACTATAGAAACATAAATTATATGGAGGGTAGTGCGTTTGGAAGTTACAAAGCACATCCCGCGAGCGGGCTAGACGCCCGCAGCGCGGTACAGGGTAGCGGGGCTGGCGCGGGTGGTGCGCGTGATGAGTCACCGCAAACGGCGAGCGCGCCGAGCGCTCCGAGCGCGCAGCCAAGCTGCGAGGTAGCGCCGAACCGGACAGCGGAGCCAGCTGCGGGGCCAGCCCGTGTGTTATCGTTCGCCGAGGTGACTAAAACAGAAGGTGAGTGGAATATTGTGCAGCGTCGGAAACCTAAAACGAGGTCATATCGTTATTTGGACGCCGCGGGTGTTTCCAATGACCAGAAATGTAATTTTAAAGCAGCGGACAGAAAAGTGCCAATTTTTATTACTATGGTGTATAAGGAGACGACGGAGACGGATATTGTGGAATATGTTTACAATAAGACGCAAGAAAATATTAAACTGGAAAAGATATCTTTTTTTGAGAGGTAACAAGGACTATAACGTGTTCAAATTTTTTGTACCTGAGCGGAAAATAAAAAATATTTTTAGATGCAACACTTTGGCCGGAGGGCGTTATATTCAGGCAATTCGTTAACTTCAGGCGAAATAATAGCAGTGGCACGAACGGTGTAGTAATGAATACCGTGAACGGCCATATCCCTGCTGTAAATGGATAAAAGTCTCAAATGTAAGTTAGTTAGCTTCACTGTAAACTTCGGAACCTTGCCTAAAGGACCCTTTTTAATAATTTAATTTAGTTATTATAATATATATTTTTAAGGTTTTTAGTATTAGAATTAGTTTGTGAATATATATTATAGCACAAAAAAAAACTGTAAAAGTATAAAACGCTCAGTTGACGATGTGAGATTTTTGTGTCAGTCGGCGAGTGTGATAGCACTTCAAGAAACTTGGTTATTTGGACACGATATTCAATTTCTTAGCGGGATTGATGAGCGTTTCGGCAGCACGGGCACGTCTGCAATGGATTCGGCGGCAGGTATGGTTTCCGGCCGACCTTTTGGGGGTGTTGGGCTGCTTTGGGACAAAAGTCTTTTCCAAAATGTGTCGGTCGTGTGTTGTGATAATCCACGAATATGTGGCATACAAATAGTGCTGGGTGATAGGTCCATCTTAGTGTTTAGTGTGTACATGCCCACAGATAAAATGGTAAACCTTACGGAATTTACGGATTGTCTCAGTTCGGTGAATGCTATAATTAATAGTAGTAATGTAGAATGTGTATACATCCTTGGCGACTTTAACACACATCCGAATGAGCGGTTTTATAACGAGTTGATGTGTTTTTGTGACGAACAAGAGTGGTCATGTGTAGATGTACAGCGGTTAGGTGTAAGGTCGGGCACACACACTTTTGTAAGTGAGAGCCACGGGTCGAGAAGGTGGCTTGATCACTGTGTGGCGACGAAATCCGCTTTATCGTCTATTTTGAATGTTTATGTTAAGTATGATGTCTACTGGTCTGACCATTATCCTTTAGTAATAGAATGTAATTTGGATATTGTCAAACTAAAGTTGAATTTTGTATATAAAGTAACTAACGAGATTCTATGGGGAGATAGAAAACCGGAGGAGATCAGAAAATATACGAAATTATGTCATGAAAAGTTAAGAGCTATCGATTTTCCCGAAGAATTTCGTTCTTGTAGTAATTGTGTTTGTAAAGTGCATTGATCACAGATTACGTATCGATAAATTATATAGTAAAATTGTAAATTCTTTATCTGTGGCTGCCACTGAATCCTACACTGTAAGATCACGCGTTGGCAAGCGGCCTGTGGTTGGGTGGAACAGATATGTACGCGATGCCCACAGGGAGGCCAGATCGAAGTTTTTAATGTGGGTTTGGTGGGGAAAACCAAAAAATGGTAGTGTCTATGAGGACATGCATAGGAGTCGCAATTTATTTCAGTCGCGCTTGAAGTGGTGTCAGAACCACAGCCATCAAATAAAAATGGACATTTTGGCTACTCAGCACGCGAAAAATGATTTTCGTAACTTTTGGAAATCGACCAATAATTTAAATAGTAAACCTGGCCTACCAGTGAGCGTCAATGGTATTAATGATCATGGTCTTATAGCGGATATGTTTAGAGAGCATTTTACAGTGACATCACCGTTGGAGCCATCACAGGACATAGAAGATGAGGATACGCGTGGCCGGGAGATTAGAATTCGATTTACAGCGAAGGATGTCAATAAAACTATAGCTTCTATGTCCCGTGGGAAGTCTCCTGGCCATGACGGACTTAGTATTGAGCACCTTAAACATGCAGGTCCTCACTTACCTAGATTACTTTCTATGTTTTATAACTTATGTATATCGCATTCATACTTGCCCGCGGCTCTGATAAGAACTGTGGTGGTGCCTATTGTAAAGAACAAGACTGGAGACATATCTGATAAGTCCAACTATAGGCCCATCTCAACAACTTATGCCACGGTTGTTGCAAAGGTGCTTTTCAGTTTGATTAGCGCCCAGCTTGATAGACATATATGCCTACACGACAATCAGTTTGGCTTCAGGCCGGGTTTGTCAACAGAGTCGGCTATATTATGTTTGAAGCAAACTGTGAAGTACTATTCGGTTAGACGAACGCCTATTTATGCCTGTTTTCTGGACTTTAGCAAGGCGTTCGACCTGGTAAATTACGATATCCTGTGGCAGAAATTGAAAGATACTGGACTGCCGGAAGAAGTTACTAGGATCTTCAAATTTTGGTATCGAAACCAGGTCAATGTCGTGCGATGGTCCGAAACCTATTCGCAGCCATATGGGTTGGAGTGCAGGGTACGACAGGGGGGCTTAACTTCTCCTAAGCTCTTCAACCTTTATGTGAATGCGCTGATAGAGTTGCTTAGCACCACACATGTCGGTTGTCATATTGACGGAGTATGCCTCAACAACATCAGTTACGCAGATGACATGGTGTTGCTGAGTGCTTCTGTTTGTGGCTCGGCAAAACTGTTGAGCATATGTGAGAGCTACGCCCGCAGTCACGGATTGATTTATAATGTCAAGAAAAGCGAATGCATGGTCTTTCAGGCTAAAGGTAAAGCCTTGCCCTCGTATATACCACCCATTAAGTTATACGGTACCCCGTTAAGAAGGGTGTCTCAGTTTAAGTACATGGGTCATATAGTATCCTTTGACCTGAAAGATGATGCTGACATAGAGAGAGAGCGCAGGGCATTGTCTGTTAGAGCGAACCTGATCGCTCGCAGGTTCACTCGTTGTTCAGTTCCTGTTAAAGTAACGCTATTTAGAGCTTACTGCACTTCCTTTTACACGAGCAGTCTGTGGGTGGATTACACGCAGAAACAGTATAATGCCCTGCGTGTTCAATATAATAATGCATTCAGAGTGCTGTTGGGTCTGCCTCGTTATTGTAGTGCGTCGGGTATGTTCGCGGATGCGCGTGTGGATTGTTTCTACACCACCATGCGTAAACGATGCACATCCCTGGTGCGCAGGGTGCGGGCCAGTTCCAATAGTATCCTGAGGGCATTTTCTGACAGGTTTGATTGTCAGTACCTGAACCATTGTCATATGGTGCACGTGCTGACTAATCGGGCCTGTCTTAGATATAGTTTTGAAAATTAGGTAAATAGTTTTAAGTTTTACTAACATTAGTTTTAAGATTTGTATCGTTACTAACATTCTATGATCCTTGTGGTCGAAATAAACGACTTTTATTTTATTTTATTTATTTATTGCATAATGCACCGCGCATGAATCCTACATTTTATACAGGGCGCTAGTTTTAGGGCGTTATCGTAGTATTTATTATTAAAACATATTATGTATAATTTAAATTATTAGTAATGCATTCCATAAAGTAATTTTTTAATTTTAATTTAATATTTTTTGATTTAGTTCTGATTTTACTGATGCTGGTAGCTGGTTAATTAGGTTAGGAATCATGTATTCTAAGGTACGTTTACCATATAAATTGTTGTATTTAGGTAAGGCTACTTTAGGTTTTCCTGAGTTGCGAGTTTCAGAGTATTCACATGTATGTGCAGTTTTTAACTGTTCATGGAAAAATTCTTCTATAAGAAGGGTAAACTTTACCTTTTCGTGTATAGGTATAATATTGCAATGACTAAAGAGGTTGTGGTAATCTGATTCTTTATACTGGTTTTTAATACTTTCCGGGACTATCGTTTTTAAAATACGTAATTGTAGTAGATAAATACGTTCTAAATGTGATCTGCACGTTCTACCAGAGCTAGACAAACTATATGCTACTATTGACTCTACCAGTGATTTATATAGCTGTATAAGTATTTTATACGGAATTTTATATTTAATTATAGAAAATTTTGCAAGCATACTACGTTCATCACATACATGCTCAATATGCTCTTTCCAATTTAGGCGACTATCTATCACGAGTCCTAAGTATGTCTGTGATTCTACCAGGTCAATGGATTCGCAGTTACATTTCATTTGGACCTGTCGTCTGTGAAGGCATTGGTGGTCATGCGCAATGAGCCTAGGTATAACATTACTCCTATTTTGACAAGAGCTAATGAACATTAACTTAGTCTTCGCAGCATTTAAGACTAATCCTTTATCATATGACCATTTAGTATGTTAAAATCGTCTTGTAGGAGGTTGAGAGAGTCGTTTATATTTCTCCCAGCCGCAACCAAGCAAGTATCATCAGGATACTGGTAAATTTCACATCGCCTGATAATATTAGCCAGACTATTTATATAGGTAATGTAGTGTAAAGGTCCTTTTACGGAGCCTTATGCAGTGCCTACAGATATATTTACTATGTTGTTCACTGAATCACCCACTTTAACCACATGTTGTCTGTCGGTGAGGTAATCCTTACACCACGACAGCAGTGGTCCTCTGATACCATTATCGTTCAGACTATCTAATAGTTGCTCATGACGAAGTGTATTGAAAGCCTTATTGTAGTCTATAAACACTATCAATATGTATTTTTTCTCATCTAGTTAAAAGCCAAACTGTTTATTAGTCAGTATATTATTTTTATCATAGAAGTTATAAATCTGTCTACTAACATATTTCTCGGCTATTTTGTTAATGGTAGGTAATATAGTGATCGGCCTATAGTTATTGTAGTCAAACTTATTACCCTTTTTATGTATAGGTCTAACAATGCCCGTTTTTAGTACTTGGGGATACTTGCCGTTCCTAATACTTGCATTTGTAAGATTTGTAATAGCTAATTTGACGACTGAGCATATTTTTTTAATATCTATGGCTCGTATACCATCAATACCAGGAGCTTTATTATGGTTTAGAGATTTAATGATATTTTCCACTGCAGTCGTGTCTGCAGGTATATACCTCACGTACGTGATACATTGGCGTTTTCACGATAGATTGACTAATCCAGTGGAGGTGTTATACATTTTGGTATAATTTGTTGCAAATTTTCATCAAAAGTCGTAGCAAATGTGCATGCGATGTTTTTAGCTGTATTCCTGCCATTGCTGAAGGCTTTCAGTAATAAATTATCAATCGACAGTTTTATTCTGCCGGTTAATCTAAATATTTAATATTTTCCAAAGATATCGTGGATTATTTTTATTACTATTTATTTCTAATTTTAGCCATTCATTTTTGCTTTTTTGAATTAATGAGTTTGCATAGTTTCTTGCTTTGTTTTAAAATCTTATTTTGGCTGTCCTTAGTCCATTTATTAAATAATTTATCTCTGTATTTACATTCTTTTAAAGTTTTTTTATTTAACCATTCATTATTTATTCGCTTAGCTTTTATTTTAATTTTTGATTTATATTCGCTGGTTTTATAACATTGTTTAAAGTTATCATTTATAAAATTATAAATTTGTATCGGACAGGTCATGGTATTCGTTTTTTCCAATTCGATTTCACTTAATGATTTTATTAGAGCATTGTTATTAATACAAGTCTTGATTTTAAAAACGCTCTGTATACTAAATCCAACACAGGTAAACACTATCGCGCGGTGTTCCGCCAGTGTCGTACCCATAGCAGCTGTGAAAAGGTCTTGTATATGGGATCTCGCGTTAATATGATCGATGCAAGATTTTCTTAACTTACCACCCGATATTTCTATTCATGTGCAGTACATTTCGTTAGCAGTAATCCCACGTACAAGACCCAAGCTGTACAATAAGTTAATATATTTATGTTTTACAGGACTATCGGAATTCAGGTCAATATTTATGTCGCCTATTACATACAACTCTTTATTACAACAGTATTTTTGTAAAGTGTTTTCAAGCTCAATAAGAAATAAGTGTTTACTGTTTTTAGGAGGACGGTACACGGCACATACTCTTAGGTCCGCAGAATAGTCCGAGTCGGAAATGATAGTGCATATAATACTCTCAAAGTGTTCTGTTTTGATGGTTTTCGCAGACTAGTTAACATTTGGTATCCTGTAATTTGAAAAAGACAACTAATAGACTCCGTAATATTAGCCTCAGTTATCACAATAACATCTATACACTGGTTGGAAGTTATAATAGTTTGCTCTAAACAGGCAAAGTTTTTTATCATAGACCGTATGTTGATATGCATTCATAACAAGGTAATATCATGATTTTTGGGTAGAAATTTAAGAAAATTGTTGATATTTGTACAATCTAAGCATTCAAATATTTCATCACTTAATGTTTCCATTAAAAAAATTAAAATTAAAATATATATATATATATATATATATATATATATAAAAAAGTACTTCTAAAATCAATAATAAAAATAATATATACCTTATTATTAAATTACTAATTCTGTTTGGCTAATATGTGCATATAATTTAGAGTTCTTAGATAGTGTATGGTGGAGCGTCGAGCCTAAGGTTGCCGAAGTCTAATTCCCCGGTTGAACCTTAAACCCTATTACGCGAGCTATTAATCTAAGTGGACTGTATCTACTAAATGTTTCTACACTTATATAAACGGCAACTATAGCATGCGGTACAATGCACTCGCTCTTCCCTAAAAACGAACTATTATTTGCCAAATCGATGAAAGGAATCCTGCTTGATTAGGAGAAAACAAAATTGGAGCGGGTTAAAACACTACTAGGAATATTGACTCACCGGGGTTTCTTCTATTCGGTCGAGCACTATAGCTGCGACTTCTGGAACTTCTTCTGGAACACTCCGGAGAGAGGCGGTGCGCGACTACATCTCACACGAGGTGAGGCGGGTTTCCTGGAGCTCGACTGCTTCCAGGCTAAAGCGGTTCTACTAGCGGTGTGGTTCCAACAACGAGCGCGGCGGGAAGAGGGTGCGCGTCGGTCGCGCGTGCCTTATATATCTTCGGTTCCGATGATTATGTGATGTTCTAGAATCATCTTCTTTTCCCTCCCACCCCACCACCCCGATGTGTCGATAGGAGGGTATGAATGATATCGTTTTGGAATGGGATAACCGATTTGGCAGCCTACCGTCAAATTAAATAAATACGAATGGTTTTCCGCGCAACCATCTCCCCCGCCCTTGAAGGATTTCCTTCAAAAAATAACTAAAACAACTAGAGCTAAGATCAAACTAACTAACGCTAAGATTACCTAAATTCAACTACAATTTCTAATCTAGAAAGCTAATTTAAATTATGGAAGAGGCAAGGGGCACAAACGGACAACAGGACGTAGGTAAGACCCAACCGCACGCTATCCTAATTACTCCGTCGGAACCGGGAAAGACCTCTTCGACAATTCCTAACGGCCAATGAAGAGGCGGCGTATTCTCTTTGCTGAGCACAACTACAGTTCCTACAGCTAAAGGCTCAGTGGCTGTGTTCCATTTTTGCCGAGACTGCAAAATATGCAAGTATTCCATCCTCCATCGTTTCCTAAACGATTGCACTAACCAGTCTAATAATTTGTGGCGTGCGGAAATGCTAAGTCTGTTCTCATCCATATCTACGGCGGGCAAATACTTTAAAGGAGTTAAATTTAAAAAATGTGCTGGAGTTAGAGCCAGCAGTTCCGAGGGGTCACTAGACAACGTACGACAAAGTGGGCGGTTATTCATTACGCATTCGATTTGAGCGAGCACCGTACTTAGCTCTTCGAAGGACAAAATTAGATCTCCTATTACTCGGTATAAGTGACTCTTTAGACTCTTAATATTAGTCTCCCAATTGCCCCCAAAATGACTCGCGCCTGGGACGTTCAGAGACCACTCAATGCGGTTCTCGGCTAGAATGTGAGCGAACTCCGAATTATAA
Source organism: Parnassius apollo (assembly GCA_907164705.1). Lineage (NCBI taxonomy): Eukaryota > Metazoa > Arthropoda > Insecta > Lepidoptera > Papilionidae > Parnassius > Parnassius apollo. The sequence goes on from CAJQZP010001029.1 coordinate 264,395, forward strand.
TACTTGCTAGTTAAGAGCTCATGTAGTTCTGATAAAATACGTTTTGCACCGATGTAGTTCGTACCGTTATCCGAATATAATTTACTTACAGGGCCTCTACGGCCTTGTAAGTAAATTATATATACTCTCATACAAGGCGGGATAGAAATCTTTTAAATGCACCCATAAAGCCTGCTGTGCTTAGATCACCAACGAGTTCTATATGCACCGCTCGAGTAGTTAGACATACGAAAATGCAGACGTAAGCCTTTGTGGATTTTATACCACGGCCGCGAGTGAGCGTGACCTTAAACGGACCAGCGAAATCAGACCCGGTGTGCGTAAAGGGCTTTACTGATTGTATTACTCTACAAGATCTAAGGTACGCCATTTCCGGAAATGACGGCTTGGGGCGTGCCCGAAAGCAAGCTATACATCTGTGCACCCGATTGCGGTGAGTGCTAGTTTTAGCACTAGCGTCGAGCACTACACATAACTTAGATGTAAGTTTGTCCTCCCTAATGACCCCGTGGTGTGGTATGAAATACGACGGTGTGTCTTCGTAATTATCTAATTTCGAAGCCACGAGTGATATGTAACCTTCTCTTATATATTCGTTAATAACGCCGTCATAAGCTTCTTTTAACTGGGGTGAAGCGAGCATCCTACGCTCCAAGCTGTAGAAACGTTTTTCCGCCATTTGACGCGAATCGCGGAGAGATAAAACATCTCCCTTAAAGGGCAGCGCTACACTATATCTACCGTCGCGATCACGAACGGTCGTGCGGACGTAAATTTCCTCGCATAATCTGTCATATGAGCTAGCTATGGGTGGGACGTTCACCTCCTCCATCTCCCAAATTTTGCGGACTAACGACTCGAGCGGTTCGACAGCCATACCACAATAAGAGGTTGCCGAAATACTATCTATGATGGGGGCGGAGCCAACGATAACATAGCCCAATACGGTTTCCAGTGCGTAAGGCGCGGTATGCGAGGAGTTGCCCTTGACCTTATTGTTTAACAAAAGATGAGGGAAAAGCGATGCTCCAATGAGCATGTCTATGTTTCCAGGAATGGCGTAAGTGTCGTCTGCTGGAGTCAAATTTTTAAATTCAATCATTGCCGAGGTGTCAACCGAAACGGTAGGCAGCCGTTCAGTGACCCTATCCACTACTAGTGCATTTATATCAAAGTTAACATTACGATCTATCCGAGAATAAAATTTTAAATTTATATATCCCTGGGTAGCTTTACTAGTACCTCCGATACCTTTGACTACAGGACATGAAAGTGACCTATTTATTACTAAGCCTAAGCGCTGACAACATTGTCGCGTTATAAAGCTATTTTGGGCTCCGCTGTCCAGCAGTGCACGGACGCTTTGTTCGTTTCCACGCGAATCCCTAACCAAAATACGCGCCGTACCCAGTAACACGGTTGAAGGAGGTTGTGCTCCCATATTTGCCAATGAGCACAGAGCGACGTCACCAGGTCGACCGCTAGAATCGTTGACTTTAGTGGGGGTGAATTCCTTGTCCGCTTTACTTGACGCCGATATGTTGCTATTTTCAAAATGTAATAACGTGTGATGTTTCCTGGCGCACTTGCTACATACGGAACTCGAATTGCATTTTGCAACTAAATGCTTATCACTTAAGCAGTTCAGACATAGGTTGTTTGTCTTTACTAATTTATAACGTTCGCTTGGTGAATATTTACGAAAAGTCGCACAATTATATAAATTACCGTGTTTATCTTTACATACGATACAAGTATGCTGAAGTGATGTTGACGTGGCGGTTACGTAACTTAACGACCCTGCTATTTTAGATGGTTGAGTCTGTCTACGGTCGACGCACCTTTTAATCTCCTGTTTAACGTTCGGAGAGCGCTGCATCACCTTTATTTGATCTCGCACGAACGATGCTAATGAATGAAAGGAAGGCATCTCCGAGCTACGATGCTCCATTTCAAACGCACGCACGGTGTCGGGGTCTAATTTCTTTAGTGCAATATGGAGAAACACCACGTCCATAAGGTCATTAAATTTCAAATTCTTAAGTGCAGCCACCGATGCCACAAATTTATCTAAAAACTGCTCTAAGCCGTTGATGTTCGCGGATGATACAGGTTTAGGATCGAATATCTGGTTCAAATATTCGGAAGCTAACATTCTCCTATCTTCATATTTAGTTTTAAGCGTTTCGAATATTAACAAGTAATTGTTTGCTGTAGGTGTAAAACCAGAGCAAATTGACTGTGCTCTGCCACTAAGTTTACTAATTAAATAATATAATTTTTCAGCGTCCGATAACGATGGGTTATTGTGTATATTGTTTTGAAAACTACTGAAGAAGAAGGGCCATGTCTTAATATCACCATTGAATACCAGAATATCTATTGGCGGCAACCTAATTGAGTCACGTGGACGTACCTGTATTTCCGACTTTGCTTCGTTTTGAGATTGTAAGAGTTTCTCCGTTCTTTTCACGCGACACAACATGTCTTCAAATGCTAGAAGCGGTTGGTAGTTCACTATGTATTTCGGTTCGATTTGTAATTCCAAATGATTAATTTGGTCTAATATTCTTTCGTAATCCGTCCGCAAAGAATCTACCGTTTCAATTTCATTCAAAAAAGTTTCCCGCACTGCTTCTACATTGATGTTCTTTATGTGATCACTAATACTTTGTATACGTGAAAAAAGTATGTCCCTCTTGGCATAAAGCGTTTTAATTTTAATTTCATTTCCACTAACTGCCATTTTAAATTATTGTAATAAAGTTATATTAATCACAATTAATCTCACAACGCACAAACAATGGAGAATGGATACTCGTATGCCGTATTACGTAATTAAATCGAACACCTGTTACAGCGAGTCGAGGTGACTCAATATTTTTATCAAAATTGTCGGGTACGCGTACAAAACGATTGCTATCACACTGTTTCAATTATTTAAGCAACTAATAAGCTTAAATTTAAACGAAATACAAACACTATTTAAATGAATAATTCTGTTTGCGAGTACCTAACCAAAATTTAAATTTAAACGAACACTATTTAAGACTGTTCCATAAACTAGAGTGCATTATCTAAATAATTAATCTTATAATTTGACCAGAAAATGGTTGAACGACTACTAAACACCAGTCCAAATCCTGCCGAAATGACCATAAAATGGTGGAGCGTCGAGCCTAAGGTTGCCGAAGTCTAATTCCCCGGTTGAACCTTAAACCCTATTACGCGAGCTATTAATCTAAGTGGACTGTATCTACTAAATGTTTCTACACTTATATAAACGGCAACTATAGCATGCGGTACAATGCACTCGCTCTTCCCTAAAAACGAACTATTATTTGCCAAATCGATGAAAGGAATCCTGCTTGATTAGGAAAACACAAAATTGGAGCGGGTTAAAACACTACTAGGAATATTGACTCACCGGGGTTTCTTCTATTCGGTCGAGCACTATAGCTGCGACTTCTGGAACTTCTTCTGGAACACTCCGGAGAGAGGCGGTGCACGACTACATCTCACACGAGGTGAGGCGGGTTTCCTGGAGCTCGACTGCTTCCAGGCTAAAGCGGTTCTACTAGCGGTGTGGTTCCAACAACGAGCGCGGCGGGAAGAGGGTGCGCGTCGGTCGCGCGTGCCTTATATATCTTCGGTTCCAATGATTACGTGATGTTCTAGAATCATTTTCTTTTCCCCTCCCACCCCACCACCCCGATGTGTCGATAGGAGGGTATGAATGATATCGTTTTGGAATGGGATAACCGATTTGGCAGCCTACCGTCAAATTAAATAAATACGAGTGGTTTTCCGCGCAACCAGTGTATTTTACTTATATCATTCTTACGTGCTGTTACGGACCCTTTTTTTAAACCAGACGTATTTGTAGTTAAGCTTCGTTTTTAATTCCTGTTTCGCTAGCCATAGTATTTGTTTATTTAGTCGGTCATAGTTTCCCTGATATACACGATGGCATTATTGTTTTGTTCTTGTGGATGAATATCTGCAACGGTCACTGCTGTTGAAATTGCTGCTGCCAGCCACTTTAAATGCATACTCTCCTCTTTAAGTTCCACTCGTAAGCTACCATCTTGCTCTCCTCTCCCTCGCAGCCTTAGTGATTTCTTGATACCGGTTTTGGGTAAGTTTGACTTCACAGCCAAATTTTCGACTAGGTTTTCCAAATCCTCATTTTTATGCCAGGGTTGTAGGTACATTTGCAACTTCTATCTGCTTTGAGAGTTTTTCTTGTTCCAGCGCTTGAATTTGTTGTTCTAAGACGCCCACCCTGGTCCATGTTGTTATTTTTGTTACTTAGTTCAATGTTCTTTTTTTCTAAATTTTTGATTGTTTGCTTGAAAATTTCGATACATCCCATTACTTCATCAAGTTTGGCACTATGAAACTGTAGGGAGTCGTTTACTTACCTTATTTCATTTTTTATGGTTTTTTCTACTTCCCTTGAGATGTCCTTTATAGTTTCGCAGAGTCGAGTTGAGCTAGATTTTCAGCATCCTCTTCATCATCGTCCTCTGGTACAAATATTGAAGATTTACGCTTCGACGACTCCAGCACACATTTCAGGCATATCCATCCCAATCCAGGAGATGCTGCTTTAAGAGCATTGAGCTGCTTGTTGGTTAATCCAATGCATTTTGTGCTGATATGTACTAAACGCTAATATTTGTTGCATTCCACTCCTGGGGAACTTTTTGTAATAGATTTATTACAGTTGTCGCACTTGGTAGACATAGTAGGTAGTTTCGAAAAAAATATTTAGTTATACAATAGAAGCTCACGCGGTTATCGATAGGTTCAATGCACACGACGTTTCGGCGGTGAATGAAAAAATCTACAACATAAGTCACTAAAACCACTTTTTATGTAAAATAGAAATATTAATTTCTATTTTACATAAAAAGAGTAAAATTTAAAAAACATTATAAGTTGAACAATCACTTATCTTTCTGATAATGTGATTTTTATATAATTTATATCTTCAATATGATTGTTAGATGCGATTTCATGCGACAAAACATTGAATTCTTGATTTTTAGGCGTTAGTAGAACATACTTACGCGTTTTGCGCTTAAGGCATGCAAAAATACACCGTGTGATATTGCCTTCAATAATTATTCGCTCTTTAAATAGTTGGTAGTACGCTCATTCTGACGTTAAGAAAAGGATAATGCAATGGGGAAGAACCAAGGGACGTCGCTACTGATGAAAAAATATTTAACTATTATTCAGTAAATAGAATAAGGATAATAATATAGGTTTTAGTTGTTGCGAAAATCACTTGTCGTTCGTTGTATTTTTCGTTGCAAAGTTACCTTAGCTAACGCCAGCTGGTAATATATTTGAATGGCTTATTCAAGCAACGACCTGTAATAATAACGATAAATCGAAGGTTATATAAGTACAAATGTTTAAAGTCGTATTCAATACGTATAACAGTATATTCGACGTATTGCATGGGTAAAACAGCACTTATGGCTATAAAATTTCATGGAATTAGTTTTGATATAATTTGTTATAGAATAAGGGTGACAAACCAGCACACAGTCCACCTGATGGTAAGAAGCCGCTGGAGCCCATAGACATTTACATCAATTCTAAATTAAGAATCAAAATGCATATGCGTTCTCATCTCTGAGGATTAAAATGGAAAACCACATTTCCAACAAAAAAGGATCTCAGTTTTTCAACACTCACCATACAACGCATTGCGTTACTATTTTACGATGGTGTTCTGTGAGAACGTGTTCATTCCTGGTCGAGCCGACACATTAATGCTACAACCATAACATAGCTGCAGCCTGGCCCAACCACTATTATATATCCCTGAACTACCACGGCTCTACCAAAGCAGGTATAAATCTAATAGGTCTAACATACGTCTAACTGCTGCCCAGTTACGCGAAGCACTTTTTTCATTTATAAATGTTAAAAAAAATTATAAAAGTTAAATGCACGAACAGAACGATTTGACATAAATATGCAATTACGTAGTTTTCTGCGGCCAGTAGCTCATCGCAGAACTTTTATTAAACGTAGAAAATTTTCCCAGCCCGCAATTTCACGGAATAAATATGTTTGTAAATTTTTAACGCTTAACTTAAGTGCTCTTTAAACTACTCTTTCAATTTCACCAAAGCCGAAACATAAAGTTGTAATTATTAAACAGATATAGTGCGCAATATAAAAGAAACTTTAGGTACATATAAAAATAATGAGAAATAAAAGTTACGGTATTTTTATTGTGTAATTAGTTGTAGTAAGAAGATAGACCTTTCATATCTCATATCTATATCGACCATAGTAATTAGTAAGTCATTACATTCGGTGACGCCTCCTCTGTCTGTGTCTGTGTTTGTATACTTTATAATCATGAATTGACGAACCACACGAGTTTTAGCTTTTCGGGGGAAAAAATAAGATAATTAATGATATCCCAACCTATATGAATTCGCACTGGCGACACTGTACACCTCATGTCGTTGTGAATTTTTCGCATCTTCGAATTGAAAGTTTAAAATTGTTTTTTAAGTAATAGTTTTGGATTTTATTATTAGCAAAAGGTAAAAACTTATTGAAACACTAATTATCCTTTTGGACGATTGCAATGTATGTAATTTTTGCAGTTAAATAGCTAGTGGGGTAAATTAATTATAACGCAATATGTGTAATCTATATATGGGACAGAACGAGCGTGTCTAACTCTATAATTTTCTAATAAACTCAATATGTTTATTGTATGTATATTTATATATTGAATACGTATATTGTATATGTATTTAAATAACCTGTAGGGTAGTTTTATAAAACGCAAAATATGATATCTATGTATAAAAAGAACGAGCGTCAGGACATTCTTTACCACAAATTATAAGACACACACACACACACACACACACACATATATATATATATATATATATATATATATATATATATATATATACTAGCTTGCCAGGCAGACGTTATTCTGCCCTTTTCAACGACCCTTTGTCATGTCCTATTATAAATCCTTAAATTCACTAAACAAAATTCGGGTTTTACTTCATTACAAAAATATTTTACTGTATTTTGATTAAAAAAAAACATACCAAACGAATGTCGGCAGCGTGAAAATCACAATTATATCAATATATATTACTCGAAATTATTTCGGTAAAAAGATAAATTGTAATCACTGAAACACTTTCATTAAAATTTTATAATAAAACACTATACTAAAACACTAGAAATATCCAAAAATCAACACAATAACAACGTAAATTATAAATAAATAATCATATAATGATTTCTTATATTTACGCATTAACACTACACATTGAAATAAAACTAGTTTTTACGGAATTTATCGCGTATATTTAACTTTTTAAATACCCGACGTTTCGAACGCTTTACAGCACTCATGGTCACGGGCGGGACTAAAGTTAAATATACGTGATAAATTCCGTAAAAACTAGTATTATTTCGATAAATAATCATAGGATAACAGTTTTTTATTGCAATAGCGGATAGAGTATTTCATATTGATTACATATGCCAAACTTTTTCATAGAATAGTAGTAGTTGTTGCTGTGGGTGGGTGTGACCTCTTGAGACCGCTAGGGATTTGACGGAATATAGCCGCGGTCTCATGAGACCGCTAGGGGGTTGAGAGGCTTAGAATAGATATTTGAGATAATTGTGTCCGAAAACTGAGCGATCACTAACGAATCCCAAGATTAAAATGTCGTTCTAACGTTATTTAAAAATTATTAATTAAGCAAGCCAAGGATGTTTAGTTGTGACTCAAGGCCAACTAAAAACCACATGCAAACAATGAAGTCTCAGATAAAAGATTTACAACTCCTGAGGACGGTGGTCATTGCATCTGTGCGAGCGAGACGCATTATATTTACGCGGGAGTGACAGAGACAGGTAATAAAAGGTTAAAGTATGAATTTCTTCCTGCTATACAGTAAAAAAGTAAAGTAAGACTATAGCAGTAAAGTCGTTCTTAAAGGAGCCTCTAAATTACATAAACTACACAGTCTAATGCAGTTATTTACAGCATCATTATTTTCTATATCAGTCTCTTTAACCTATAATATATACTATGTATAATTTGAAAGTATAGGGCTCTATTTTAAACATTACTTTCTATGTGGTACCGCGAGCATAATAACCCTTGCATACATTTTTGTAGTAAAAATAAGTCAAGGAGTTTGTTTCTCCGCTGAAGAAAAGAAAAATGTCACACTTTAGTTTATCTGAGAAGGTAATGATTTTACCGTGTTTAAAAACGATAAATAATCCTGGACTGCTGATAAATATCCTTTAAAAAAGAAACGAAGGATAAATCATCCGATATCTTGGGCATTTCGAAATTGGCCATGTATCGTATTTTAAAAGAATATATCGAAACAGACACCGTCAATCCAGCTGAATCACCGAAAAAACGACTCTCATTAATTGAAATGATTGATGAGTTTTATAAATCGTGCATTAGACGAATAGTGTACAGCTTTTATTTAAAAGGAGTGTTACCTACAGCAAAAAAGGTGCTACATGTCATGAATGCGGACGAATCCTTACCAAACATTGGCTTGACACCGTTGAAAAAAAAATACTGAAACATTTGAAATTTAAGTATGTCAAACGAAAAAAATCTTACTTCTTTCTTAAAGGCCGGCAACTCACCTGCAATTCCCCTGGTATTGCGGTTGATCAAGGGCGTTGGTAGTCACTTAACATCAGGTGAGCCACAAGCTCATTTGCCCCTCTCTTCTATAAAAAAAACGAAGGAGAAATAACGGGTTGATCGACAGTAAGACTTATTTTTATTATTGATTGTCTGTAGGTGTACCGCAAGGCGGCATTTTTTCTCCTCTCTTGTTTTCGTTGTTTATCAATCTTCTTACTACCAACCTTCAATGTTCTTACCATCTCTATGGTGACGATCTTCAGTTATACTCATAAACGTCCTCGGTTAAAATTGTTAGCGCTATTCCAGCTATTAATCAGGACTTACAAAGCATTTTAGATTGGTCACAGTGCTTTGGTATAACGGTAAGTCCCAGTAAATGCCAGGCTATCATCATTGGTAGTCGTCGATTGGTGTCACAACTTAACATACCTGATCTACCATCCGATCGCAACGAAAACTGTAATTTCTTTCTGCACTAGTGTCAAGGATGTGGGTTTAATTATTGACCCGACCCTTAATTGGAGGTTACAGGTGTCAGAGATTTGTCGTAGAGTCACAGGCATACTTCGTTCCATCTATAGTCTAAGTTATTTCTGCCTCCTTCAACTAAGCTTCTACTTATCCAATCTATAATTCTTCCATTATTTGACTATGTAGATGTTTGTCTCTCTCAGGAGCTGCTAAGCAAGTTGGACAGATTACTTAATAACTGCATACGATTCATCTTTGGCCAGCGCAAATATGATCACGTATCAGAATTTCGCTCCCAGTTAAAGTGGTTGACTATACTTCCCTATACCTCCCTGTTTTCAGTTTTTAATGATTCTTCCTCACCCCTTTACCTAAAAGAAAGATACCAATTCCGTAGTGACACTCATTCTCTCGGTCTCCGACCTCCACACAATTTATTACTGTCTACTCCTCTCCATCATTCTGGGTATATGTCAAATTCTTTCACACTTACTTCCATCTCCCTCTGGAACAAATTGCCCGTTGACCTGCGAATAATACCTGCCAAAAACGTTTTTAAAAGAAAACTATACAAACATTTCCATAACCAACAAATTTGAGTCCACTTACTTTATAATTATGTAAGTTATTTGTATATACATTTATTCAGATACATATGTATAAATGTGTGTATTTATTTATATACGTATATTAGTTACATTATTTATATGCTTATGTGTACAATATATATGTGTATATACGTATTTATAATTATGTATGTGTAACATGTACAAATTTGAATTGAATGTGATCATGACAACTTTACTGCCCATAACTCACTCTCTGTTCTACCCAAGGTTAGCTGGTGGAGAATGCCACATAGCATTAAGCTTGCCTTTTGTACAAAATCTTTGGTGCAATAAAAAATAAAATAAATACACAAACAGCGTCCATATCGGCTCGAAACCTACTCTGGTAAATATAAAGTAGATAGAGTATAGTAATATAGTATGTAACCTTTTAATTGTTATTTATTTAATAACCCTAGATTATAAGTTCTTTTTGTAATTACCAACCCACTCTATGGAAAGAAATTTCTGAAATAATGGATAATTATAATATCGCTATCTCTATGTACAAAATATTTTGAATTTATTACGTACTTCCTCCTGAATAAAAAAAAAATTTAAACTAAATTAATACTGAAAAATCATATTCATATTTCAAGTAATCAAATTACAGAAGGTGTTTATAAAATGAAAATCCTTTTAGTTCATAGTGAATACGATATTATTTTACGGTCAAAAAAGTACATGAGTTTCTAGAAAGACTAAAAAATATCGAACATATTTGTAATAACACTACAGCTATATCATACATAAACCATAATGTGTGTGGCATGTAATAACCACATAGAGTGAAATAGTTTACGAAATTTATCGTGTAACATATATCTGTTTCTTATTTGCCTTATAAATACCTCCTCAAAGTATTCTCTCGTACGCTCACAAACCAGGAAAAGTAATGACTAAATGAAATGGAAATGAAACTCCTAAGTTTATAGGCAATTTGTCTCTAAGTTTTTGACCAAAGTTAATAGATAAACTAAAGTTGATTCATTTGATATTAGAAAAATATAAATGCATAAAATTCATGGGTAAACCTTAAGTTTTACCCGTGAATTTTATACTTTTCTTCTTACACAATCTTAAAATACGATACAGAAGAAGGAATAACTTTCAATTCTTCATAAGCCTGGTACTAAATCCTTGTTAGAAAGAAGAAAAAAAAAAAGACTTATTAAAATTCTTACCCTGGTCGACAACTGTTATGTAACATCTCCATAGATCTAAACTTACTTTACTGCGGCTGCTGTCGTCAGGGAGGTATTTATGTACGAAAAGCATAAAAATAATCATTAAACCCTTGTCTGTATATACAACACGTCTATTGTCAAAAATCGTGGTAGATAAAATAAGAAATTTACTTATTATGTGAAGTGTTCTTCCTATTATGTGAAGTGAAGTTTAATGGGTTTTTTCTGGTGTAAATAGGATGAAAAAAAAACTAGAATACGATCAATGCTGAAGTCTAACACAATTTGGTTTACATGAATTTTATCAAAAAAAAGGAAGAGAAAAATATTTTATTAGTGCGAGAAAATATGAGTATTTTAACCGACTTCAAAAGGAAGATTTAAAGAAAAGTAAGAAGAAAGTATTCAACTTAGCTGTGTGTGTTTCTTATGTGTGTTTCCTCACAAATTTCCTATGAGTGAACCCGTTTTGATGATTCTTTTTTTTTATTTAAAAGTTGGTGCTTTTCTGTGGTCCTAAATAAATTTGATCAAGATCTGACTATCAGTTTTTGCGTCATTCATAACAATACGTATTTAGTGGACTTCGAATACATAGATGATGTTCTTATTTTATTTATATTGAAGTCGACTATATTTTTTTTAATTTTACCACTTGTATCATTTACCTTATCAAATCACATAAACGTCACTAAAGCGGTATGAAATTTAGTAAATTTGTGGTTTATTTTCAAAACTTCTTAATATACCTGCAATAAGTCAGACAGTTAGATAAAATATTTTAACAAGAAAATTAATTAATTGTACCAGGCATTTATCCCTTTCTCGTCCTAGATGAAGTGGTATTGATATTGAAAATGTTAGATAGACAACAAAATTATATTCAAAACTTTTTCCACTTTTTATAATGGGCCATTGTTAATTAAGAGTAATATTATCCTTCGCATTGGAAATAGTATAAAATAAATGAACAATAATTCATTATGTGAAATTATATTATCTAAATTTATATATTATATTTAATGTTTTTTTGTTGTAAACTGTTATTTATGATAATTTATGACAGAAAATAATTTAAATGAAGCAATCTTATCTTTAAATATCTACATGGTATACAAACACAGGGGAGGCGTCAAGAAATATAATTGTTTGATCAAAGTACCTTACCTGTAAGTGTCCATCGATCAAAATTATATGAAGTTGACGCTTCCTCCGTGTATAACTCTACCCTGTTGTATATTATTACCCACCCTTAGGGCTTGCTTGCATTTTAATGATTTTTCATAATTCCAGTAAATATAAATTCACAATGACATGAGGTGTATTGTGTCGTCAGCAGAGCAGGAGCTCATATAGGTTGAAATACCAGTAAAATCTTTTTTTTCCTCCCGGAAGGTTAAAACTCGTGTGATTTGGTCAGTCAATTCATGACTACGTAGTATACAAACACATGAGACACTAATTTTGGCCCGACCTAACATTCGAACCCTGGACCTCATAATCAGAAATTACGTTTTTGACCACTAGACCAACGAGACAGATATAATGTATATAAAATCAATAGAGTAAAGTAGAATAAAAACTATTACATGACAAGCATATAAAGTCAAAAGACCAATCTAAATATCTTCATCATGCTAGTTAACAAGGTTTCAACGATAAATATATATCTCTACATTAACGATTTCAGAATATCGTGTGATAGCATTATAAAGTATAAATTCATAAAAGTTTAAAACTGTTTAAGAAAGGATCACATAAATAAAACAACGCGATGTAAACAATCGTTTTAATTTCGTGTCTATCAAAAGAAATTCGACTGATTTTCGATCATTCGTCAATTCGTCGTATAAACTATTATAATAATATATTTTATTTACAGTAATCATAATAATATACGCAGTGCGAGGAATGTGAAGTCCGGCAGTCCGTTGAGCCGCGGCTTGCGTCAGCGAGGCGGCGGCGGGCGCGGCTTGGCGGTCGCGTACGCGATCTCGGACAGGCGCACGTCGATGGGCGCGCGCTCGTCGTACAGCGTCGGCGCCTGCAGTATGATACCCGCCGACCCCACCACCACTGCCAGCGTGAAGATCCACAGGAACAGCCGATCCAACACCATCGCCACGTACTTCCAATCCTCCTTCACCTATGTGACAACCCACGTTTCAAATTAAACTGGTTTTTCCACCGACTTTACAAAAAGAAGGAGGTTCTCAATTTGACATTTGACAAAATTGAAAATTTTTCTGGGTGAACCAATTTTGATGATTCTTTTTTTATTTGAAAGCTAGTGCTTTTTATGTGGTCTCACATAAATTTGATACTGAGTTGTAGAATTTTTTGTTCATTTTTCCACTTTTATATACTTACTGCTGCGGTGCGCAGTGGCTTAACAATGAGTTACAGCGCTGGGGGCCGTTGGTTTGAATCCCGCACTAAACAAGTGGTAGAGCCATGCTGCAGTTATATTAGTAGTATAGTTGTAGCACGAATGGGTGGGCTCGATCGGGGAAGGACCACGCTCTCACAGAATACCAGCGTAAAATAGTAGCTTAATGCTGCTGTGTTTCGTATAGTGAGTAAAGAGAACCGGAGACTCTTTTTACTGGAAACGGCGCATTCTATGTTAGTCCTCACGGGTAACAACATATCTGCATTTGGATTCCTAATCAAGTGTAGATGTATATGTTTATGGACCACACACTTACCATCAGGTGAACTATGTGCCCGTTTGTCGTCCAATCATATAAAAAAAGAAACAAGTATTGTCTACAAAAATATTCCGGATCTACAGAGAGATCAAGAGATTACAGTGCAAGATTGTGTTTTTGCCGACAATTGCTGGAGAAATGAAAGAAGATGCACAGATTTTCAATAAAATTCTATGAAGTGATGAATCAACATTTAAAATAGATGACTACATAAATTTATATAAATATCCATAGCTGGCAACTAGAAAAGCCTCGTGTTATGCGTGAAGAGAGGTCACAGTACCAATATAAAATAAATTAAAATAATAGGCCCATTTTTTTATCGTAAAAAAGAATATTACCAATGCTATAAACATTACTAATATTCCCCTTAACCACTCGTGGTAAGCTTAAACTGCTTTTGTTACGAGTGGTTCACGCCAGTAGTCGAATGGTGGATTCGAACCTACGACCGTTTTGAGTTCGCGGTCCGCGCCCTGCCATTAGGCTACTGTCGCTTCAAAAATTTGAATTTGAATTTGATTTACCGGAGAACTTAACTGGCCAAAGTTATTTAGAAATCCTTGACAATGACATTTCAAATTTATTGCAAGCGGTACCCGATTGAGGTTGAGAATTGTATTGGTTGCAAAATGTCGGAAATTAAAAATGGGAATCCTACGCATTATGCTGTATCTGTTCAGAAACAGAAACAGAATTTTTTCGAGCCATTTTATTGGAACTGTCTTTAAAAACAAGTTTAAGCAAAGTCAATTCTTTCAAGGAACGGCCTTGAAAGACTGTTAAGAAAAGGTTAAACACAAATAGCAATAATTCACTATATACATTAGGTACAATGATGAATAATACTATTTCGAAATAGCGGCTTTAAGCACATGTTATTTTAAAAATATTGCTATTAAATTAAAAAAAATAAAATAATAAAAAATTAAATATTTTTAACTTATTCGTTACGAGAACATTAATCCAAGCTGTTTTTTGAAAAAGAAGGCATATTATTTATTGCTGATCTATCAGCACAGTTAATTTAAATTACTGTAACAATAGAATACCGACGGAATTCATAAATTTGATGTGCAATAATCTAAATAACATTAAAAAAATATCGATATTGTTTTAAAAACACATATATTTGGTACAACTTCTTTTTATTTATGTTTTTTTTCTGAATGGCCATTAGTTCTACCAAGACCCGTTTGAAGGTTGTCCGTTAATTACCGAACATACTGTATATAATTTCAATTCAATTCCGGGGTATGAACATGTTAATAATTTGCATAAACGTATTTGAAAACAGAACAGCCGCTAATTATTGCTGTAACAGATTATTAGATTTGATCTTACTGATATTGAATAAAGTTACATAATATAATACATAAACACTCACGCTTGTCACCCAGAGGGGTAGGCAGAGACTACAGACTTCCATTTGGCACGATCCTGACACACCTCTCTTGCCTCCTTCACATCCATACACCTACGCATACATGCTCGTCGGTTAAGGGTACTCCTAATTTAGCCCGTTTTCAATAAATCGCCAATTTGGTCGATAAATTTTCGCCTAGGACGTCCCTTTCCGACTCTGCCATTCACTTTTGCACCATAAATTTTCTTTGTCACTCTTTCCTCATTCATTCTTTCCACATGACCAAACCACCGAAGCATTCCTTTCTTAATGGTTTCTTAATGGTAAAATTTAATTCCTGGTCACATCATCTTGCAAACCACACTCTTCCCTTATTACACAATTTCTTACCCTGTCATTCAGATTCAGCCCTAACATACTCCTTAACGACCGCATTTCTACTGCGTTTATTTTACTCTCGTGCTTCTTCTGCCACACCCAACTTTCACTACCATACGTTAAAGTAGGGACCAACACAGCATTGTGAATTGCCATACGTACCTTTTTCCACACATTTTGACTCTTCACAATAGAGTGCAAGGCCCCATTTACTCTATTTCCCGCATTCACTCGTCGTTCTATATCCTTATCATATCTCCCATCCCTGCTAAATACGCAGGCCAAATATACAAACTCATCTACTTGCTCGATCAACTCCCCTTCTGTTCTTATTTCAAAAATCGTTTTACTTTCTTCTCTTTCAAAAACCATAACCTTCGTCTTACTTGCGTTCACTTTCATACCCCTTTCTTTTAATGATCCGTTTATTTGCAACTCGGCCGCCGACGACGCAAGAATAACTTGATCATCGGCGTACAAAAGGCATTTGACGGTTAACTCACCCATTCTTAATCCGCATACTTCAACTTTCAAATTTTGCAAACAACTGTCCATAAATAGGTTGAACAGCCACGGGGAAGCCACACAGCCCTGTCTGACAACTTTATGGATGTCAAATCAGTCCGAGTCGACCCCGTTGATCCTAACACAAGCACTAGAGTCCCTATAAAGAGACTCCAATGCCTGTACAAGCCAGCGCTCAACCTAAATGAGTTCAGTGTTTGCCATAGCAAATCCCTATCCACTCTGTCATAGGCCTTTTCCAAGTCCATAAACGCACAAAAAACCTTTTGGTTTTTGGCCAGAAACTTCTCCGCGATCACGCGCATGGAAAAGACTTGATCTGTACATCCCATTCCCTTTCTAAATCCCGCTTGCACATCCCAAATTTTCCCATCAGTTTCTTTCATGACCCTTTCAATCAGTACCTTAGCATACAGTTTTCCCACGATGCTAAGAAGGCTGATGCCACGGTAGTTTTTACATTCCTGCTGCGACCCTCTTCCTTTCACGGCTATCACGGCTTTGCACCAGTCTACCGGTACCCGCTTCAGTTCCCAGCATAAATTAAACAAGGTGTGCAGCAGGCCTGCCACCACTTCCTCTCCAGCCCTTAGCATTTCGAGTGAAACTCTATCATATCCAGCAGCCTTAGCTGCTTTCGTGCTTTTCATTGCTTTCATTATTTCATCTATACTTATCTCACTACGTCTTTCCTCTTCTTTCGGTGTTTCTACTTCACTTAGTACACGCGTTGTCTCCTCACTCATAAACACGCTTTCAAAATATTCCTTCCATCTGTTTAAACTCAAAACTTCATCATTCAGAATATAGCCATTCTCGTCTCTTATAGCATTCATCATAGGCTGTTTTGAATGTTCCCTGGCAGTTCTTACAAGTTTCCAGAACATTTTAATATTTGCCTGGAAGTTATCTGATATTCTTCTATCATTCTTATCCGTTCTTTCTTGTTTTTTTCTTTCAACTACTTCTTTTACTCTCTTATTAAAATGTCTAAAGACTGCCTTTTTTCTTTCAATATCACCATTCGTACCACTAGAATTAGCAGCCTTTGTTGCTAGTAAATCTAGCCATGCTCTCTTCTTTGCTTCAACTTCCATACGTATCTCATCATCCCACCATAACGTATTATTTTTCCTTTCATTCTTTCTCTTACTAACACCACATACTTCGGTAGCTGCATCCACTAAACCTTTCTTTACATTTTGCCATATATTCTCCAAGTCTAACTCCTTCATACATAATTCGTCCAAACCACTTATATTTTCTTTCAGTCTACATTTGAACTTGTTTTTATCACTTTTATCTTGTAAACTTTCTGTTCTAATACGCTGTAACGCAGTGGTAGACACAGACGATCGATGGCGCCAACCCCTGAATAGACCATTAATTCGGCATAAAACTAAATAATGATCCGTTCCTAGGTTAGAACCCCGGTAAACTCTCGTATCTACCACTGCGCCCCTCAATCTTTCATCCACAATTATGAAATATATCATGCTTCTATCGTCACCTCTTTCCCAAGTATACATGTGAATCCTCTTGTGGCGAAAGCAAGTGTTCGTCACAAAAAGATTCTTTTCCATACATACGGTGAGGAGACTTCCACCATTTTCATTTATACTTTCATCACCAAACGTTCCCAATATCCTTTCATAACCAAACCTCCTGACCCTAACCCTTCCATTAAAATCTCCTAGCATAATAATATTTTCATTTCCCTTACACTTCATTAACACCATCCTTACCATTTCCCAAAACTGCTCTCGGATATAAGTGGGCTTAGACATGTCTGGGGCGTAGACCCCTAACACAAACAACTTCTTTAAACCCACTTTCATTCGTATCCATAGCAGTCTTGGGCTTACACATTCATACTCTTTCACACATTGGCCCATTCTTTCTGAAAGGATGATACCTACTCCATGGCATGCCCGCTCGATCTGTCTACACCAGACCAGTATGCGGTATACATGCCATGTGTAGTGACATCCTTCCCCTTTCTTTTCGTCTCATTTACGCATAACACATCTATTCCTCTATCATACATCATATCGCATACTTCATCCATTTTATCATTCATTGCCCCACATACATTCAACGTAGCCAGACGGGCCTCCGCAATCCACTTTTCGCCTCTCTGGGAGACAGAACGTGACGGGTGGCGAACCTCGTCGCCGGTTTTCCTCCCGGAGATTCTTCGCACCCCTGCCCCATTAAAGGGGCGCCGGGAACTCGGGGCCATTTCTTTAATTCGATTCCTCATGGTGCGAAATGGGGTGGTTTATTTAACGCCGCTACCACGGCGTGGAGCCGAGTCTGTGTTACCGGCTTGTCGCTCATTTAGCACCACCCGGGAGACACGTGTAGGGTGGGCCTAGGAACAGGTGGTCAAAGCCTACGGACGCGAGCGACTTACCCCCCTATGAATAAAGTTGTAAGTTAAAATGATAGTTTCAACAATCCACATACAATTGCCGTGTAGTGGCGGTTAAGAATATCCACTACCCCATATCTTCCCGTGGGTGTCGTAAAAGGCGACAGAGGGAAACAGGCAGGAGATGGGCAGCAGCATCTTCCTGATAACAGCAACTATACGACAAAAAAACTGCGGTTGCCAACCCGCTCGCCAAGCGTGGCAGCTATGGCAATATACCCCCCATGAACAATTACACAAATAGACGGCCCCCAGTCCCCGGTGGCCCCGCTATTCCCGGCTACGGTAGCGACCATGGTAACGGCGGGGCAGGGGGTGCTAAGAATCTCCGGTGGAGGTTCGGTTGCCACCTACGACGACTCGACCTGGCAACATTTAACGTACGCACACTGAGGACTGACGAGAAGATCCTGGAGCTGGAAGAAGAGATAGACAAGTTGCACTGGAGTATTATAGGATTATCCGAGGTCTGAAGAGAGGGGGAGGACACGGTGATTCTCGAATCCGGCAACTTGTTCTATCACCGGGAGTTCAGTGATGTCTCAGTGATCGCAAGGGTGAAAACTGGCAGCGATCACCGAATGGTTAGAGGCACACTGAACCTAAACGTTAAGTTGGAGAGGTCTCATCTAATGAAGTCAACGCTCCGTCCCCCTCGTGCTCTAATCCAAAATCCCGAAAACTTTCAGCTCGAGTTACACAACCGCTTTCAGTGCCTACAAGATTGCAATGCAGTGGACGATATGAATGACAAGCTCGTGGAAACTGTCCATGCGGTCGGAGCTAAGCTCTGCAGGACCCGCCGCAGAAGAACACAAAAACTCTCCGATCACACCCTTAATCTCATGGCTGTTAGACGGGAGATGAGGCTGCAATCGTCAACAGATTTGACAGCATACAGGCAACTGAACAGACAGATCTCCAAATGCATGCGGCGAGACTTACGCAATTAATACTGCTCGTATTAAAGAAGCGATCGAGCGGAACCAGGGCTACAAAGTCTTTGCCAGAGATCTGTCTGCCCGTAAGAGCCAACTGTCAAGGCTGAAGACTGAGTGTGCCAGCATCGTTTCCGGGACACCTGAGATTTTGAGTGAGATTGAGAGGTTCTATGGGCAGCTGTACACATCATCGTTGGAGCCACACGCAAGTATGAGTAACGATCCAAGAGCAAGTCTTATCCGACACTATTCCGATGATATCCCGGACGTCAGTCTAAGCGAGATTAGAATGGCTCTCCAGCACCTTAAAAATGGCAGGGCCCCAGGCGAGGATGGAATTACAGCGGAGCTTCTGAAAGCGGGTGGAACACCGGTACTTGAAGTCCTTCAGAAGCTCTTCAATTCCATCCTCCATGGTGGCACTACTCCAGAGGCGTGGAGCAGAAGTGCGGTGGTCTTGTTCTTTAAGAAAGGCGACAACGCTCTCTTGAAGAACTATAGACCGATTTCCCTTCTGAGCCGCGTCTACGTGCTGTTTTCGAGAGTCATTACGAATCGTCTCGCACGCAGACTCGACGACTTCCAGCCTCCCGAACAAGCCGGTTTCCGAAAAGGCTTCAGAACCATAGACCACATACATACCCTGCGGCAGATTGTACAGAAGACTGAAGAGTACAATTTGCCACTTTGCCTGGCGTATGTGGACTATGAGAAAGCCTTTGATTCCGTCGAAATTTGGGTGGTGCTGCAGTCCCTTCAGCGGTGCCAAGTTGACTGTCGGTATATCGAAGTGCTGAAGTGTTTGTACAGTAGGGCTACGATGGCTATCCGATTACAGAACCAGAGCTTGAAACCTATCCAACTGCAGAGAGGTGTAAGACATGGTGACGTTATATCCCCGAAACTCTTCACCGCTGCTTTGGAAGACGTTTTCAAGCTACTGGACTGGAAAGGATACGGTATTAACATCAATGGCGAGTACATCACTCACCTTCGATTTGCCGACGATATGGTCCTTATGGCAGAATCGCTGGAGGACTTAAGCACTATGCTCAATGACCTCAATAGTGCCTCCCAACGGGACCTATCCGTTCTGACATTAAACATAATCTTTGTTTTGTCCATGTTCAGATGAACATGGACAAAACAAAGATCATGTTTAATGTCCATGTCACACCTATGCCGGTAGTTGTTGGGAGCACTATGCTCGAAGTTGTTGACGAGTACGTTTACCTGGGACAAATAGTCCGACTAGTTAAGTCCAACTTCGACCGAGAGGTCAATCGACGGATTCAACTCGGCTGGGCAGCGTTCGGGAAATTACGACACATCTTCTCGTCAGGTATACCTCAATCTCTGAAAACTAAAGTGTACAACCAGTGCGTGTTGCCAGTGATGACTTACGGATCAGAGACGTGGTCCTTCACTGCTGGCCGTATGAGGACGCTCAAGGTCGCTCAGCGAGCTATGGAGAGGGCTATGCTCCGAGTTTCTCTGCGTGATAGACTCAGAAATGAGGATATCCGCAGTAAAACCAGAGTGACCGACATAGCCCAACGGATTAGTAAGCTGAAGTGGCAATGGGCCGGCCATATAGCTCGAGCTGGAGTGACGACCTGGTAAGATATGCAGGACCGTGCTTTGTGGCATTACTGGGGGAGGCCTATGTTCAGCAGTGGACTTGTGAAGGGCTGTGATGATGATGATGATGATGACATACAATTATTAAAAATAATAATTGTTTGGTTGGATATGTATATCATCGATTATATGTACTGCTCTGATGTCGTTCCATTTTTCTGTAATTTTATTCACACTGAATGTATTGAATATATCAAGAAAGTGTTGCTTGAAAATCTTAAAGGCATGAACTGAATGATGAAATGATGAAGACTTGACTGTAGAGGTCAGTATATCTTTTAGGTCCGTTCATAACATTCTGATCGATATTTTTAAATAAAGCCATCTATCCTGGTTTCGCCTTGATAGAAGATATTAATCTAGCGTTTAAGATAATTAAATGACCATTCATTTTACACAAATTTTTAGATTTATTAAATATTTAATTTTTTCGGATAAAATATAGCCTAGATACTTAGTATCGCTCTCAATCTGTTCGTAAAGTTGTATCACAATCGGTTCAGCCATTCCAAAGTTTATCCCGAACAGATAGACAGATAAATATTAAAAAAATGGTTAATTATCTCTTAATCACCTGAGCTTAAAAATTACAGACACTTAATTTCATTTTTAGAGAAAATACATTTAGCATGAAAATATTTAGTTTGAATTACCCTAGTAGACTCTTCCTCCTTCCGCGTTTGGTCAGCAATATAGTTGATTCCATCGATGGCCTTGTGAAGTTCGGGACAGCGGTGCCAACGGCGCAGAGTATCGCAGAGTGCGGGTGCGTCTTGCACTGGCGCTTCGTGTGCAGCGTGTGCCGTGGTATGCGGCGTGCCGTGTGGCGTGGGGTGCGGCGTAGCGTGCTGCGTGGTGTGCGCCGTGCAGTGCAGCAGGCACGCGCCCGGCGACGCCTCCACACACGTCAGCTCCATCGCCTCCCGTGCCACGATGCCCGCGCTATAAATAAAACACCGTTTTACCTAACTACCTCCCTGTACTTGTACTCCCTGTACCTACCTGTTACTTGACTTTATTAACTCACCTTTAACTTTAACTGTTTCATTGGTGTAATGGTCGCAAACGTGGTTGCAGATCCCGAGTTCAAAACCCAGGTCGAGACAAAATTGGTAATTAAGATTTTCTGTTAATAAATTCTCGCCTGTTGTGTAGGATTTCCGTCTCATCGGACTATGAGAGTGAGGAACTATTTCCTCTCTATAGAGTATATCTGAGTTTATGCATACACTCGGGTTTGTAATCCTGTCTTGCGCAAATGACTAGTCTCAGTTGAGATTGACCAAGGTGACAGAAATTCGGTCAATAGGACTCGCTTTCGATGTTCGGAACGAATTTAGTAATTGATATTAAACTAATTTCCCGATGACTTAAAGATTTTAAATTTTGAACATAGCTCAGAATTGGATGACGATATAAGAATATGAAGAATTAATTAAATGAATAATTTCCCATGTTTTGCACAACACGTGTAACGTTGTTGTGAAGTCCGCTAATACGCATAGGAGCAATGCAACGAAGAAATTGCTCCTTAACCCACTCAGAAAATGAAAGGCCTTTTCTCACCCGTAGAACTTATATAGGCTGTAACTTGCCTTTTAGCTTTAACACTTGTAACTGATAACATTAATGGTTTCTTACATTTAAAATCACACATTCGATAAAATTAATTGAATCTATTGATAAAAGAAAAAATGACTATGGAGGCTAAATAAATAACTCTTTAAATAAATAACTCTTTGGTTGTGTTGTTATCTTTTAGCGTGTCAATATTGAAATCACCGCAAAGAATAAATTTCATGTTGCTTTTAGTCGTTAGCTTAAAGAGTAGTGTATCCAGCTTATTAAAAAATACGGAAGCCGGTGATTGCGGTATCCTATACACGCAGACTATTTTGCATTTGTAGGCTGGTACCTCAATTCCACAACATTCAAAATATTTTTCAACCGATATTTCATTACATAAATTTATGGGCTTAGAGAGAAGTGTTTTATCTGTGAGTATACACACTCCACCACGTCTTACTTTTGATCTGCAGAATGTGGAGGCAACTTTGAAGTTTTTCAGTTTAATGTTAGATTCTTCTCCTTTTTTACAAATGTTTCGGTGAGACAGATAAGAGTAATTTCTTTATCATTGCCTGTCAATTCATTGACACATAATTCTAACATATGAGTTTTGTTTAATAATCCAGCGATATTTTGATGAAGTAATGTTACTGTAGCAAAAGTATTTTCATCATTGTGAGCGAAAAAGAGGCTGAGTAAAACTGCGGTTGGATACGTTTTCAGGCAAAACTTTCGAAAAATAATCTAGAATACTTTTCTGCTTAAGTGTAGGGGTATTCTTTAGATCGGGGCAACATATAGTGTTTGAATAACAACTTTTTTTGATAGTTTCTTTCTGACAAAATGCGTGATACACCAGTTTTATTACCATGTAAATAGGTGATTTTATAATCTATGCAGTCTATAAAAAAATTCAATCTCTGCGATAAACTATAATTGATGTTATAATTATAAATATTATTTTCATATTTTTCAAAGGTGTCAATGTAATAACAATTAGAAAAGTGATTACATATTAGTTTTATTTTGTTATTAAGCAGTCGAATATTTAAGTGATTATTATAATTAACATTTAAAACCATTACACAGTGAGAACGCAATTTTGTTAGGACAGCTGATAGTTCTATAAATAGTTTTGTTGGGTTAAAATCGTTTTCTCCTATGCTTAATATTATTTTATCATCAGGTTTTAGTGCAAGAGTTTCGAAGTTTCTTAATATCTCCTCAGTTGTTGCAAAAGGTTTAACGCAGCCGTATATATCGTAATGTTCATATTTAGTATTATAACGTAATTTGGTCAATCTAGATGCTAACTTACTACAACGTTGAGCTCCAAATATTAATAAGCGTCTTTTGGTAACGCTATCAGTATTCCTTCGTTGGTTGGTGACGCTATCAGTTTCACTCTTGGTTTTATTTGTTGAGGGCAATGTGTCTGGAGACTTACTTGATGCGTTCTTAGTGGTTGATATTATGTTGATGTTTTCTTTCGATGAGCAACAAAAAGCAGAGGTTTTTACACTTTTTACATCATAATAATTCTCACATGGTTTTTTGTATGTTGAGGAAGTTGGAGGACAGTTCTTTAAAGGAGTGAGCGAGACTGTTTTCTCAGAAAAATCTATCTTTTTAGCCACATTATTACTTCTGTTGATTTTCCTTGTTTGTTTTTTATTTGAAGTGCAGATTGTTGTTAGTTGATTAATTTTGTTTTGCTGGTCTTTAATAATCTTTTGGAGGCTATGGTTTTCCGTCAGTAAATTTTGAACTTCGTTATGTGCACTATCTAGCTGTGATCTCAACTCATTAATGGTATCCTTTAATTGATTAAAAATCCGACGGTAACATAAAATTATCTTTATTGAAGTTATATGCTTTTTAGGCAATTATTTACAATGAATTGACTACGGCAGTAACATCTTTAAGGCCAATCTTTAATAATAATTTTTTAAGATTAATAATAATAAATAATTATAATAATATCAATGAAACAATAATAATAATAGTATTTAAAATATTAATCATAACAATAATAATAATTAGTAGCAGATTTGTTATCGCACGGCGCGGTCACTCAAAACAATAATAATAATAGTATTTAAAAATAATCATAACAATAATAATAACTGTTGACAGGTTTGTTATCGCACGACGCGGTCACTCGCTACTTTGGTAGGGAGCGATTGTGTCAGCTTGCATAAATAGCAACTGTTTCGACTCGCCGCTCACTTAGCGGTCAGCTGCCGTAGAGTCTATATTACCTGAGGATGCCTCGTGTAGAGGCGAAACACGTGTCGTATTATCGTCGATGGTGTGTCTTACCTGGAATAGTGGTGTTGAGAGTAGTGGTGCTTGGTCTAGTGGTGACGGAGTTAGTGTATGCAATTGAGGGAGGGCGGGAGGTGCGCTTCAATCCAGGTAAGACACATCATTTTATATGTTTAGCGGAAAGTTGCAAAGAAATTTATATTTTTATTTTTTAGTAACATTTATTCCAAAACTCAAGCCAATCTGAATCTCAACGATAAAGGCGCTCATAAGATGGATTCAACGATCAAAGTTATCGTTCTCATTGTCAGCCTAAACTGTTATTTAAAGTACTGATTAACAATGTGCAATGAACAATGCATGTCAAAGAGATGTACTTGTATTTCAAGGACATAAAGACTCCTTAATTTACAGAAGAACCCTTATTTACTTCATCACCATCACCATTAGATGGGATGGGGGTATGAGGGTCTGCCTCACTGCTGAACATAGGCCTTATCAATGGAATGCCACCACAAGACGCAGTTCTGTTTACTAAAAAAATCTAAATAATATTCCAACTTACAAGCGACTTCTGTGAGGGTCGAGGCGACAGTGCGGGCGTCGCATGACCAGCAAACGTGGCAGCACGTGGATGAACACGCGGCGCACCCACGGCGCCATGGTGTGTGTCTGCGGCGACCGGAAGTGCACGTTCAGCACCACCACAGTCACGCAGATGCTGCCCACGTATCAACCACAATCATAAAATATTAATATACGTTTTTAAAACAAAGCAACATTTAACCAAACAAAAATTTTCCTTGGTGAGCAATATAAACTAAAAGACTGGATTTTTTTATTTCTACTTCCATTTGCATCCTTATAACTACCGTTACAGCCTATGAAAGTCCACTGCTGAACATAGGCCATCTCATAAATTGCCTTACAGGGGGGATACTTGCCATAGTTGCCACCCTTGGCTAGCAGGATGATAACCGCATTTTTTAAAATTCGTTATTAAGAAGACGCTGCTGCCTATAATTTAATTTGTTTTTCTCTGTTGCTGCTGCCTACAGCACCCCCTGGATATTATAGTTTTTTTTTATATAAGAAGGAGAAAAAGGGAATAGAGTTCACCTGATGTTAAGTGAACAACCGAAACATCAGGGGAATTGCAGGTGCCTTGCCGCCCCTTTAGAAAAGAGTAAGCTCTTTCCTTGAAGGTCCCCAGGTTGTATCGGTGCGGAAAAATCGTCAGTGGTAAACTTTTCCACAGAGATTTTGTACGCGGAAGAAAACTCCTAGTTAAACGTATAGTTGTGGACTGCCAAGCATCCAGATAATCTTGATGGTATCGGGAGGTTTGCCGCGTATGGTGTTCATGAAATTGGCGGCTGGGATTAATCCGAACAATTGCTCAGAGCACAGAGATGCAAATCTCTTCGCGGCGACAGTGAATCTAGCCAATCGGAAGGCACTCGGTCGTTGACGATTCTAGCCGCTCTGCGCTTGATGCGGTCAAGTGGAAGGAGCTGACACTGGGGAGCCCCAGCCCTGAGATGGGAACAGTATTCCATGTGCGGCCAAACCTGCGCCTTGTAAAGTTGCAGGCGGTGTGCCGGCATGAAATACTGTCCTGTTCTGCTGAGCACGCCAAGCTTTTTAGAGGCCAATTTAGCCTTCTCTTCCAAGTGATAACGAAACTGCATGTCACTCGATATATCGACGCCGAGGATTCCGATATTGGCTCAGTTAACAAAGGGAGTGCCTTGAAACTGAGGAGATACAACAAAGGGTTTCTTTTTAGTGGTTAACGCGCAAACTTGTTTCTTCTGTGAGTTAAACTTTAATCGTCCCCAATCCGAAACTTTGTTCAGCAAAGACTCGAATTCAGACTCAAGTTTTTCCCGGTATTCGGTGACATTTCCCCGAGAAATGTTGGCACGGCCGCTGTACAGAGCATCACTTGTGCTGTCTTCTGCATAGCAATGAATGTTGCCGGTTTGTAACATATCGTTGATATGCAGAATAAATAGCTTTGGTGATAGCACGCAGCCTTGTGGAACACCAGGATAATAGGTTTTCAATCGGAGTTTTCACCATCTAAAATGACCTTGATGCTCCGATCTGCAAGAAACATTATACATAATTTCTCAAGAAGCACATTGAAAGGGAGCTTCGAAAGAAGCGCTTTGTGCCAAATCCGATCGAAGGCTTTCGCAATGTCCAAACTAACGGTCAATAGAGTATAAGTAATATAGAGATATAAGTCAGGTAGACCAGAAGATCACCAGATGATCGACCACGACGAAAAGCGTAAAAAACGTAACCGTAGATATTATTACACCTTCACTACACGAAAATGCATCCATATACCTATTATAAACTTATTTTTAACTTCTCGCTACGAAAAGCAATGATTTTTGAAAAATCACAGTGTTTCACACAGTTTTGGGAAATCGATTTCATCAGATCTTGACGTTTTGAGGTCCTAGGAAGCTTTTCTGACTATTTCTACGAAGACGTCTTGCGTGCGTGCGTTCGTGCGTGTGTGTGTGAGTGTGTGTGTGTGTGTGTGTGTGCGCGCCCGTGTGTGTGCGTGTGTGTGTGTGTGTGTGTGTGTGTGTGTGTGTGTGTGTGTGTGTGTGTGTGTGTGTGTGTGTGTGTTGTATGTGTAAACCGCTCATAACTTTTGAATGTCTTGACCGATTTGAAAGAACTTGTTGGCATTCGAAGGGTTTTGTTTTGGATAATTTTGAGTATTCAACCAAATATATATATATATATATATATATATATATATATATATATATATATATATATATATAATATTTAACATTATAATAAATAACTTAACTAAAATAATAATTAAAATTATAATATTTACGATTAAAACTAATTATATATGCAGTATAAAAGAAGAAACTATAATATAGAAAACCTAAAACTAAAAATTTAAATCGTCAAAAAGACCTGCTCCCCGTGGTATAGTGCCAAGAACGCTGGCTGCGTTTCCTCGCTGAATAGCTATACTTAGCCTTTGAGCGAAAGGAAAGAACCAGCCCTCTTATCACCGATTATATATATATCATATATACATTTTGTGAGGCTTTTCCAAGCGGGAAAACATGATTAATAATGTAACATTTCTTGAGTCCTGCCTTCGTGAACAGGTTAACTTAGCTTAAAAGGCACTACCAGAATCTTTCAATTGCTCTAATGAATATTCATTCTTCCAAAAGACACCTAAAAGAACTAAGTTACTAAGCAAACACAACGTAAATAAGGGTCGTAACTAAGCAGATCATGCCATAAATATTACCAAGGGCTAATCCTTTAGAAAGATAATTTAGAATGATCAAAAGATATTTTAATTATCCTGGTCACACATAATGATAAATTTTATATAAAAGGGTATATATTATATAATAATATAAATATAAGAGGGATATTTGCGTTAAAACATGTAGACAGTGGCACCAGTGTAATGACACGTGTACGATTTGATGGTATGCGTAAATTAAATGAACACGAACACAAATGCGTGTTGCCAGTGATGACTTACAGATCTGAGACGTGGTCCTTCACCGCTGGCCGTATGAGGACGCTCAAGGTCGCTCAGCGAGCTATGGAGAGGGCTATGCTCGGAGTTTCACTGCGTGATAGACTCAGTAATGAGGCTATCCGCAGTAAAACCGGAGTGACCGACATAGCCCAAAGGATTAGTAAGCTGAAGTGGCAATGGGCCGGCCATATAGCTCGAAGAACCGATAACCCATGGGGGAAGAAAGGTTCTCGAGTGGCAGCCTCGTACCGGTAGGCGTAGTGTAGGGCGATCCCGCACTAGATGGAGTGACGACCTGGTAAGACATGCAGGAAGTCGATGGATGCAGGTGGCTCAGGACCGTGCTTTGTGGCATTACTTGGGGGAGGCCTATGTTCAGCAGTGGACTTGTGAAGGGCTGTAATGATGATGATGAACACAAATGCTGTAGTCTGCGTGTTTAGTAACGCGATTCAACTTTACATTGGTGGTGAACTATACAGTATTGGGTTTTTCTTGCACCCCCACGACATTGACAGAATTTTTGTTTGGGAATTAACGCGCACGCCGTTCCAGTTGGTTGAATACTCAAAATTACCCAAAACAAAACCCTTTCGAATGCCAACAAGTTCTTTCAAATCGGTCAAGACGTTCAAAAGTTATGAGCGGTTTACACACACAACACACACACACACACACACACACACACACACACACACACACACACACACACACACAACACACACATACACACACATACACACACATACACACACACACACACACACACACACACACACACACACACACACACACACACACACACACACACACACGAACGCACGCACGCAAGACGTCTTCGTAGGAAAAGTCAGAAAAGCTTCCTAGGACCTCAAAACGTCAAGATCTGATGAAATCGATTTCCCAAAACTGTGTGAAACACTGTTATTTTTCAAAAATCATTGCTTTTCATAGCGAGAAGTTAAAAATAAGTTTATAATAGGTATATGGATGCCATTTCGTGTAGTGACGGTGTAATAATATCTACGGTTACGTTTTTTACGCTTTTCGTCGTGGTCGATCAGCTGGTGATCTTCTGGTCTACCTGACTTATAGATGGGCGACGTCAGTAGAGTCCAAGGGGGAGGTATTGACCTTTAGTTTGGACATTGCGAAAGCCTTCGATCGGATTTGGAACAAAGCGCTTCTTTCGAAGCTCCCTTTCAATGTGCTTCTTGAGAAATTATGTATAATGTTTCTTGCAGATCGGAGCATCAAGGTCATTTTAGATGGTGAAAACTCCGATTGAAAATGTGGCCGTGGTAGGAAAAGGGGAGATCTCCCGCCGGGCAAGGTGTTCTGCCCGGGGAGCGGCCGACACTCCAAGTGATAGTTCGGAGAAGTTCTGTATATAGTGTCTATGGTTCGGAATCTTGATAGAGCGATTTAGGCTTCGGTGTGTTTTCGCTTGCGGCGCGAGGACAGCGCCGCTACATCACCCCCTGCTCAAACCGGAGGTCGATAGTGCAGCCTCGTGTCGACGAATGTGCAATTGCCGGGATATTGCCTTGTAGTCTGCGGTGAGTCAAGAAGAAGGCAAGTAATCTGCGAGAGTGCCGTGAAGCAGAGGCGAGCAGTAAGGCTCAGAGCCGTGCCGAACACTGTAGCGCAGAGAGTAGCTTGAAGGAACAGGAAGCATTATTATTCCAGTGCTGCGATGAACCTTGTGAAGCTAGATGGCTTGCAGAATATGAAGACTGCAGACGATATCTGCTCGGGAGCGAATGGGTGGGGTATTCTATGACGTTGATGAAGCTTGAAGTTTCCGAAGGTTGTTGGTTGCGTGTTCAGATCACGTCGGGGTCACCACTGTGGCCGTGGTAGGAAAAGGGGAGATCTCCCGCCGGGCAAGGTGTTCTGCCCGGGGAGCGGCCGACACTCCAAGTGATAGTTCGGAGAAGTTCTGTATATAGTGTCTATGGTTCGGAATCTTGATAGAGCGATTTAGGCTTCGGTGTGTTTTCGCTTGCGGCGCGAGGACAGCGCCGCTACAAAAACCTATTATCCTGGTGTTCCACAAGGCTGCGTGCTATCACCAAAGCTATTTATTCTGCATATCAACGATATGTTACAAACCGGCAACATTCATTGCTATGCAGAAGACAGCACAAGTGATGCTCTGTACAGCGGCCGTGCCAACATTTCTCGGGGAAATGTCTCCAAATACCGGGACAAACTAGTGTATGGATTCGAGTCTTTGCTGAATAAAGTTTCGGATTGGGGACGATTAAAATTTAAATCACAGAAGAAACAAGTTTGCGCGTTAACCACTAAAAAGAAACCCTTTGTTGTATCTCCTCAGTTTCAAGGCACTCCCTTTGTTATCTGAGCCAATATCGGAATCCTCGGCGTCGACATATCGAGTGACATGCAGTTTCGTTATCACTTGGAAGAGAAGGCTAAATTGGCCTCTAAAAAGCTTGGCGTGCTCAGCAGAACAGGACAGTATTTCATGCCGGCACACCGCCTGCAACTTTCCAAGGCGCAGGTTCGGCCGCACATGGAATACTGTTCCCATCTCAGGGCTGGGGCTCCCCAGTGTCAGCTCCTTCCACTTGACCGCATCAAGCGCAGAGCGGCTAGAATCGTCGACGACCGAGTGCTTTCCGATCGGCTAGATTCACTGTCGCTGCGAAGAGATTTGCATCTCTGTGCTCTGAGGAATTGTTCGGATTAATCCCAGCCGCCAATTTCATGAACACAATACGCGGCAAACCTCCCGATACCACCAAGATTATATGGATGCTTGGCATTTCACAACTGTACGTTTCACTAGGAGTTTTCTTCCGCGTACAACATCTTTGTGGAAAAGTTTACCACTGACGATAATTCCGCACCGATACAACCTGGGGACCTTCAAGGAAAGAGCTTACTCTTTTCTAAAGTGGCGGCAAGGCACCTGCAATTCCCCTGGTGTTTCGGTTGTTCACGGGCTGCGGTAGTCACTTAACATCAGGTGAACCGTATTCCCTTTTTCTCCTTCTTATATAAAAAAATATATTATCCAGGGGGTGCTGTAGGCAGCAGCAACAGAGAAAAACAAATTAATAGATAGGCAGCATATATATAAAACTCGATACAAAGGTTTCGCTCGCAATGAAGTAAATTTATTTAAAAATGTGGTGGGGGGGGGGCACACGCCGTACGCGATGAGTGCCAACCATTTTGATGCGCTCCCCCCGAAGACCGTAGTACACAGCAAAATAACTGGCAAAACAGTAAAAGAGGCCTGGCCCCTTGGTAGTGCGTAAGCACAAACATTTACCGAAGTCGCGCATGTCAATACGTATAAACGCCATACAGAATACGAGCAAATCCAGTCACAGTGAATGTACGACACAGGGTTTAGGCAAATAGGCAGACTGACCGTAAACCCTCCGTGGGCGCCACCACCTGCCAGATCGCCGCTTCTGCAGACGTGATGTAAGTGTATGGCATCACCACCAATTGCGTGATCAGCACGACTACTAGACGAAGAGCATGTCATGAGTCTACTGCTCACCTCAAGGGAATGGGGTTTCACGTCGTGCGGCTTTCGCGGTACAACTCTAGTATTGTATTTCTTATGCATCACAGAAATCTTCTATAGTATGCTTTAGAACTTACTATCGTAAGTCCCTAATATAGGACAAAAAATTGTGCAACAGTACTATAAGTACTCGGTCACCGACCACCCCATATATGTGTAAGACCTTGAGTATGTGTTTCCGCCATTTCTTCCATACAAGCCATCTATATACGAACACACTCCATAACCTAAGAATTTTCTTATACGCGAACACGCTCTATGACAGTAACTTTTCTTATATGCGAACATCCCCTATAACTTATTAACTTAAGCTAAAAAACAAAAGGTAATTTTCAACCATAACATAACATAAACACTCACGCCTGTCACCCAGTGGGGTAGGCAGATACTACAGACTTCCATTTAGCACGATCCTGACATCTCTCTCTCGCCTCTTCCACATCCATATACCTACGCATACATGCTCGACGGTTAAGGGTACTCTTAATTTGGGTCATTTTTAATATATCGCCAATTTGGTCGACAAACTTTCGCCTAGGACGTCCCTTTCAAACTCTTCCATTAACTTCTGCAACATATTGTTGCGCGCCTAAGTTGACGTCATGTACCCGGCACTAGCGCCATCTAGTGTCGGGAACGAGAGCAAGGGGAGCTTTCCAGAAAATGACATCACTAATCATCAACCAACAGCGGCATCTAGTATCGAAACGAAGAACTAAGCTTTTAGAAGCCCGACACTCGAACTTTCGACGCCTTATCGATTGGCGCGCGTATTTACTTGAATATTCTGGATGTTTCGGTGATAATGTGTATTTAAAGGCGCTGCAAGATGCAATCGGGGAAGTATTGAATTCGGCGAGACAAGCGAAGCTTCGGAGCGAAATAAAATGAATCAGTGTGGTTAATTATTAGTGTTCTAAGTTTTAATTAGTGTAAAGTGAATTAAAGAATTAATTTTGGTAATTCGATCGACAGTTTTTATTGTCACGAATCCTAAGCTCGTAACAATTGGTGTTAGAAGTGGGATCAAATCATGCCGATTTTACCGAAGGAGAAATCGGAGGTGTGCGTACCCGAAGTCAACGCCAGCAAGAGACGGACCAGAGGAGATTTGGTGGTGCAACGCCGCAGATATCGGAGAGCCAACTGCCAGCTACAGAGGCTGCAGGCCCGTCAGTAGCTCCTACATCTGCGGCACCTGACTTAGGTGCTCTGGTGGCGATGCTACAGGAGCAGCTGCAGCGCGTACGAGAGGAACAGGCCCGTCTGTTGAAAGAGCAACAGGAGGAACAGGTCCGTCGGTTGAAAGAGCAGCTGCGGGGTGGACAGGATGAACAGGCCCACCGACAGCAGGAAGAGGTCCGTCGTTTGGAAGAGCAGCTACGGGGCGGACAAGAGGAACAGGCCCGTCGATTGGAAGAGCAGATGCTCCTCATGAAGAACCTTCACGCTACCTACGGGAAGGAGATAAAGGAGGTGAAGGATAGGGCTGCTCAGCATGACAACCGCCTGTCAGAAGCTGAAACCCAAATCGCGAAAGCTGAAACCCGAATCGAGAAAGCTGAAACCCGAATCAACCAAGTGAATAATCGGGTTGACAACGTGAAGGCTGACGTGAAGAAAATGCTGGACGAACTCAAACTGGGGATGGAATTACAGCTCCCGTAGTAGATACAACACCTTCGCTACAAGGGTTCAAAGTGCCACCGTTCGACGGGACTTCTTCCTGGTCAGCTTAGAAAATCCAGTTTGAAGCCGTTACGAAGGCGAACGGCTGGAATAAATGTCAGGCCATGACTGCTCTCACACTGGGCCTGCGCGATCAGGCCTTAACTGTTCTGGAAGCTCTAGCTGAGGAAGCAACTTATGAGCAACTCCTTGAGGCATTGGAGGCGAGATATGAGGACGCCCACCTGGAACACGTCTTTTTTGCGCAGCTTAAAGATCGCGTGCAGCGCATCAACGAAAACCTGCAGCAGTGGGCTCTTGAGGTGGAGAAGCTGGGGCGAAAAGCATACCGGTCTGCACCTGCGCTCATTGAAGAGAACCTGGTACAAACATTCATCGACGGCATCCGCGACCTGGAAGTCAGAGCTGCTGTAAGGTTCGGGCACCACGAGACGCTTAAAGACGCCTTGGCCCATGCACTGGAGGTGGAAGCCGTGCGGCAGGATTATCGTTCCCATTGCGTCAGGGAGGTTGCAGCAGCTACAGTTCCCGACCGCAACAAAGGATACAGCCCTAGGTGCTATGGCTGTGGGGAAAAGGGCCATCTACGATCCAGCTGCCCTAAGCGAACTGTAGAAAGGGAAGTTAATCGATCTCGAGAGGGTAGTGCAGCTAACGGCACCGCCTGGAGGTGGCAGCATCATCGTTCCCCCTCACGCTAGGGAGGTTTCAGCAGTTACGGTTCGCGATCACAATAAAGGATACAGCCCTAGGTGCTATGGCTGTGGGGAAAGGGGCCATCTTCGATCCAGTTGCCCTAAGCGAAACCTAGAAAGGGAAGGTGAACGGTCTCAGAAGGGAAGTGCGGCTAACATCACCGCCCAGCAGCAGCCGGGATACGACTTTACTATCAGACATCGCAGCGGGAAATCTCATGGCAACGCAGACGCATTGTCAAGAAGACCTTGTCCTGAAGATTGGAAACATTGTACTAGGCAAGAGAGTAAGGAAGTGGTATCCGTGAGGATGCTCAGGACAGACCACCTCAGCAACGAGTAGAAGGAAAGCTTACTACGTGCACAGCAGGAAGATCCGGACATCAAGCCGATTCTGGAATGGATAAAGGCAAGTGGTCCCAAGCCCAAGTGGAGCGACGTCTCAGCGATTAGTTGCTTGATGGAGTTCTGTGCCGTAAATGGGAAAATTTTTGGGGGAGACAGCTGTCATTTGTCCGTCCGGATGTTCTACAGCTGTACCATAATGATTGTTCAGGAGGACATCCGGGATTTAAACGAACTCTACTGAAGATCCGAGAACGGTTTTACTGGGTCCACTGTCAAAACGATGTCGAGGACTGGTGTCGCAAACGTACAAGTTGTGCGGCTGTAAAGGGACCTCAGACTCGTAGTAGAGGTGCATTGAAGTTGTACAATGTTGGTGCACCATGGGAGAGAATAGCCATTGACGTGGCGGGGCCGTTTCCGGAGAGTGAAAGCGGTAACAAGTATTTCATGGTTGTGATGGATTACTTCACTAAGTGGCCAGAAGTCTTCGCCATTCCAAATCAAGAAGCTTCAACAGTTGCAGATAAACTAGTTCATGAAGTCTTCTGTCGTTCTAGAGTACCTTTAGAGATTCACAGCAATCAAGGAAGGAATTTTGAGTCTCGAATATTCCAGGAAACTTGCCGAGTTATGGGTACTCATAAAACAAGAACGACTTCTTATCACCCGCAATCTGATGGAATGGTAGAACCATTTAATCAGACATCGGAGAGGTACCTAGCAATAGTTTTAGACAATTGGCAACGAGATTGGGACAAGCACATACATATCGAAGCGCTGTTCACGAAAATACAGCAGTAACACCAGCTTTCGCAAACTTTGGAAGAGAATTACGGCTGCCGGCAGACGTGATCACCGGGATACCACTTAATGCCCCACGCAGTATAACCGATTATGCAAATGACTTGCGGAACAAAATGAATGACATTTATGAGCACGTCAGACAATCGGGCCAGCACATGTTTAAAAAGATGAAAACCCGGTACGACCGCAAAATGAACAACAAAAGGTTCGACGAAGGGTTACTAGTGTGGTTGCACAATCCAGTCCGCAGCAAAGGGAAATCTCCTAAGCTTCAAGCTAAATGGGACGGCCCTTACCGGAATGTGACCAGGATCAACGATGTAACCTACCGGATACAGAAAGGCGCAAGAGGGACTCCTAAGATCGTCCATGTGGATCGCTTGGTGCGTTATTATGGGGCCGATAATGCTCGGGACGAGCATGTCTTAGGAGGGGGCAGTGTTGCGCGCCTAATTTGACGTCATGTACCCGGCACTCGAACTTTCGACGCCTTGTCGATCGGTGCGCGTATTTACTTGAATAATCTGGTTGTTTCGGTGCTAATGTGTATTTAAAGGCACTGCAAGATGCGATCGAGGAAGTATTGAATTCGGCGAGACAAGCGAAGCTTCGGAGCGAAATAAAGTGAATCAGTTTGGTTAATTATTAGTGTTCTAAGTTTTAATTAGTGTAAAGTGAATTAAAGTGTTAATTTTGGTAATTCAATCGGCAGTTTTTATTGTCACGAACCCTAAGCTCGTAACAATATATTTGCTTTGTCAGTCTTTCCTCATTCATTCTTTCTACACAACCAAACCACCGAAGCATTCCTTTCTTAATCCTGGTCATCGCATCATCTTGCAAACCACACTCTTCTTTTATCACACAGTTTCTCACCCTGTCACTCAGATTCAGCCCTAACTTACTCCTTAGCGACCGAATTTTCAAACAATTTTCCAATTATTTTATAAATGTTATCAATCTTTATTTTTATAATATTTTCGACTTGTATTTCTATTATTTATCACGTTTTGAATATTTTATCACAGTTTTAATAAATTTATTGATTTTGAAAGACAATACTAAGCCTTTAATTTTTTTAGTTTAGTTTAGTATACGACGGGCTGTTTTCCGCAACTCCACATCTAAGCGCGTATTTTGCGTGTGGGCAGGAATAATGTAGTTATTCGAGCCATGTTATTTTCCCGGAGAAGTTCAACAATTCTTTGATGTTGCAAGCAACTTCGGGGAGCGATCCCGGCGTATCGAGATGTTTAGCCCTTTATGAAGGGACTTCTGGACATGTCAGCAACACGTGAGCCGCCGTTTCTACCTCTCCCATGCATGCCCTGCACAGGGGGCTATCAGTGACACCTATGGTGAATAAATGTTTGTTAAAAGAGACATGTTCTGTGATAGCACTTGTTACTATCCTGAACTGTGGCTTGTTCAGTCTCATTAGAACCTTGATTAGACGACTGTTTATTTCAGGCAGGGCCTCCCTAGCTTGTCTACAGTCTAAAAAATATTTCCAAAGTTGAGCGTGTAAATTATTGAAGTATCTACGTACCAGTGAAAGAACGTAGCCAAAGGGGATTGGTATTAAAGGTCCCGGCCCTATACTTGCAGGAGCCCATCCCCTTCTGGCCAGTTCATCTGCTGCATCGTTGCCTCTAGATCCACGGTGTCCCATGATCCATTGCAGAATCACATTGTTGTGCTTACATACCTCATTCAGTCGTTGATGGCACTCGTATATCAGTCGCGAGTTCGTCACATTGCAACTCAGAGCTTGTAGAACCGCCATACTGTCGGTCAGTATTTTGATATGCCTGGAAGACTGTGATGTGGGTACTCAGCGGTGTGCATATGTGGATATTAAGGTCTTCAGAGAAAGCCCCAGATACCATACCTTCATTTGTCTTAGAACCATCCGTGAAAACTTTGAGCTCTCTTGGACCCAATCCTTCCAGATGGTCGGTTTCTTTCAATTGTATCCTGTACTTCTTATCGAATACAAATTATTTTGGGATCCTATCATACTTGCCTCGTAAGATAGGAATTTTTGAGTAAATTCTATCAATTATATCTATATGGGGGGCTCTACTCTTACGTAAAAGATTTAGGGTCTTGAGTCTAATGGCAGCTAAAGTTGCTTCTTGTTGTATATATAGATGAAGCGGTGTTAGCTCCAGCATAGCCTCCAAAGCTGCTGTTGGTGTAGTCTTTATGCGGCCCGTGGTTTTAATAATTTTATTGATTTTAAAAGACAATATTAAGCCTTTAAATTATTAATAATACTTAATGTCTGAAATGTATTTATTTTATGTTTATCAATATATATTTATTATTTCGGAATGGGGTGTCAACCTAAACGATCCGATATCGTCGTAGTGAACGAGTTCCTGGCCTTTGTTCAACAAAAATTGGACGTCATGGACCAGGTGTCCCTGGAGCAGATACTGATGACCAGCTTCACCGAGGACGAGATCATCCAAGCGAAGAAGGTGTTAGCAGATTTAGCCGTGACCCAAATCCCTCTTATCACACGTCATGGAGATGGACGCGGTAAGAAAGACCTGCAAGACATCTTCAGACTGTTCAATGAGACCGATCCTGATGACATCCCAACTTTCGTCGCGCGTGATCTCAACAAGCTGCCTCCCGTGACGTTCGATCACGTAGACGTGACCAGATTGTTGAAAGACATCACCACGTTGAAAGCCGAAGTCACCGACCTCCGTTTCAAATTTGAAGCATCGGAACGAGCCGCAACAGAGCTGAATAACGAAGTCACTATGTTGCGCAACATAATTGCAACATCTGCGAATTCACCGCCGTCGCAGAATGTAAATACGACACGCAGTAATCCTAATAATAGTCATATTTCACCGATGATTGCGACTCCGTCACGCGATATCGTCTGTCAGCAGGTTGAAAACAAAGCGGGGTGAAACTAGGGCGACCTTGGTCGTCATTGCATCATCACCTCAGCCCTTGACTGAACCCTTGAGTACTCCTCCGCCGAAGCCAACCTGTCAACAAGGAAAGACGTTTGCGGATTTTGCTCGAAAATCTTCGCAACTGTTACCCTCATGTGGTCGAAAACAAAAGAATGTGGATGTAAAATCAGTTCCTGTGGTTACCCAAACCAAGAGAGAGAATGACGGGTTTACTCTTGTTGAGAAGAGACGTCGGTCGAGACCCGTCTGTAACCAGCGTGGGACCGTCAAAATAAACGCAAGCACAACTCTGCGTACTGTGGAGATACAGCTCTACATCTCCCGTTTGGATAAAAGTACGTCGGGCGACGACGTCCTGCGTTTCGTGGAAGAACGAAGCCGATGCCGCATAGACGATCCAATCTCTTTACATTTGCAGCGTCTGGAGTCTAAGAGGTCCACGAACTTCAAATCCTACGTACTCCAGGTTCCTGCAAAATACAAAGAGACATTCCTTGCTCCCATTTTCTGGCCCTTTGGGGTAGTGTTTCGCCGATACAGGGACGCGCCAAAGAAGAAAGTTCCCTAAATAGTGTTATATTTATATTTTATATATATTTTTATTCTCTATCTGTTCCTGATATTCATCATAATCCATTCTGATAATCCGATGGTTAACCCGGACAAACTGGCTATAATTTTATAAACGGTAACGCATATTTATTATGGCATGCAAGTAGCCTTCTGAGCTTGATAAAGGCACTTATTTTGATATTACAGACAGATATTTCAATTTTATTTATATGTGTAAAGATTATCATTATTAAAGTAAGTACTCACCTAAAGGTATCCAAAATCATAGTGAAGAGCACGAACTTGCCAAGCAGCGGAACTACAAGTGACGTCGGTGGGATTATTTCGGCGAGTAGAAGGAAAAACACAGTAAGTGAGAGAAGAATGGAGATGGAGAGCGACACCTTTTTCGCCACTGTCCGATGGAAGATAAAAAACGAGAACTGTGAGGAACGAGATTCCCATACAGGGAATGATGAGGTTCACTGTATAGAACAACGTCTTGCGCCGCATAGTGATGTTGAACGTTATGTCCAGGTATGGCTCGTCGCAGCATGTATAGAACTTCTCGTTCCTGTGTGAAAAAAAAATAGATTACTATATGTACAACTCAACTACTGAAAATAATTAATAATAGACTTTAGTCAACACGCATAATTTTATTAAAACAAGGTTATCGCGTCGAATTTCATCTGAATTAGAAGATTGATGAAATGTTTTTGCATTATAAATAACCGCATTTGTGCTATATGCAGAGCAATAATACGAAACGATTGAATATAATTGGTGTTATAACCTGACGGCAGGCACTTCGAGGATATCCCACTCTACAGAAGTGTAGAATTCTGAGAGATCAACACCAAGTTCCACCACATTTGTCCCACGGACTTCATCAATGTGCCGGAGATCTACCTGATAACAAAAACAACACAAATATAGAATTATCAATGTAAAATTTCAATCTTTCACCCGATTTCATGACTTAAGTGTCATAAGCAGTGACCACGAGATAAGTTAAAATGATCGTGTGGCTTCCGATAGATGGCGATGTCCATTTAAGCCTGGTGTAAACCATCTCATTTACGTCGAGCGTAAAATACAAAGAGCGGCGACTGGTAGTAGCCTCAAAAGGTATGAAACATCGCACACTGCGATGACCGATCCACCAACCACGCGTTACGATTGTAACGAATTCTGCTTAAAATGAATGAGGTCCATAATCAGCATTAAACTTCTTCGAGCTAAAAAAATAGAAGAAGAAGGGAGGGTAATATTTTTCGAGTGTATGTGTATGAACGTATTCATATATTCATTTCTTTGGCACGCTCTGTGGCCTAAAAGAAGCTTTATAAATTCTTAAATATGAGATGTAGTTCGATTTATTTCAACTATAGAAGTGACAAATGGTATACAAATTTTCTCTTTTCAGTTAAGTTTTTGCGCAATCGGATTTTTTGAAATACTGTTATAATCGTTTGGCTTGTTGAGCAACTTGTCACTATAGTTTGTATTATTTGGAAATATTATTATTATTAAATATAATATTCATACAATAAAAATACATATTCAATATAAAGAAGCCTTCAATTACCTGAAATCCATCATATGTCCACGAACCAAATTTCATGACACATGTCTGCTGGTCAAATGGAAAATATTCCACATCGATTTCACATGAAGATTTGTAAATGGCGGGCGGACGCCACTCCACGCGGCCCGTGTAGTTCAGCGTCGCCTTTGTAGCCAGCGTCACCTCAAAGTTGCCGTCAGCACTGGTCA
The DNA here is from genome assembly GCA_907164705.1 of Parnassius apollo. Lineage (NCBI taxonomy): Eukaryota > Metazoa > Arthropoda > Insecta > Lepidoptera > Papilionidae > Parnassius > Parnassius apollo. Next base: position 305,116 of record CAJQZP010001029.1, read on the forward strand.
CAATTCATAACAAACAGTTTACTTAATTTATTGTTTACTTTACACTTATTTTTTAAGAGGCTATGTTTCAATAAAACCACTTTTACGGGTTTTATCGCATTTAATTTGTTTAATTTTAATAGCCGACATTACGAGTGCTTTCCAGCACCCATGGTTCCATCTACCCATCCATCCCTCAAGTCCGATCTACGCAGAGTTGACTTACTGTGTATTGAAGTTTTGCAGTGGTATGCTTAGGTTTAGTCTTAATTTTTTTAATTACAGTATCTCAAACCACTGGTGCTACCCAGCCTCATTCTCTATTGAAATTGGGATGTTTTTAATTTCAAAAAAACATTCAAGGAAGAGCTAAGATATTAAATCAGGCAAGTAATAAGTTATTAATAACGGTGATTCAGCAAAAACGCGCCGATTTATGTTACATTAATTTAATCGTGGGTAATTTTTCCAGTGAATTAAAAGTTTTATTGACATTTGATTATAAGAATTGCATGGAAACGTTAGTTAAACGCGAAACAATTAAATACAATAAATTCAGAAATAAACATATTAATAAAAACCAAAACTTACAACTAAATCAAATGTCCAATACCAATGTCAACGTACGAATGGAACAAAACCGTTGACCACAGACTCGAATAATAAACAACGTGTAGTCTATAACCTATCAAAACAAACTCTCGACCACGCGACAGTAAAAGTATTATCGAAAGACATGCATTTTGCCATAACACCACGAAGAATCCCGTACAAAGTAGTGTTGAGGATATTCTGTAGAAAATAATATTAGTAATGAAAATTAAGAGGTCGTGCGTCAAGACATTTCGCCTTTTTACGTCGAAATGGAGTGGTGAAACTAAATCTAACGAAACAGACCAGAGCTCATAATTCTCCGCGCAGATAAAGGTAATGCTACGATGGTATATGACAATGGATACGTCGTATTACAATTTTAAAATGCTTTGTCGGGTGAGAGTACATAGAGAAAGGTCAAAACAGAGGGTCCATTTGGATCTTTCTGTATTATGTACAACTAATACTCTTAAAACAACTAGCGATTTTATTAAGAAATTTCCCGAGAAATTTAATCTAGACGTTAATTCGACAATACCTGCGTGTTCCAACCACCGAATTTGTATGGGTTACCCAAAATGCACAAACCTAACGCTCCAATATGTCCAATAGTGATACATATCGATTCATTAACTTAAAGATTGGCTCAACACTTAGCAAAAATACTACCACCACTCAGAGGACAAACAAGAGCAAACACTAAAGGTTCATACCATTTTTTCAGTGAGATAAAATACATACACCTTATTGACAAAATTATAAGAGACTAAATATCAAAAAATCAAGGTCATTTTTATGTTCAGACTCTATTTACATGCCTACCTGTATAAAACTGCATCTCAATTGTTACTAGGAAACTAGAGAAAAATAACATGCCAGCATAATATGCAGTATTTCTCGCTCACTGCCTTACATCTAGCCATCTATTGTGGAAGGAAGAGTTTTGCAAGCAAGTGGATGGTGTAGCGATCTGTATCTCCTACATTTGTCGCCATATTCATAAAGGACTTCGATACTTTCACAATTTCACCTGAAAAAAACTGCAAAAGTAACTACATTTTTAAAACAGCTTAATTCAATAAACTCTAAAATTCAATTTACTATGCAGTTAGAGGCAAATAATTCCTTAGCCTTCCTAGATGTGTTAGTCATCCGAAATCCTAACAACACCATAGGTCTCGCTCTGTATAGAAAAAAGACCCATACACACCGATATTTGAATGATGAAACTCACCATCATGCTACCTTAGGCAAGTCTTTCTTACACAGAGCATGAGGGATCTGGGATAGTAAACATTTGGCCGCTGAGGTTGAGCACGTCAAGTAGGTTCTGCATGACAACAAGCTACACACAGGGGTCACATTGACCGAGTGTAGTCGGCCACATTCAAACGAGTGCTTGCTGTACTGCCACTGACAAGATTAGTTACATCTTGAAGAAAACTTCTATTAAAACATTCTACAAGCCACCGAAGAAGATTAGTCAGTAGGGTTAGGTTTTTAACAGTGGTAGAGCCACGCGGAAGCTTTGCTGTTGCACGTATGGGCCAGCTCATACGTGCAACAGCACAGCTGCCGACCACGACTTCACAGAATACCAGCGTGAAGTAGAAGCTCAGATTTTGCGTTTGGTCTGGTAAGTGCAGGTGGCCGGAGGCCCAAATCACCCCTCCCCATCAACATGGTAGCGGAATCAAGTAAAGATCTACTCTAAGAGGGTACCAGCACCGCTGGAGAATCCCTCGCTGAGCATCCACGACCAAGTTACTCCACTCCTAAGCGTGGGCTGCCCCGCGTATTCTGGGGGGGGGGTGGCAACATTTTGCTCAAGACAACAACTGCTCAGGGCAATGTCGGGGTGATATCTCGTATCTCTCCTACCCGGGGTACAAAGTGGAACACTCCTTTGTGCCTCGGGCTGGAGTTTGCGTATACATCAGAGAGGACATCTGTGTCGACGCCTCAGCAGTCTTGAAGGTTCGGACCTGTCCATCTTTTGGCTACGCGTAGACAGCGACGACCATCCGCGCGTCTATGGGTGCCTCTATATGTCCTATAGCGGTAATGCCGAAACTGACCGACTCTTCGACCCAGATTCGACAGCAGATCCCCTCCGCAGAAATTGTGATGATTGATAGATGATTTTAACTCCCACCACGCCAAATTGCTTGGTTCACGTTCAACCGATCATGCGGGTAGATCTATTCATGATTTTGCCTTGGCATATGGTCAGACGCAACTGGTTACGCGGATTCCAGATGTGCAGGATCATGCACCATCCCTGTTGGACCTTCAGCTGACCTCTCATCCGGACGGATATCAGATTTCCGTCGACGCCCCTTTATGCTTCCCGGACCATTGTCTTGTTCGAATTGATGTGCCACTCACGCTGAAATCGCGGTTCCATTCTGTAGTTTGCTGTGTTTGGCACTATAGGTTTGCCGATTGGGATAGGATGCGGTCTTTCTTTGCATCCTACCCTAGGGGGGGGGGTTGCTTCTCGCTGGACGATCCCATTGTTGTTGCTGATTCTGTCGCCGATGTGGTACTTCAGGGTATGGAACTTTCTAATAAACTATTCCTTCCTCTGTGGTGCCCATCGGAGGCAAATCTCAGCCATGGTTTGTTCGCTTCTGTAAAATAGCATCATGCTATAAGCAGGAGTGCTACCAAGCCTGGGCTGACGCATCAACGTCCTGGGATGTAAACACCAGCGCTCTAAAAAAGAAGTATAATTCCGCCTTCAGGTCCTTCAAAAGAGTCATTTCCAAGGCTAGGTCAAAGCATATAGGCAGAATTGGCGAGCAACTAGTTCGCCTTCCATCTGGAACCCGTGCATTCCAGTCACTCGCCAAGGCTGTCCAGGGGTTTTTTTTCGCTCAGCCATCTCTTCGATCTCTGCGCAAGGAGGACTACTTACTGGCCCATGCAGCAAAGGAGAAAGCTGATTAGCTAGGCTCTTTCTTTGCGTCCAACTCGAATCTCGATGACGGGGGGAGTACGTCACCGACCATCTCGCGGTGTGAGTGCTCCATTACGGAGGCGCGATTTACACAGAGCTCGGTTCGCAAAACACTCCTCTCCCTGGACATTTACAAGTCGAGTGGGCCTTACGGTATCTCCCCAATTGTGCTGAGGACGTGTGCTCCAGAATTGGCACCGGTTTAATCGCCTATTTTTCGGTACTCCTACTCTCTAGGTATACTCCCAAAATCATGAAAGACGGCTTTCGTGCACCCGATCTCAAAAAAGGCAACCGCTCAGACTATCAGCTCAGACAGTCCAAGGGGGAGGCATTGGTCGTTAGTTTGGACATTGAGAAGGCCTTTGATCGGGTTTGGCACATAGCGCTTCTTTCGAAGCTCCCTTTCTATGGGCTTCCCGAGAAATTGTGCAATTGGATCACCAGCTTTCTTGCAGACTGGAGCATCAAGGTCGTTATAGACGGTAAAATCTCCAATTACAAGCTTATTATTGCTGGTGTTTCACAAGGCTGTGTGCTATTAACAAAGCTTTTTCTTCTGCATATCAATGATATGTTGCAAACCTACAACATTCATTGCTGTGGAGATGACAGCACTGGTGATGCTTGTACACCGGCCATACCAAAATTTCTCGGTAAATCATCTTCCATTACCGGGACAAACTTTTGTCTGAAGTCGAGTCTTTGTCGAACCCCTTTGTCGTATCCCCTCAGTTTCATTTCTTGTTGCCTCAGCCAGTATCGTAATTCTCGACATATCGAGTGACGTGCAGTTTTGTGGTCACTTGGAAGAGAAGCAAAGAAGCAGAGCGGGACATTATTTCATGCCGGCACACCACCTGCGCAGGTTCGGCCGCACGTGGAATACTGTTCCCATCTTTGGGCTGGGGCTCTCCAGTACCAGCTCCATCCACTTGAACGCATCCAGCACAGAGCGGCTTGAATCGTCGACGACCGAGTGATTTCCGATCGGCTCGATTCACTGGAACTGCGAAAAGATGTTGCATCTCCTTGAGTATTTTATTGCATTTACCACAGGGAGTACTCTGGGGAATTATTCGTATTAATCCCAGCCGCCAAATTTCTTGAACTCACTACGCGGCAAAACTCCCGATACCATCCATACCATCTGGATACTTGGCTGTCCAACAATTTACGTTTTATTAGGAGTTTTCCTCCGCGTCGACCTGTCTGTGTAATAATTTACCACCAGTGATTTTACAAGACCGATACGACCCCCGGGTCGTATCGGTCTTGTTAAATCACTCTTTTCTTGAAAGAAAAAAGAAAGAAAAGAGCTTCTTCCTTTCTAAAAGGCTAGCAACGCACCTGCGATTCCCCTGGTTTGTCCGTTTGTCCATGGGCTGCAGTAGTCACTTAACATCACGTGAACCGAATTCTCGTTTGCCCCCTATTCATTAAAAAAAGTCAGTAATTACGATCTGTGAATTGTAGTATAACTCTACAGAATATAAAAGCTTGATTGTGAATGCTGTCTCTCAAATATAGGGCAAACAAAAATATCGACAAAAACCCGCGTAAGAAAACATATAGCTGACGTGAAACACCAACGCTGCAGGAAATCTGCAGATTGTGATCATATCCTAGACGCCCCCGCCATTACATCAGATTTGACAGACCACAAATCCTCGCGATTGAACATCGATTCCTGCCAAGGATGATACGTTAGGCTATTGAAATTAAAAAATATCCCAATTTCAATAGAGAAGGAGGCTGGATGCTATCACCTGATTGTGATCCTATAATTAATAAATTTAAAACTAAGCCCAAGCATACCACTACACAAATCAAGACACAGTAATTTCTTTCTGCGTAGATTAGACCCCATGTAACAATTAAAAAGCTGGAGGTACTCCGGGTTAACACTGACATCACCTCAGTCCCCTGTGGCCATGGGTGTTGAAAAGCACCTAAAACGTCGAGTATTCCGTAAATGAAATCCGTAAAAGTAGGTTCAGTAATTTGCAGTGTTCGTAACTATAAGAAATCATTAAGTTGTTCGTAAATATGAGAAATCATGTTTGATCGATTACTAGATGCTGAGTTTAACCACATAATATGTAATTAATATACTTAATTAAATATATATACAACTGCCGTATCTGTATCGCTGGAGCATCTATTACGAAATTAATGTAATTTTTATGATGAAGTAATTTAACATGAAAGTTAAATTCCTTGCAATTAAATTTTAATACTTTACTACTCAGCCCCCGATTGAGCTAAACAGCAAATATTTTATTGTTTATTTCTGTAATTCCAGCTTTATACATTAGTAACGTTAAGAAGTAAGCAATCTCACTTGTTATATAATACTATGTCAGGCCTCCAGATATGGTCGGATGGCACGTGTAGCATCTCAACACCTCCGTACTCTCGAGGCTCCCAAGACAACTTATAGTCGTACCAGCTCTATAAATAATGAATGTCATTAGTGGGTTATCCTCCAGCAATATATTTAGGGTAATAAAAATATACCAACCTGCTCCACCCATAAATTTGTTGTCATAATCTGATTCTTCAGATTCTGTAAATCGTTAAACATAGTTTTAGTGACATAATTTAAAATGCATTTAAACGTCATGTTTGTCTAAACTCACGACATCTATGAGCTGGCTAAGTTTTAGCTTGATGCGCACGGTTAGTGCGTCGCTGACATTGAGCACGGGCCGCACTAGCTTGTTGTAGTTGCTCAGCAAGTCATCGTACAGCCGCTTCGCGTCCGGGTTACCGGCACAACCTGCAAATAAATTTCTTTACTGACTTTTTTATCTCGAATAAGTTACAAAAATTTTGTGTTTGATCCGCCGATTGATAATAATCTTGTGCGTCTTGGAATTAATTTAACTGTTCAAACCTCGTTGAAGCTGTATTATGGTTGTACTCTCACAGAATACCAGCGTAAAATAGCAATATAATAATAATATAATAATAATAATAATAATATAATAATAATAATATTGCTGTGATTTGTAAAGTAAGTGAAGATAACGGGAGAGCTACTGCAGTAGAAATTAGGCGTTCTTAGTCCTCTGAAGTGACAACGCTATTGCATTTTTATTTATATTTAAAGATAGATGAAGACGATATCTATGAGCCATTATCCACTTACTATCAAGTGAAGTCACTTCTTTTCTATAAAAAAATGTTTAAGTTAATTTCATAACTTTTAATTAAATTTAGACTTAACTTGACCTCTTATGAATGTCGAAATCTACATTGGTTTGCAAAAACAAGAACTTTCCAGGAAAGAGCCTTTGGTGGAACAGGAAGAGGAGATTTAAATTTTATTTTTTTAAGTGCCATACTAATTCTACATTCATATACAACTGTTATAATCAATACAATATATATATAAATGTGTTTATCAGAGCCTGAGGACTAGCAAGTGAAAGTTATATGCGTACACATTTTTCCCATTTTTTAATATATTGATTGACCTATTTTTAATTTTTTTAACAAAATTGCCTTAACGAGTTTCTAAATTTTACGTCTGATTGTTGCATTTTCGTAGAATAAACTGTAAATTTGTATACAAAAGTAATGTCTATTTTCGTCAGATTTATTTTAACGAACTTCTAGCATATCACGCCAACGCATAGGAGCCAATCCGTTTCTTAGTAAATAAATTATTATTTACTAAGAAACGGATTTATTTTACACATGTGTAACATGAGGGCCGCTACACACGTAGCTATAATATCTAACCGTTACACTTTAAAGACCATCAAAGTCTACTTCTGAACATAGGCCATAGATTGCTTCATAGGGAATACTCCCTTTTTCAAATTTTCTGCACTTGGCAGGTGGGTTAGCAAATAGTGTGGATGAATATTTCTGTGTATCGAAGTATTTGACTTCTAATAAGCTCAGAAGACATTAATAACAATTTAAAAATTTCTGTTTGTCCGAGCTAATCTTCGGAATGTGATAAAACTTTACGAAAAAAACAGAGAGCAGAATAGTTACATCATAAATATTAAGACCAAAAAAAGTTTCCAATAAAACTTTTATAGTGTGCCATACAAAAAAGCTAATAACATTACATCTTCTATTTCTATAAAATTTGATGCAAAATCGTTTAAGCGCATCAGGATTGCTTTACTGATAAAATATGACGATATTTTTCACACTGTGCACGAGTATTATCAACAAAAATTTTATTAACCGATGTTGTATGGGAATTGAATGGATAAGAATGGAATAGAATGGATTATTAGACTGCTAAATAGTTAATTAAATTGTAAATAATAGAACAGAATAAAAGAGAATAAATATCGTACACACGTAAATGATATATAGTTCACTGCCGAAATAAGGTAAGAAGTGTAAGTACCAGCGAACAGCAGCGCCAGCAGCAGCACGGTGGCCGCGGGGGCGGGCGGGTCGCGGTGGCGCATCCCGCGCGCATGGCGTCAGCGCATCGCCCCCGCGCCGCTCCTGCCGCTCCCCTCCCCGCCGCGCCTTCCCCTACCTACAATGTCCCCCCTGCTGCTCTCAACTGTTGCCTTATAACTTTGCTACTCTATTCTCACGTAACACCACCTGTAGTAACAAATCATTTATAAGTAAAAATAACAACTTAGTAGTGCAGTGGCTAAGAGTTTCATTTTGCCGGTGACACGTGTTTGCACGGAACAAGTGTTTGTATGGTCAACAAATAATTTTTAGCCGCGGTCAAAAAATAGGGGTTACAATTAATTATGTTACGCGGTGTCCACAAACACTCACGCCTGTCACCCAAAAGGACTACGGCTTTCATTTGGCACGATCCGAACACACCTCTCTCACCTCCTTTACATCGACAGACCTACGCATACACGCTCGTTATTTAAGGGTACTTCTAATCTGGCCCATTTTAAATACTTCGCCAATTTTAACTTCGTCTAGGCATTCGTTCCCGAATCTACCATTCAGATCTGAGATATAAATTTACTTTTTCACTCTTTCCTTGTTAATTATTTCTACATGACCAAACCACCGAAATATTCCTTTCCTGATGCTGGTTACCATATCATCTTGCAAACCATATTTTTCTCTTATCGCATAATTTCTCACCCAGTCATTCAGATTCAGCTCTAACATATCTTTGATGACTGCATTTCTAAAATTATCTTAGAAGTAATATTTTTAAAAATTAATAATTTAATAATAATGTTGCGCACCATAATTTATACCTGGTACATGGCAGGTTACCACTAGCGCCATTTAGTATCGAGTAGAAGAACTAGAAGAGCTTTTTAGAAAATTACATTCTAGAACTTTCAAGTTTCATTCTAGTTAGTCGGGACCGGTATGTACTCGAACATTCTAGATGTTTCAATAGAATAGGCCCTTTAATGGACTATTTTAAATAAGTTTTTAATTCCCGACGTTTCGGGTGCTTTACAGCACCCATGGTCACGCGGGATACTGACATGTTTGACGTCCCAATGTCATAGTTAGTCCGGCTACCTTCAGTTTTTGAATATTAATCTTTGGTCTGATTTACGCAAAACGAGCTTATAGTATCATGAAGTCTCGCAGTGGTATGCTTGGGTTTGGTATTAGTTTTGTTAATTATAGGGTCCCAAGCAGATGGCAGTACCCATCCATCTTCTCTATTGAAATTTGGATGTTTTTTGATTTCAATATCCTCGCGTATCGTCCTTCGTAGGAATCGGCGTTCTTTTGCGAAGATTTGTGGTTTATCAAATCTAATGTAATGGTGGGGACGATCTGAAACATTTTCGCAGACTGCACTTCCTGGAACGTCGGTGCTTCACGTCAGCTAAATGGGTTTTTATAGATCTTTTTGTTTGATCTGTTCCACATTTACAATCTAGCTTGTACACACCTGCATGGAGGACTATGAGGACAAAGCCCTTCTTACTACTCCTGTAAATCCAAGGTTCTACAAGCGGTACGTAGACGACACTTTCACAATTTTACCATCTGACAAAGTAACTGCATTTTTAGACCACCTTAACTCCATAAACTCTAAAATACAATTCACAATGGAGTTAGAGGCAAATAATTCTTTAGCCTCCCTAGATGTTTTAGTCATCCGAAATCCTGTTGACACTATTGGCCAAACTGTGTATAGAAAAAGACCCACACCAACCGATATCTAAGTGGTGAATCTCACCATCATTCCTCACAGTCAGCTACCGTGAGTAAATCTTTTTTCAGAGAGCACGAGAGATCTGTGACATAAAACATCTGGCCGCCGAGCTTCAACACGTGAAGCAAGTATTGCAAGACAACACGCTTCGGGTCCCGCGCCTACGTCACAGTGAACGAGTGACGCCGGCCACAGTCGAGCACGCGCCCGCTGTACTACCGTATGTCAGAGAAGTTACAGACAAGATCGGCTACATCTTGAAGCGAGCTTCTATTAAAACATACTACAAGCCGTCGAAGAAGATTAGTCAATTTTTACCATCCATCAAATGTAATATTCCTTTACAAGATGCAGGTGTGTACAAGCTAGATTGTGAATGTGGTCTTTCATACATAGGTCAAACAAAAAGATGTATAAAAACCCGCGTGAAGGAACATATAGCTGACGTGAAGCACCGCCGCTCCGGGAAGTCTGCAGTCTGTGAAAATGTTCAAGATCGTTTCCACCATAACATTAGATTTGATAAAACACAAACCCTCGCAAAAGAACACCGATTCCTACCAAGGATGATACACGAGGCTATTGAAATCAAAAAAACATCCAAATTTCAATAGAGAAGATGGATGGGTGCTTCCATCTGCTTGGGATCCTATAACTAACAAAATTAAACCCAAACCCAAGTATACCGCTGCAGGACTTCATGATACTATAAGCTTGTTTGCGTAAATCGGACCAAAAATTAATATTCAAAAACTGAAAGTAGCCGGACCAACTATGACATTGGGATGTCAAACATCTCGGTCCCCGTGACCATGGGTGCTTTAAAGCACCCGAAACGTCGGGAATTAAAAACTAAGTTATAATAGTTGATTAAACGAGATAAAATCCGTAAATATAGTTTTATTAAATATGGACTTATTACATTGTACTAATGTTTAAGTACATTATGTTGATACATTATATAAAAAAATTACCACTTGATTTTACAGGATCTATACTCAAGTAGAGATTTTCGTGTTTTATAAATTAATGTTTGAGTGCTTTTGTTTGCAGATATTACATTATAATATGTCAAATCAGCCTTTCCAGATCTTTTTGTGGAATACATGTCATTGAAGCTCTTATTATAATTAGTCAAATTTACACTTAGTTTCGAAATATACTACAACCATAATAATTCTGTTAGTATAAAGCGACATTTAAACTTAGAAAATATTTTTTTTTATAGTTTAAAATTACGAAAATTCATTGTAACAAATAAAGCATTTTCATATGTGTGATAAGTGCACATAAGTACTCACAAATAATTATATTGGCATTTGGGATAGATTGAGGCTCACAAATAATTATATTGGCATTTGGGATAGATTGAATCCATGATTCAAGTCCATCTCTCACCTAAATAATGTTGTCATCTTCTGTGAAGCCATGTACAGTCACAAAATCATTCATTGTTAGTTTAGGTATTTCATTGATACAGGAATTTTAAAGATCGGGAAGTTTGCCTCAAGACTTCCAGAAGCAAAACACATCATATTTGGAACCTATTAGTAGTTCTAAAGTTTCTGAACGTCACGACTCTGCTGATCTGCAAGAACAATAAATTTGTATCTTTATATTTCCGTGAATTATGAAATTACAGTTTCGACTTTCCGGTTATATTTGGTAGTATGTGAAATTTGAGACGGGAATGTATTATGCAGACGCTAATTTAGTACTGTGTGATCTGTTATTGACGAAGAGATCGCAGTCGCGACTATCCGTTTATTTTTTGGCATTTCAGTGATTGTAACCAGGTTTGGGAGTGTATTAGGAAGGTGTTCATTTGGTACTGCGTCATCTGTCAGCGATGTGATGTCGTTAACGAATGTTGCAGTGTTTACTCAAAACCATTGCGTTGTCATGATGGACATTGTTCGCTTCCTGAATACTTTGTAATTACTCAATAATTTTTTATTTTTTATTTTTAAAATCGAAAGTCTGAGCATTAGGATATTTATTTTTCTTTGTCACCTTTTTATTCCTCGTTTGTACTTTTAAATGAGATAGATTTTTTATTAAAGCTGGTTAAAGAATTGTCGCAAGATGTTTTAGTTGATTCATTAACCGATGTGAAAGTGGTATTTTTAGTCGATTCTAGATATTGGGCTGACATTACTTTATACTTAATGGTTTTTCAGTTGTTGCAAGGTTTTTGTATAGAGCTATTTACGAATTTCGAATACTTATCAATGACAATGTCTCGTCTGCATCGGTACTGTTTTCTCAAACCACTTAAAAGTCCACATGGATAATACTTTCACTTGTATTTAACTAGTTGCTAAATTAGTTCATACATATTTTAATTAAATTTTATTTTAGCGACGGAAATGTATAGAATATATGGATATTATTATTTTGCCTGAAAACTTAACTTTAACTCATTTATATATATATATATATATATATATATATATATATATAAAATATATATATATATATATATAAAGCTCCACTCGATAGTATAACTACTAACGCTATTAGTGATTAAAATTAGGGAAAAAATACTAACGCAGACATAAGAAAGCAGTTAAATAATTTTAGTGAATTAATGCCGTTTAATATCACGACTTCTTTACTCATCTCCCTACATCTTTCCACTCCTTTCGTAATTTCTGGTACATTTTATTCAGATGACTCTTCACTCATAAACATGCTTTCAAAGTATTCTTTCCATGTCTTTAAACTCGAAACTTCGTCACTTAGCATACAGCCATTTTCGTCTTGTGTAGCATTCATTCTATGCTGTTTTGAATTTCCTCTGACAGTTCTTACTACTTTCTAGAACATTTTAATATTTACCTGAAAGTTATCAGATATCGTTCTATCATTCTTATCCGTTCTTTCTTACTTTTTCCTATCAACTATTTCTTTTACTCTCTTATTTCTCTGCCTTTTGTCTTTCAGTCTCATAATTCATTCCTCCAGAATTACGTGATTTGGCTTCTAGTAAATCTAGACATGCCCTCTTCTTTGCTTCAACTTCCATACGTACCTCACCATATCACCACAACGTTTCATTTTTCTTTTCACTTACATCACATACTTCGGTGGCTACATCCTCCAAACTTTTCTTAATATTATCCCTCACAGTCTTCCAGTCTAAATAATTCATGCTGAATTCATTCAAACGCATAATATTTTCCCTCAGTCTATATTGATACTTCTCTTTCATACCTTCATCATACAACTTTTTTATTTTTATACGCTTTAACGCAATAGTGGACACAAATACGCCAATAACGCCTAAATAGACCATTAACTCGACATAATACCAAGTAATACGTCCCAAATTTGCGCCCCCGGATGAACCCTTGTATCTAACTCTGTGCTCCTCATTCTTCCATCCACAATTATGAAACCTATCATGCTTCTATCATCACCTCTTTCCCATGTATAATTGTGAATATTCTTATGACGAAAAGTTTGTTCGTCACATAAAGATTATTTTTTACACAAACGGTGAGGAGGCCTTCACCACTCTCATCTATACTTTCATTACCTAACGTTTCTAGTATCCTTTCATAACCATAAAATCCCCTAACATAATCATATTTTCATTTAACCTACATTTTATTAACACCATCCTCACTATGTCCCAAAACTGCTCTCGGATAAAAGTGGACTTAGACATGTCTTTCTTAGCACAAATAGCTTCTTTAAGCCCACTTTCATTCGTATCCATAACAGCCTCGGGCTTATACATTAATACTCTTTCACACATTGAGCCACTTTTTTCTGTAAGGATGATAGCGACTCCCTGGCATGCCCGCTCGGTCTCATCTACACTAGACCAGTAAATGGTATACATGCCATGTGCAGTGGTATCCTTTCCCTTCCGTTTCGCCTCATTTACACATAACACATATATTCCCCCATAATTCATCATTTCGCATTATTGTTCCATCTTATCATTCATTGCTTCACATATATTCAGCATAGCCATATGGTCTTCCACGATCCACTTTTCTCCCCTTCGGGGACAGAACGTGACGGGTGGCGAACCTCGAGGCCGGTATTACACTCGGAGATTCTTGGCAGCCCGGCTCCATTAGAGGGGGGTCCATTGGGGAACTCGGGGACTTTTATTTCATATCTCGTGATGCAAACTAGTGGTAGTGATAGAGGTGGTAGATTTTACGCCACTATCATACGGCTAGAAGCCGAGTCGATTCTTACGGATTTGTCGCTCGTTTAGCACCACCAGGGGGATGGATAAGTGTAGGGTTAGCCTAGGGTAGTTGATTAAAGCCTACGAACGCGAGCCACCCATCACTCCACGCGATGCCTATGTCAATTGTGAACCGATTTTGATTATTATTGCTTTATAAAATAGGTTAAATTGCAGGGGTGGTCCAATAAGGTCGCATACTGTGTCTGTGTCTGTATTCGGTAATAGTATGACTGTATTTAATTGCGTAGCCAAGTATAATATGCCAATACAAGACGCAAGTGTGTACAATCTTGTTTTTCACGTGATTTCTCTTAAATAATAACAATAAAATATATAAGCACACGTAAATGAAAATAAATCTGGTGTAAAGCACCAAAGCTACGGGAAGTCTCCGTTGTGATGAAAAACCATTTTATCAGATTTCATAAACCACAAATTCTCGGAAAATAACACCGATTCCTACCAAGGACTATTCTTTTTTTTTAAATAATTAGTGTAACAAACGAGCACAAAGTCTACCTGATGGCATTTGCGAGGCTATTGAAATTAGAAAACGTCTTTTTCAATTGTAAAATAAACTGAGTGCTACAATCTGATTGAGGCCTCTTAATTGATAACGTTCAATCCAAAACTAAGAATTACTACTGCAAGATATGAAAATATTGTAAGCCTTTGTTACATAGATCGAACTAAAATTAACACTTTAAAGTCGAAGATAGATTTCGTTAATTATAACATCACATCAAGTATGACATCAGTCCTACATATGACTGTAAGTGCTGTGAAGCACCCGAACTAATTAAAAAGAGAGAAGACTAAACACTAAGCTAGAATACTAAAGTTAAACACGATAATATCCGTCTAACTTGGTTTATTCATTGTGTAATATTCCCGTAAATATAATAATAAATAAAATATGAAATGGCGCGCCTTATCCTGATAATTCTTGCTATAAACTTAAGGCCGTGCTTAAAATACAATAATAATAATAACAATTTTTATTTCAGACCAAAGAGTCCATATATTGTTAGTAATGTTATTAATAACAATATTGACTTAAAACTATGTTAGTATTGTAAGTATTTACATCATTTTAATCCGATGACTACGCCCACCCAGTGACTCTGTATGGCACATTCATATCTTACAGATATCACTCTAAGGACGCTGTTGCTACTGTTTCGTACTCGTTGCAAAGTATCAGTACGTGCTTGCGCAAACATACCGGACCCACTGCAATGCCATGGCAGCGCAACAACATCCTGAAAGCACCTTAAAAGCTCCACCTATGAGTTACCACGTCCCCTATTGTGTTACATTACTTGAATTTTTTCAATACTAAACGATAATGTCCTCAAGACCAAATTATAGTAGCTTTCTGCGCTGAATTGCATAATAATCCGTGAGAGAGAGCGCAAGCACATGTGCTGTCTCTATTACTTCACTCTCATAGACCAGAGTGAGATCAAATTAAATATTTAATTTATATTTTAAGGTAAGTATATTTGAGGTAAACGAATTAATTTTCCTTTTCTTCGACTCTATAAATACATACTGATATGTAGATATATAGAAGGCTTAATCTAAATAAACGCAAATTCATCTACAAAAACCCGTACTAAATTACTTCATAAAATGTTTAAATTTTAATAAAGTGATTTAGTTCTTTTCGTAATTTTAAGCGTTCTTTATTTTTCATTCCACTTTGAGCGAACTTTGGTTGATGCCAATCTATTCTGATAGGAAACGTTAATGAGGTCTTGGAGGGTGAGATGTAATAGCCTTTTAAAGCTTTTGACTGGTGCCTCAAAGAGCACTCTAGTTTTATCAAAAATGCGGATGCTGAGAAAAATTTGCAATTCATAGCATTTTAGTATCACGGATATATTAAATTGCTTAATCTTGCAAATTTTTATTACCTTAGCAATAAGCGGTATCTGAGGTCATGTACAAAATGTTTAATATAATGAATTATATATTTTCCTTACAGTAATTTTATGTTAACACTAAGAAATGAAAACATATGAAAAAACATGTTTAACCCATAATGCAGCTATGTTATGGTTGAAGCACGAAGAGGTCGGCTCCACTGAAAAAGGACATACATCTATTATATTTCATTATTTAAAAAAATGTTAAAGTAATTTTAAGCAAAATTACAGCCTATATACGTCCCACTTCTGGGCACAGGTCTTCTCTCACTTGGCGGACTTTACATGCCTTACTATACCTTATTATGTTTTCTTCTCATATTTTCGGATTTCTTCGCTATGTTTTTCTTTACGTGTACTTCATGAGCACGTGGTAAATCAGCACTTAAAATTAAAATGATCAATTTTATTGTAGCTAGCTGGTATCGTAATCGGGTTGAACGCATACTGTAAATTTACAGCAAACGCTAAATCTCTGAGCTACCAAGACTCCTAATTTCCTAGAACGAATTTCTTAATTAATTTATTTATTTGGATAACCGTTTTATGTTCATACTAGTATGCGGTATATTTAACTTAGTTGTGATTTACAAAACCTAAGTCCTTAAGTCACTGTATAAATTAGAAGAGAATTTAATATTTACTATCATATAGAATTATCTTGTTACTATCTTAAAAAAACATTACAGCGTAATCTTTAACTAGCTTTCCGCGCGCAACTTCGTATACGTAAATTTTGCGTAATTTTGGTGGAATCAGATTTGTTAACTACATTGCTTGTGCTTCAACTTTAAGAAACTGTGTCTACGAAGGAAGGCCAGAAACTATTTAGAAAATCTTCAGAGTAGTGGATGACAACATCGGTTTGATTAATGGAATCAAAGGTTTGGACAACTTTTTCGTCGATGATATTTAACAATATAAGTCGTTATCCCTGGATCACTTGCGCCATTTATAGCCGTATATTCCAATTAAAATTTAAGACCTATTATTTCGTGAATAGTTATACTTTTAACCCGGCGAGCATGAGCCAGGGTATCACACACCCTGATAAAATTTCAAGGTGGTGTATTTTTGAAAATCCTCGCCTGGAAACTCTAACTCACTCAGTAGCTGGAGTGCGGGGTGCGCGGGGCGGGTTAGTGGCGTGATCGCAGTGTGGCGTGGGACACCGGCCGTTATATTCGTGGGCAAACCTGTCTCGGGTATATTATACCCTACCTCATTTTTGACGTATTTTTTACGTAATGATTTGATCATGAATTATGATTGCTTTATTAGTTTTTTCTTTGATGATTTTAGTATATAAATTTGTTTTATGTTAGTCACAACAGTAACCGATGGGCTACGACTTTATTCTATGGTGTCTTGAACATGGCAGCTATCAATGCTTGCATTATATTTATATCAAGCAAACAAAAAAAACGTCACAATCAAGAGAACGGAATTCATTCGTAATTTTATTTTTTTCGTGATTAATAATTTTTTTTAATTCGTGATTTACGAACACCTACAATCAAGAAAATCAAAAAAGCATATTCTAAGCTACATCCGCCAGCGAATCTTAAAACAGTTCGGTGAGCCCTCGCCTAGACATGTGAATATACCCGGGCGATATGTCAGATGTCAGGATTGTCCATACAAGGAGGATAGAAAAACTAAATATTCCTGGAATGCTTGTGCCAAGCCCATATGTATGGAGCACGCAAAATTTATTTGCAAAAATTGTGCTGATTTCGACAGTGGTGATTAACCATAATTTTTATTTAAAAAAAAATTAATAATAAGTTTTTTACAAGGAGGATCTCACTATGTTTTAATTTTAGGTTGATTTGCACTCCAAATAATAATATTTTTGTTAAATTATAAATTTTTGCAAGTCCTTAAACTTTTATTTCTTTAATTACAAAGTTTATGAAAAACATGATTATATAATAATAATTTCACAATTAAGAACTTGTTTCATTTAATTCTATTAAATCATTCACTATTTTACATAATAAAATCATCAAAGTAAAAATAATAATAATAAGAACTGAAATATGGTACATTAAATTATGGGTATGTCCCACCCTGCCACATTCTCGATGTAACTTTTTTTAACCTCATGCTCGCCGGGTTAATAATCACTTATATCCGGTTATTATAAAGTAGAAACGTTGCGTTTTTTGTACGACCCGTAAAAAAGACTAATAACGTTCGGGTTTGGTGGGTGGGTTCAAGGAACAGATTGATATTCCAATATATTTCGAGGAACTTCTGTATTAGTATTTTATTATATTAAAATTATAGAACTATACAATTATATATTTAATTATATTAAAATAATTTATACGTGGCAGAGCTATGTTATAAGTATAGTGCGAAAGGGTCGGCTCAACCGGGGGAGGACAACACTCTCGCAGAATATCAGCATAAAATAGCAGCTTAATGGTGCTGTGTTTTGTATCGTTAGTGTAAAGAATCGGAGACCCTTTTTAATGGAAACGTGTCATCTTAGTCCTCAAGGGTGACAGCGCGTTTGTACTAATTCTCAATCAGATTTATCTGATGGTAAGTGGAAAGCCCATAGATTTATATGTGGTAGAGCCATGCTGCAGTTCAAATAGTAGAAGAGTTGTAGCACGAATGGGTCGGCTTGACTGGGGCAGGACCACGCTTTCACAGAATACCAGCGTAAAATAGAAGCTTAACGCTGCTGTGTTTCGTGTGGTTAGTGTAGAGAACTGGAGTCCCGTTTTTACTGGAAACGAGGCGTTCCATCTTAGTACTCACGGGTGACAACGCATCTGCATTTTGATTCGTAATCGAGGATAGATGTAGATGTCTATGGGCCAGAGCAACCACTTACCAACAGGTGGACTGTGTACTCTTTTGTTACCCTATACTATAAAAAAGACATCAACATTTATCTTCGATTAAGGGGAAATAGGGGCTACATATGCTACCTCAAATCGCTTAGCAAGATCCTCCGTTATGCCGAGAACATTGCGGCATTAGTTTTGCAATAAATATATGGTAAAGTTTAGGAATAATGTCAAGTACTATGTTAGACGAAAACACGATTCCGTAAAATTTCTTGATACACAATAAAACAAAGTTACCTAAAAACTAAAAAATAAACCGCTGGTATTCATAAAATACTTTAAATTAGATCATGAAACTTTACATACTAACTGAACTAACTATAAAGCAGGGCTTATGTTTTTTTTATTTCTTTCAATTACCATTATTTTACTGTAAACAGAAATTATCTAAACTATCGGCGTCCTGAACCTTGTTCCCTGCCGCCCGATCAATCTTGCTTTGGCATTCGAATGGGAAAACTGTGACGCTTACGATCAGAACACACATTACGCAATAGGACGACGTAAAATTAAAATGGGAAATAACCGTAATAAAAAAAGAAGCGACTGGGTTGGCGTTAAGAAACAGGCATAAATATGTTGAAACTTATGAAATAAGTATCTAACGACGTATCTACTTATAGTATTAGTGATCACAAACATGTCGGTACATAGAATACGACGTGCGAAGAAGTGGGGGTGAAATTAGAATTTGCGCTGAGGTATTATAGGCCCTTAAGAATCAAAATACAGATATCTTGTCACCCCTGAAGACTAAGATGGAATGCCTCGTTTCCAGTAAAAAGGGTCTCCGGTTCTTTACAATCACCATACGAAACACAGCATTATTAAGCTGCTATTTTACAATGGTTTTTTGTACAGGAGAGAGGGCACACGTGTATACGGCTCGCCTGATGGTAAGTGATTACCGCCTCCCATGAACATCTGCAACACCAGGGCAATTTCAGATGCGTTGTCGGCCTTTTTAAAAGGATTAGGCTCTTTTCTTGAAGGTTCCTCTCTCATTTGACCCAAAAATCTCTGATGGTAGTCGATTTCACAAGGAAGTTGTGCGAGAAAGAAAACTTATTTTAAATCACACATTAGTGAACCAGTCATCCAGATTGTATGAATGGTATCGCAAGTTATGTCGCGATGTGCGATGGCGAAATTGTGCGGCTGGAATTAGTCCTAAAAATTTCTCAGAGCACTCCCCGTGGTAAATGCGATAAAATACGCAAAGAGGTGCAACATCTCTTAGCAGTGCCAGTGAGACCAGCCGATCGGAAAGAGATCGGTCGCCGATGATTCGAACGGGTATGCGCTGTATGCTATCAACTGGTAGGAGCTGGCACTGGAGAGCTCCAGCCTAGAGATGGGGACAGTATTGTATGTACGGCCCAAACAGCGCCTTGTAAAGTTACAGGTGGTGTGCCGGCATAAAACACTGTCCCGCTCTGATGAGCACGCCAAGCTTCTTAGAGGTCAATTTGGCCTTCTCTACGAAGGGGCCACAAAACTACTTTACACTCAATATGTGGACGCCGAGGATTCCGATTTTTGGTTGGCATGCGTACTGCATTAAGTCTGATAGCTGTTAAAATTTATTTCTTAGATTTGGTTGAGTATAAGAAACTTCACGTGTCATATCATCAGTTTACATGAGGCAGAAGTTAAACCTTCAAATGAAATAAAATATAAAATAGAAATATTTCACCGCAAATGATTTACTTTATCTGATAACTTTTAACCAAATCCAATCAAAATATGACTGCGGACAGACTAAATAGTCTACAAAAGACTACCTGCTTAATGGCAATTGTAGCGATGTTTTATATAGATTATGATCCACTCTCTATCTCGAAACACTGGTATTATGCATAATCTCAGATATCACGCGTCCACTGTGTACTTGTAATAACAATTATATAGTGGAACTACCCTCCAAAGAAGACTGGCTGAATAGCAAGGTAATCTGTGAGGATACTGGCCTTATATCGTATATCGATAGGTCAAAAAAGGGACTTCCACGTAGGCTTTGGAATTCATGGGGAACGCCCCAAATTCAAATTTAGTATGAAGTTGGGTAAATTCACCTCTATCTCCCAGGCAGAAAACTTCATCATACTTCAGTGTGCGGAAATCAATCTGCAAAATACTACGTCAACCATATAATATATATAAACTCTTATATAAAAGCAGCACTGCTAGCGCTGAGGTTAAACTTGATGAACTCGTAGCTTGTTGGAGCCCGCGTGAACCGTCTAAACGCCCTGAGATGTAACAATAGGGTCATTTTAAGACGAGTTCCGAGTCACGCGGCTATTGTAGGCAATGAACTCGCCGACGAACTCGCACGGGAAGACTCAAACAGTACACAAAATTTGGACCCGGGCCTTTTTGTAGAATCTCAAAACGCCTATCCCGATTGACTCTTGAAACTCTTTATCACAATAAATCACTTGAGATCTGGTCTGATATATTAGGCATATAACATTCTAAAACCTTCATTCAGGTTTTAGTTAGTAAATTTGACTTAAAATCCCAGGGGTTGTTTTTTTTATAGGATAGGGTGACAAACGAGCACAGTCCATCTGACGGTAAGTGGTTGCTGTGGCCCATAGACATCTACATCTATCCTGGATTATAAATGCAGATGCGTTGGCACCCGTGAGGACTAAGATGGAATTCCTCGTTTCCAGTAAGAAGGGTTTCCGGTTCTCTACACTCACCATACGAAACACAGCAGCAATAAGCCACTATTTTACACTAGTATTCTGTAAAAGCCTGGTCCTTCCCCGATCGAGCCGACCCATTCGTGCTACAACTATACTCCTAATATAACTGCAGTGTGGATCTACCACGTATAAATATAAAATTAAAAATGAATCGTACATTCTGGCAAGAGCCCTGACTGAGCACTGTTGTCTTAAAAAGCACACGTCCAGCCTGGGACTAAGCAACTTAAGGATGTGCCGTTTCTGTCACTTAACAGCAGAAACGTGAATGAACATTTGTGTGATTACAAACCCTTAATGTGCAAATGCAACATTCATCTGGGAAACAATGTACTCCACCCAGATGAAATGAAATTGCTCACAGCTAAGTAACTTCTTCTATTCATTGAAGACGTAGTGTTTAGCAGTGAACTATAGGCATAGCAGCGAACACAATGGATCGTTTAAATCGCAGTTATACTGGTCTCTGTCTCTAGACCTAGAGCTCGCACATAATAAAAAAGTCTACACTAACTGGTATATACCAAAGTTTTAATGGAACTAACACTAGGTCTCTTGGGATGTGTAAAAATTCAAGCATCTTATTTAACGCAGTCGATGCGACTATTCAAGTTTTATATTGGCTTGTGGACTTCTATTGGTCGAAATTTGACCGTGATTCATTACATTTTAGATTATATATTACACAAGCTTTATTTTACTTTCGACTGCACACTTTTATATAAAATACGTATATCTCATATACAAAATATAACATAAACGCTTTTTTGGCTTGACACACTCCATTCACTATTTGAAATTACACAAAACTTACAGCTTATTTAGGCAATCTGTCAGTAACTATTTGTTGTCAACATTTTATAATTGTTAGGCAAAAATCTCTACTCTGTTCGACTGTTTGACTATTAATATTTATATTATATTAAGTGGTTGACATTGGCACTTTATTGCCATTGGCTATTGTATCACTTTTAGGCGTAGATGGTATTAACGTAAATAAAGTATGTTTGGTTTTATTTTATTCAATGTATTTGTAATTCATATTAATAATAATAATAATGTCCTCCAGACCGAATTCCGACCACGCCGGCCTGCCTCAACGGAGGCTAGCCATCGGCGCAGGACAGGATTATAGTGCCCAAGTGTATGCGCAAGCACAGGTGCACTCTCTATTCCCTCACTCTCATAATCCGATGGGACGGTAAACCAACACGACCGGAGAGAGATCAGGCGCAGGACCAACGGCTTTATGTGCTTTCCAAGGCACTTTCCTGACTCCGGGCAACTACTGAGAATTTCTTGACGGAAAAACTCAATAATTAATTTTGTGACCTGATCCGGGATTCGAACCCAGGACATCATGATCAGCAGTCGCACTACTACAACCACTAGACCGACGAGGCAGTCGAATTCATATTATATAATATAACAGCTAAGAGGTACAAATTTTCCCTTCACGTATTAATATCTAGTGAAATAACTTATCAAAACCAATCTCAATCCGTTGACCTAGAATCATTTAATGTGACAAGAATCAAGGTCTCACAACACAAGTAAACGAAACACACCGATATAATTTATAGTCTTATATATCACAAAAACATTTTGCGATAACAAATTTACATTATCAGTTGAGCATCAATAGTGATGTAGACCGATGTACGGTAAAAAAATCCTAGATTTACAAAAAATGCATGGGAAAGAGATAAGATAAAAGCGTGTTAGTTTTCATAATTTTGGATGGGAGAATGAAGTGCGCAGTGTTAGATGCAAAGTTAAACAGCCGTTACAAATAGGGACATAACATTACTTGTTTTTATCGTAAATGGTCTGTTCAACGTTGGACACCTGTACATACCACTTCTTAACAACATATAAGAAGATCGAATTTACAAATTGAAGCTGTGAAAGAGTAGTATAAATGTAAATTAGGGAAAATATTTACATTTATACTGTTTGTTTTAAATGAACTTAATATTCAGGCGTAGAGCGTGCATGGAGAAATGTTAAACAAGGTTTAGTGGACGGAGCAATCGATATTTGTGTAATAAATAAGAGAAGAGGGTCAGGAATAATAAGGCGTTATGTGGGCAAAATGAAGTACAAGTGGAAGTTGAAGCAAAAAAACCGAATCACTAAATGTACTAGCAACTTAAATTGGTAAGTTATAGATGATGAGATTGAAAGAAAATGTTACTAATATATTCAGGCATTACTTCGCGATCTGCCGTGTAGTGGCGGTTGAGAATATCCACTACCCCATATCTTCCCGTGGGTGTCGTAAAAGGCGACAGAGGAAGACAGGCAGGAGATGGGCAGCAGCATCTTCCTGATAACAACTGTGACGTAATAAAAAACTGCGGTTGCCAACCCGCCCGCCAAGCGTGGCAACTATGGCAAATACCCCCCAATGAATAAATACACAAACAGACGGCCCCCAGTCCCCGGCGGCCCCGCTATTCCTGGCTACGGTGGCGACCATGGTAACGGCGGGGCAGGGGGTGCTAAGAATCTCCGGTGGAGGTTCGGTTGCCACCTACGACGACTCGACCTGGCAACATATAACGCACGCACCCTGAGGACTGACGAGAAGATACTAGAGCTGGAAGAAGAGGTAGACAAGTTGCGCTGGCATATTATTGGATTATCCGAGGTCCGAAGAGAGGGGGAGGACACGGCAATCCTCGAGTCCGGCAACTTGTTCCATCACCGGGAGGGCGACCATCTGTCCCAAGGAGGTGTCGGATTTATCGTCCACAAATCTCTCGTCAACAACGTTGTAAAGATTGGGAGTGTGTCGACGAGGGTCGCGTACCTGATACTCAGAATCACCAAACGGTATTCGCTGAAGGTCATTCAGGTTTACGCACCAACCTCGGCACATCCCGATGAGGAGGTGGAGGAAATGTATGAGGATATTTCCAGAGCCATACATTCCTCCAAAACCCACTACACGGTGTTGATGGGAGACTTCAACGCAAAACTAGGCACAAGAGAAAGCGGTGAGCTGAAGGTGGGGAAATTTGGAGTAGGGCAACGGAACCGAAGGGGCCAGCAGCTGGCCGACTTTATGGAGAAAGAGGGACTCTTTATGATGAACTCTTTCTTCCAGAAGCGGCCCCACAGGAAGTGGACCTGGTCGAGCCCCGACGGTTCGACAAAAAATGAGATTGACTTCATTATGACGACCAGACGCCAACTGTTCAGTGATGTCTCAGTGATCGCAAGGGTGAAAACTGGCAGCGATCACTGAATGGTTAGAGGCACACTGAACCTAAACGTTAAGTTGGAGAGGTCTCGTCTAATGAAGTCAACGCTCCGTCCCCCTCGTGCTCTAATCCAGAATCCCGAAACCTTTCAGCTCGAGTTACGTAACCGCTTCCAGTGCCTAGAAGATTGCAATGCAGTGGACGATATGAACGACAAGCTCGTGGAAACTGTCCATGCGGTCGGAGCTAAGTTCTGCAAGACCCGCCGCAGAAGAACACAAAAACTCTCCGATCACACTCTTAATCTCATGGCTGTTAGACGGGAGATGAGGCTGCAATCGTCAACAGATTTGACAGCATACAGGCAACTGAACAGACAGATCTCCAAATGCATGCGGCGAGACTTACGCAACTTTAATACTTCTCGTATTAAAGAAGCGATCGAGCGGAACCAGGGCTCCAAAGTCTTTGCCAGAGATCTGTCTGCCAGAAAGAGCCAACTGTCAAGGCTAAAGACTGAGTGTGGCAACATCGTTTCCGGGACACCTGAGATTTTGAGTGAGATTGAGAGGTTCTATGGGCAGCTGTACACATCATCGTTGGAGCCACACGCAAGTGTGAGTAACGATCCAAGAGCAAGTCTTATCCGACACTATTCCGATGATATCCCGGACGTCAGTCTGAGCGAGATTAGAATGGCTCTCCACCACCTTAAAAACGGCAAGGCCCCGGGCGAGGATGGAATTACAGCGGAGCTTCTGAAAGCGGGTGGAAAACCGGTACTTGAAGTCCTTCGGAAGCTCTTCAATTCCGTCCTCCATGGTGGCACTACTCCGGAGGCGTGGAGCAGAAGCGCGGTGGTTTTGTTCTTTAAGAAAGGCGACAACGCTCTCTTGAAGAACTACAGACCGATTTCCCTTCTGAGCCGCGTCTACATGCTATTTTCGAGAGTCATTACGAATCGTCTCGCACGCAGACTCGACGACTTCCAGCCTCCCGAACAAGCCGGTTTCCGAAAAGGCTTCAGTACCATAGACCACATACATACCCTGCGGCAGATTGTACAGAAGACCGAAGAGTACAATCTGCCACTTTGCCTGGCATATGTGGACTATGAGAAAGCCTTTGATTCCGTCGAAATTTGGGCGGTGCTACAGTCCCTTCAGCGGTGCCAAGTTGACTGTCGGTACATCGAAGTGCTGAAGTGTTTGTACAGTAGGGCTACGATGGCTATCCGAGTACAGAACCAGAGTTCGAAACCTATCCAACTGCAGAGAGGTGTAAGACAGGGTGATGTTATATCCCCGAAACTCTTCACCGCTGCGTTGGAAGACGTTTTCAAGCTACTGGACTGGAAAGGATACGGTATTAACATCAATGGCGAGTACATCACTCACCTTCGATTTGCCGACGATATAGTCATTATGGCAGAATCGCTGGAGGACTTAAGCATTATGCTCAATGACCTCAATAGTGTCTCCCAACGGATAGGTCTTAAGATGAACATGGACAAAACAAAGATCATGTTTAATGTCCATGTCACACCTATGCCGGTAGTTGTTGGGAGCACTATGCTCGAAGTTGTTGACGAGTACGTTTACCTGGGACAAATAGTCCGACTAGGTAAGTCCAACTTCGACCGAGAGGTCAATCGACGGATTCAACTCGGCTGGGCAGCGTTCGGGAAATTACGATATATCTTTTCGTCAGGTATACCTCAATCTCTAAAAAATAGATTGTACAACCAGTGCGTGTTGCCAGTGATGACTTACGGATCTGAGACGTGGTCCTTCACTGCTGGCCGTATGAGGACGCTTAAGGTCGCTCAGCGAGCTATGGAGAGGGCTATGCTTGGAGTTTCTCTGCGTGATAGACTCAGAAATGAGGATATCCGCAGTAAAACCAGAGTGATCGATATAGCCCAACGGATTAGTAAGCTGAAGTGGCAATGGGCCGGCCATATAGCTCGAAGAACCGATAACCGATGGGGAAGAAAGGTTCTCGAGTGGCAGCCTCGTACCGGTAGGCGTAGTGTAGGGCGACCCCCCACTAGATGGAGTGACGACCTGGTAAGACATGCAGGAAGTCGATGGATGCAGGTGGCTCAGGACCGTGCTTTGTGGCATTACTTGGGGGAGGCCTATGTTCAGCAGTGGACTTGTGAAGGGCTGTAATGATGATGATAATGATGACTTCGCGATAATCTATTATATTAGTTATAACAAAATGATGTGTTTTACCTAGTGTGAAGAGTACCTCCGGCCCTCTCTCTCAATTGCGTGCACTAATCCCGTCATCAATTATCCCAGCACCACTACTCCCCACACTGCTGCACTAGGAAAGACACAGCATCGAAGATAATACGACACTTGTTTCACCAATACACAAGGCATCCTCAGGTGATGTATACATCACGTTATTTTATTGAGCGAATTTTTCAGGAAAATGTCAAAACTCGTTAGAATTTCCAGGGTAAAGTCAAAGCTACCTAGAATAAATGCTGTGCAGAGCGAAAATGGCTGCATTTTGTTGGATGAAGTTTCGAGTTTAAAGAAACGGAAGTAATACTTTTAAATATTAAAAATGTAAATGTGAGGACGTATCTAAATGGATAATCAAGAAACTGTTTAAGGAGAAGAAAAAGTTCTAATATAAGTATCCTATGTATGAAATAATTAAAACAATAAAAGGCACTAAAGCGAGTAAAGTAGCTGGGTATCAATGGTACTATGGTTTCATTTGGTATCTATGGTATCATATGGTATCATATGGTATCATTAGAAACGCTGAGGGTTAAAGAGGAAGTGAACTAAGCCTGCCGTGCAAATTCTTTAATGTTTATTGAAAACTTAAGCGAGTATCGGGATACTGTTGTAAAGTAATGAAAGGGAACGTTAGTAAGACGAAAGTGATGGCTTTTGAAGTTGGTAATGGTAAAACAACATGTGAAATAAGAGTAGAAGGGGATTTAGTTCAGCAACTTGATAGATATTTTTGTAGATATACATGACAAGTATATAAAATGAAAAGTGAATTCTGGACGCAGAGTCAATGGAGCTTGTTACTTCATAGTGGGAATATACTATACTTCAAAATGTATTAAAAAGTTACATGTGACTATAAAAATGCTGTGTTACAAACTTTAATGTTTGTGTGTGACAGAAGAAGAATAACTATATATAATAAGGAGTCTGTAAGGACTGACTCTGAACAATAGCATAGATATCGTGTGATTTGCAAGAAGATGCTGTGACTAAGGTTAAAAAAGAAATGCTTCGATTCTGGAAATGTAAAAATATTGAAATAGTGAAAAAGCTAATTTATGATGCAGAAGTGAGTGGTAGAGTTGGCAAGTAACGCACTAAATGGAAGGTTATCGACTAAATTGCCGATATATTACAGACGAGTCAATCCAAGAGTGCCTTTAATCGACAAGAATGGATAATGTAGAAATATGGATGTGAAAGAGGAAAGAGAGACAGACGTGTCAAAATCGTGCCAAATGGAGATCCGTGGTCTTCGCCTACCCTCTAGGTAACACGAGCGAGGATTTATTTTATCCTATATTATTATTATTAAAAGCCTATAAGAAACAAAAAAAAAACTTAAAATGGAAGACTGACAAATTTAAAACTTGTTTTTTAAAAAAATATGAAATATTGTTTGTATTTTAAAGTACAAGTTATTATATATCACAAAAAATTTTTGATGTTAAGAAAATCACATACAAAATACCTGCTGTCACTACACCATAAAGCAATGACTTTTTGGTAACATTATATTGATGGTTTAGAATTAGCTCAGGTAATATATACTGTTGATGATTTTAAAAGGTTCTAACAATTTAACTTTTTGGTAACATTATATTGATGGTTTAGAATTAGCTCAGGTAATATATACTGTTGATGATTTTAAAAGGTTCTAACAATTTAACTTTTGGGTAACATTATATTGATGGTTTAGAATTAGCTCAGGTAATATATACTGTTGATGATTTTAAAAGGTTCTAACAATTTAACTTTTTGGTAACATTATATTGATGGTTTAGAATTAGCTCAGGTAATATATACTGTTTATAATTTTAAAAGGTTCTAACAATTTAACTTTTCACGTTATTGATGTTGACAAAATATTATGAGGGACGGCCCGACAGTATACTTGTATTTAAACACATATTAGGTATTAATCATTATACAGCTGTTTTAATAACCAAAAAGAAATAAAGTAATTTTATACAAATCAAAGTTATGTACAAATACTACGAGTAGATGAAAATGCGAATCATAATAATTGGCTTGAACAAAATCATGCAGATGACACTAAATCTCTACTTAAATGTGCACTGTAATATAATAAAAAACTGTATGCCCTCTGCATTTCCATTACATTTAATTGTCTGTTTGTCAGTATTAGCTTTATATTTTCGATTGAATATCAAAATAAGTCAACCACCTCATACATTACTTTTATGTTGTAACGTTTAAGTAACTA
The DNA here is from genome assembly GCA_907164705.1 of Parnassius apollo. Taxonomy (NCBI): domain Eukaryota; kingdom Metazoa; phylum Arthropoda; class Insecta; order Lepidoptera; family Papilionidae; genus Parnassius; species Parnassius apollo. Next base: position 334,224 of record CAJQZP010001029.1, read on the forward strand.
ACGATATAAAATAAAAACCTATATTTGTGAAAATATAATATGCATTTGTATTGACATCGTAATTACTTGTAAGTGTGTTGTAAATACCTTGATTGATAGTAACTTACTTTACATTTGTATTTTTATTCAGCAGATAAAATCCAACAAATTTCTTTCAATTTATATTCACTATCCAAGATCAATTGATATTTAATTTTTAAAAAGTTTTACTTGTTACGATTTTATACTAAAAGTGGCAAACAGTCATTATTTTACTCATATGTACGTGTGAATTCACACCTACATGGTGCAGAATTTGTTTGCTATATTATTTATTATATGTATTTATTGTTTCTAAATATTTTTAAGGAACGACAAAGTTATAGCTACAAACTTATTCTTGATTAGGAACGAAAGTTTTTGGATTAAATTAATTTATGAATAGAATAGAAAAATATATGATTTTTAAAAAGTGTATAATAAATAATGTTTTGAATAATTGTTATTTATTATATATTCAAATTCAATCTGCTTTTTCTATTTTAGTAGTGCTTTAACATAAATTGAAGTTGTATTAAGGATGTTCTGAGTCCAATCATGATTTTATCGTCTTGCATGCATAAAAGGCGAATTCTTCATACTTATACCGTTACTTATGCCTAAAGTAGGAATAATAATTTAACTACCTATTCCGTGATAAGTAGCGCGGGAAACTCAACTGTATCCATAGAAGTGTAAGTATTTAAAAAGTAATAATATCTTCCTCTAAGTTCAATGAACACAACACTGATAAGAGCACTGCACAGAGCGAGGTCCCCGTCGGGATGCGGGCGCGTCAGTAGTTCTGGGCGGGCGGCGCGCGGGCGGGCGAGTGCCGCGGGCGGGGCCGGGCGCACTCGCTCGTGCGGCGCGACGCGGCGCGATGCCGGCGGGCGCTCGGCCGGGGGCGCGCCGGCGACTGGCGGGTGGCGGCCGCACGGGCGCAGCGGCGCGCGCCGGCCCCCGCCTGCAGCACCCGCCCGCCCTCGCGCCGCACGCAACCCACTCCCCGGCCCGCGGTGCCCTACGCAGCATTGCGCCGCTCGACCTTCGGACTTTCACACGCCTTTCACGCTATCGGCTATAAAAAGTACGCTCGTAAATGTCTATCGGACTGTTAGAGGCGAACTCTCGCAACTTATGAGTGAAAAGGATTCACTACCATTTCATTTCAATTTTCTAATCAAAATTTAATGGCTTGGCCCACTGATATGACGCCTCGAAGATACGATAAATAGACAATTTATCATCAACATCATCTTGTCAAAACCTTACTAGAGTAGACTATTTGGCTCGATCTTGATATCATGTGTCTAGACTAGACAAAGATAACACATTAATAACTCTTTTTAGCCGGAAAATACACTAAGCGTTAACGTAGTGTCAGAACTCCATAAAAATACGTAATTTTCACTTCAAGACACGTTAAATCTGTATCCGTTTCATTCACGGTCTTCGAAAGTATGACCACATCTCTTTCTATCGCTCTCAACTTAAATGGTTAAATATCCCACAACGCAGGAGCCTTAGAATTCTTAGCACTCTGTTCACTATTCTTAACGATCCATTGGCCCCAGAGTATTTGAAATGTAAGTTTCAATACCTGGGTTCTTCCCATGATTGCAATCTTCGCTCTCGTAACAATCTCGTGCTCCATACACCGTACTGGTTTCCTCTCAAACTCTTTTGCTGTTACAGCTGTAAGACTCTGGAATGCGCTTTCCCTATCAATAAGAAAATCCCCTAACAAGTGGATTTTTAAAAGGAAAGGAACATTATTTGGGTTCATCTGACACATGAATATATAAATAATCTGTAACAATTAATCTATTAGATCCTTATTTATATTTAATTAAATTTGAGCTACAGGTATGTGGGGGTGTACGTGTATGTGAAATTTATCTATTTTAGGTTTAATCCTAGCCCACTGCAGTACACATATCTCCCACTAACTTTCCGGTTGGCTGGTAGAAAATGCCATATGGCATTAAGTCCGCCGTTTGTACCTTTAATACAATAAAGTGTATAAATAAATAAATCCAAGCATTATCTCTTCTAAGACAAGTGTCAATGAGGCACTGCCTCTTAAATTTTCTGATATGAACTGTAGTTTTTGTCTTTTCTTGAGTATATTTCCTCTTTTCGAATCATATTCACTAGAAAAACCTTGCGTATAGTTTTAATTGTTCACTTTAAACTAAAGAAAAATTGTCGTTGATTTGCACAATTATTCGATTCGATAGGTTAACACAGAAAGGACACACCGATGAGAAAACTTGGACTTAAAATTTTATAAAACTGGTGGCGTCGAAAGAAAAAAAAGTAGTTTCTTTATCTTATATATATAGTTACTTACACTCCAAGCAAACGTTTTATTACTTGAAGTGTTCTGATTCATCATAACTAACGTCAGTTAGTTATTCGATGAAATAAAACCAAAAAAAAAAATATTTTGGCTACCAAGCTTTTCTAAAATGTTTGAAAAAGTTATTCATGATAAAGATGAATTTTGTTAATGTTCATAAAAATTTAAATCCTTATCAATGTGGAATTTATATACAATGTGTCCGGTTTCCGATGTCCGATACTTTAAGGGGTTAAAATACAATTAATTTTATCGACAAATCAGGGATCAATGATTTTTTTTCGCCATCAATAAAAAAATGGCAGCACTTTAAAAAAAATTGTTGGCGAAGCATAGATGCTTGTATTAATTTAACAATATCTACCCAAGTAGAAGACTTTCAAAAACAAAATTGGTCTCAAATGTTAGTTAATAGTGTAGACAATAAATCGAGATTCAAAATATTATTTTTTAATTTTTCAGTATTAGTAAAAAACATTTTTGAAAAAATAAATTAGACAACAAATTGATGTTGTTTTTCAGATTCTTAGCTTTAAAAAAAACCATCGTGTTAACCAATTTTTTTTACTTGTTTTTATTATAATACAGGATATTTGCTATAAATGCACATTTAAATCTTAACTCTGAGTTAGATAGTTTAGGAGCTATGATAGTGTAAACATACTTACTTGAAAAGCGCGGATACACTAGCAAATGAAATAAAACAAAATAATTTATATCAATTGCATTTAATTTGGCAAAATAATTACAAAAACTGCTCAAAGTGACCTCCTTGTCTCTGCAGACATGCTGTTGCTCTTAGTGCAACGTATTGCGTAGAGCGCTGGATCATTGCCTTGTCTTCTTGCAATTCGTTTGCTGCTTGAATTATTTTTTCTGCTAACTCCTCTCGTGTATTTGGCACATTTACATACACTCTTCGTTTGAATGTGCCCCACAAAAAAAATCGAGAGGTGTTAAATCAGGCGACCGCGGTGGCCAAGCAATTGTTCCTCCGCGTCCGATCCACGACAAATAGTGTGCATTTAAATGATTCCGCACAAGAAGCGCGAAGTGTGCCGGAGCACATCCAATTGCAGAATCATTCTGGCCCTGTAGGCCAATGGTAACTCCAATAAAGCATCCAAAAAAATTCGTTTCCAGGAAATTTAGGAATCTTGGGCTATTCATTGTCTCCGGTAAAATGATTGGTCCAATTAGAATGTCGTCAATCATTCCGGCCCAAACGTTGACAGAAAATTTATGTTGAAAAGAACTTGGGCGGATCGCATGTGGATTTTCTTGAAGCCACAAGTGTTCGCTACGGTAGTTCGTATACCCTGATCGCGTGAAAGTAGCTTCGTCTGTCCACATAATTCTTTTTAAAAAGTTTGGATCATATCGCGTTTCTCTCAATATCCACGAACAAAATATTGCTCTTCTTACATAATCCGGTTTCAGTATTTCTTGCACCCTTCGAAAATGGTAAGGATGTAATCCTTCTCTTTTTAAAATTTTCCACACCGACCATTTTGATAGACTGAGACGATTAGCTATGCGTCTAATGCTCAGGCTAGGGTCTTGAGTAATCATTTGCAATATTTGATGTTCATCTTGGAGCGACAAAACACGAGTACGTTCGTTACCGAACCTTCTTATTCCATTTTCCGCAAGTCTCAAATGAATTCTCACGAAAGTGAGAGCATTCGGCGTACGTCTGTTAGGAAATCTGCGTGCATACTCTACAACAGCTCTATTTGCACTCCCGTTACACAATCCATACACGAAATGGATGTCAGCGATATGCTGGCTTGAGTACTCGTTCATTGTAATAAACAAAAAGTAACAGTTCAACAACAAAACAAAAACGTAACAAAGTCTAACAACAAACAATAATTATGTACAGTAAGTAGATTTAATTAAAACCAGGAATGTTATCACAACGCAGAGCGAGGGACGACTGCTCGACGGCACAAGCACACACTGCACCCTTTTTACCTGGAGACAGCCGTTAGCTGTCTCGCTCGCACTGTTGTGCACAGCGTTTTTTACATGCTCACACAAAGGATGCTATTGTGTTTGCTTACGATTCCTCGAATTATTGAAGAATTTTATCATACTCACTGGAATGGGTGTTTAGTTATCTAATATCGGGGTAGAGGCACTTTGAACAGTTACATTCAAATTATCATAGCTCCTAAACTATCTAACTCAGAGTTAAGATTTAAATGTGCATTTATAGCAAATATCCTGTATTATAATAAAAACAAGTAAAAAAAATTGGTTAACACGATGGTTTTTTTTAAAGCTAAGAATCTGAAAAACAACATCAATTTTTTGTCTAATTTATTTTTTCAAAAATATTTTTTACTAATACTGAAAAATTAAAAAATAATATTTTGAATCTAGATTTATTGTCTACACTATTAACTAACATTTGAGACCAATTTTGTTTTTGAAAGTCTTCTACTTGGATAGATATTTATTATTATAGATAGCAGTTTTTGCCAACGATGCTACAGTTTTTTTTTATACTAGAAATCTATATAAAAAATTAAAGAAGTAAAATTATTCGATTTAATTATAGTTATAATAGTAACTTACATGGCATGGAAATAATAAAATATAATAATAAAAAAACTAAACTAATAACTTAATTATTAAACACTATTACTCCCCATTTTATCGTGCCAAGAACGCTGGCTGAGTTTCTTCGCTAAACAGCTATACCTTAGCCTTTGAGCGAGAAAAGAACCAGCCCTCTTATTACTAGCAGCAACGACCAGTCGTGGATAGAGTTCCTTTAGGACCCTACGGACCGATAGTATCTACATCAAATGGAGCAAATATGTAGTTATCTCTCAAAGACTCATATTGCGTCGCTTACTCAATTCAGCTGATGCCCTCTCCCCCATTTTAGACGAAGTACCGCTGGGATGAGCGGCCGCCGAAGTATCACCGCAAGTAGCATCCCACACTAGGTTTATCTCTCTCCTAAGGGACCAATCTCACCCACGGGTCTCTTGCCATCGTCTCTAAATATTCCACAAGGTTATAAAACCGAGGGAACATTTATATAGACAAGAGCTCTTCGAATGACATCGTTCAAAGAACCGTGCCTACAAGCACTTTTCTTTAATGAAAGTCCGTGGAGCCTAAACTCGTCCACACTGCTACTACGGGGGCACTGACGTAGTTGACAAATCGCCGCTCCTAGTCGGATTCCCACGGCGAAGCGTAAGCTTTCTGGATCAAGTAATATGCCGAGATTATTTGATGGCAACGCGTGTAACCAGTGGCTAGATTCCTGAGTCTAAACAGCTAGAGGGCGAGCCTAATCCTGGTCACTATGGGAATAACGAAACAATTCTTTCTGCACACTCCGTACCAACGGCATATTTCGCTTTTTTTTTTTTGTTGGTTAACTCACAGTGAAACATTCCATCAGTAATTTCCGGAACATGTGCAGAAACACTGTCAGGATTAATTATTGTTATTATTTTTTTATTATTTATTATGTACAAAAAAACCTATATGAACTCAACAAAAATAATCGTCGCGACACCACACTGTTCAATATCAAATGCAAAATATAAAGACGACACGAAAACAACTGGCTTGCTTTCTATGAGAGAGAGAGAGAGAGAGAACGCGCACGCCGCACGGCTTACAACTACAGCAAGAAGTATCGTTACAATTTTTGGTCTTAATTTTTTCCATCTAGCCCCCTTTCGCAACGCGCGATTAGGAACTTCGTTCCAAAAACTTGTAAAAATATTTAAAATGTGATAAATAATAGAAATACAAGTCGAAAATATTATAAAAATCTAGATAAATAACATTTATAAAATAATTGAAAAATTGTCTACGTTATTGGTTAAAAATTGTCTACGTTATTTAGGAAGTTCATGTATAAAAGAAAATTTTCTTAAGTTATGGAGGGTGTTCATGTTGACGCATTGCCAAGGTCGTACACATAGAGGTGGTTGGGTGCCCGACTGCTTGAAGTACTGTAGCACAATGACTAGTCCTATATTAGGGACTTATGATAGTAAGCTCTATTATACTAAAGCATTATTATAGAAGGTCTCCATGATGCATAAGCATTATGATGCTGGAGTTATGGGTTGAAGTTCTATGTATTATAGACATATAATAGTAAGGTCTACGATACTGTTGCGCGAATAAGACGATGGCACTAGCGCCATCTGGTATCGGGCAACAGAGCGAGGAGAGCTTTCCAGAAAATACATGACTAGTCTTTCAACCAACAGCGCCATCTAGTATCGAACAGAAGAATTAAGCTTTCTGGAAGCCGCACACTCGAACTTTCTGCGCTTGGTCGGTTGGCGCGCGTATTTACTTGAATATTCTGTAATATTCTGGATGTATTCCCCTATATAAAAGCGCTGCAATACGCGATCGGGGAAGTATTGAAGTTGGCGAGACAAGCGAATAAAGTGAATCAGTGTGATTAATTATTAGTGTTTTTAACTTTAATTAGTGTAAAGTGAATTAAAGTGTTAATTTAGGTAATTCTATCGGCAATTTTTATTGTCATGAACCTCAAGCTCGTAACAATTGGTGTCAGAAGTGGGATTAAATCATGCCGATTTTACCTAAGGAGGAATCGGAGGGTGTCCGTACCCGAAGTCAACGCCAGCAGGAGACAGACCAGAGGAGGTTTGGTGGTGCAACGCCGCAGACGTCGGAGGGCCAACTGCCAGCCACGGAGGCTGCGGGCCCGTCAGTAGCTCCTACATCTGCAGCACCTGACTTAGGTGCTCTGATGGCGATGCTACAGGAGCAGCTGCAGCGCGGACGAGAGGAACAGGCCCGTATGTTGAAAGAGCAGCAGGAGGAACAGGCTCGCCGACAGGAGGAACAGGCTCGCCGACAGGAGGAACAGGCCCGTCGGTTGGAAGAGCAGCTGCAGAGCGGACAGAAGAAAAGGAGGAGGAATCCGTTAGTTGAAGTGCAGCTGCAGAGCGGACAAGAGGAACAGGCCCGCCGACAGGAGGAATAGATGCTCCTCATGAAGGACCTTCACGCTACCTTTGCGAAAGATATAAGGGAGGTGAAGGATAGGGTTGCTCAACATGACAACCGCCTGTTGGAAACTGAAACCCGAATCGAAGAACATGAAACCCGAATCAACCATGTGAACAATCGGGTTGACAACGTGATGGCCGACGTGAAGAAAACGCTGAACGACCTCAAACTTGGGGATGGAACTACAGCTCCCGTAGTAGCTACAGCACCTTCGCTACGTGGATTCAAAGTGCCGCTGTTCGACGGGACTTCTTCCTGGTCGGCCTACAAAATCCAGTTCGAGGCCGTCATGGAGGCAAACGGCTGGAATAAAAGCCAGGCCATGACTGCACTCACCTTAGGCCTGCGCGACCAAGCCTTCACCGTTTTGGAAGCTCTCGGTAATAAAGTGACCTACGAGCAGCTCCTTGAGGCATTGGAGGCGAGATATGGTAACGCTCACCTGGAACACGTCTTTCGCGCGCAGCTTAAAGATCGCGTGAAAAGCAGCAACGAAAACCTGCAGCAGTGGGCCCTTGAGGTGTAGAAGATGGTTCGAAAAGCATACCAGTCTGTACCTGCGCTCATTGAAGGGAACCTGGTGCAGACATTCATCGACGGCATCCGCGACCTGGAAGTCAGAGCTGCTGTGAGGCTCTAGCACCACGAGACGCTTAAGGACGCCTTGGCACATGCACTGGAGGTATAAGCCGTGCGGCAGGATCATCGTTCCCATCGCGTCAGGGAGGTTGCAGCAGCTACAGTTCGCGACCGCAACAAAGGATACAGCCCTAGGTGCTATGGCTGTGGGGAAAAGGGTCATCTTCAATCCAGCTGCCCTAAGCGAACCCTAGAAAGGGAAGGTGAACGATCTCAGGAAGGTAGTGCGGCCAAAAGCACCGCCCAGCAGCAGCAGGGAAACGAGTAAAAGCCAGAACTGCGCGGCGGGTGCTGGCTTATGTTAAAATAGCCCCAAGGATCTCGATCTCACAAACCCATGATGGGAACAGTCTGATCATCAAGGGCGAGGTCAACGGAATGCCGTGTAAACTGACCATAGACAGTGGAGCCTCTCGTACGGTTGTTAGTTCCCAACTTATAAGTCAGTTCCTTGGGGACTCCACATACAAACGAGAACGCATAAATTTGGTAACAGCCAGCAGTCAGCGTATACCCGTCCGTGGAGGGAAGGAGATGGAGTTGAAGCTAGGCAACGTGATCTACCGGCATAATGTCATCGTGGCTGATATAATGGACGACTGCATCCTAGGCCTAGACTTTATGAGGAATAATTGTTGTGAGATCGACGTTAAGCAAGGTATTTTGAAATGTGGACAGGAGGAACTTTTTATGGAAGGTGCGTTACCAGGGAACGTGTACAGCATTAAGAAGATTGTTCTTCCGCCGAGATCGGAAACGATTGTTCCGGTTAGTATTCCTCGAAACGCTGGGCAAGCTCACCGTTGTGTACTTGTGAAAAGGGTAAACAATGACCTTCCATGGAAAGTAGCTCGAACCTTGGTCAGGACCACTAACATCTCAGGAGTAAGTGTGCTGAACCTTTGCGACCGGGAACAAATTATAGAAAAAGGCACACTGGTTGGTACTTGTGAGGAAGTGGATTGGTCACACCGGTGCCAACATATATCGAGTGGGACCCCCAGCAAGGATTCAGAAACGAGAGTGACCACACTTTTGGAAGACTGTCGCAGTTTTCTCTCCCCGAACGAATTCGTCAAGGCGAAGAAGTTGTTACTCAAGTACGCCGATGTATTCTCAAAAAACGATGCTGACATAGGAAAGACTGGCTTAGTTCAACACAAAATAAACACAGGAGAAGAATTGCCTATCCATCAGCGGCAAAGAAGATTGCCGGTAGTACGTGAAAAGGAAGTGGAAACCATGATTGAAGGAATGGTGAAGGATGGTGTTATTGAACCTTCTCTAGTCCATGGTGTTCACCAGTGGTGCTGGTGAAGAAGAAGGATGGCAGCATGCGGTTTTGTGTTGACTACCGCCGTCTGAACGACGTTACTAAGAAGGATAGCTATCCCTTGCCAATAATTGATGATACGCTGGACATGCTTACAGGATTAAAGTGGTTTAGCACGCTGGATCTAAAAAGTGGCTACTGGCAAGTTAAAATTGACCCTAAGGACAAGGAGAAAACTGCGTTCTCAACGGGAAAGGGTCTGTGGCAATTTAAAGTAATGCCGTTTGGGTTGTGCAATGCTCCAGCAACGTTTGAAAGGCTGATGGAACTTGTACTTACCGGGCTAATTGGCGATGCCTGTCTGGTCTACTTGGATGACATCATCATCGTAGGCCGGACCTTTGAAGAACACCTTCAAATCCTGGAACGCGTGCTCATGAAGATTTAGAGTGCCAACCTCAAGTTGAGTCCGAAGAAATGTTCACTATTCAAACGGCAAGTTAACTTTTTGGGGTATGTAGTATCGGAAGAAGGTATCCGTACGGATCCAGAGAAAATCGCCGCTGTAAAGGATTGGCCGGTTCCAAAAGACAAGACGCAGGTTAGAGCATTTTTGGGTTTGTGCTCCTATTACCGGCGATTTGTGAAGAACATTGCAGATATAGCCAAACTTCTGTACAAGCTAACCAAGGAGAAGCGACATTTCTGCTGGGATGAAAGTTGCAATATCGCATTCCAGGAGCTCAAGGACCATCTGTGCAAAGCACCTATTTTGGGATACCCTGATGCAAGCAAAGAATTTATAGTTGACACAGACGCAAGTGATATAGGACTTGGCGGTGTGTTGTCTCAACGGAATGGTGACCAAGATGTCGTGATAGCGTACTTCAGCAAGTCGTTGTCAAAACCGTAAAGGAACTATTGTGTCACAAGACGCGAATTGCTAGCTGTGGTAAAGTCGTTGCAGCATTTTAGCAAATATCTTCTGGGACGAAAATTTCACTTACGAACTGACCATGCTGCACTAAAATGGCTATTGCAGTTTAAAAATCCAGAAGGACAAATTACGAGGTGGATTGAACTACTGCAGGAATACGACTTTGAGATCGAACATCGTAGCGGAAAATCTCACGGCAACGCAGATGAATTGTCAAGAAGACCTTGTCCTGAAGATTGCAACCATTGTACTAGGCAAGAGAGTAAGGAAGAGGTATCCGTGAGGATGCTCAGGACAGATCACCTCAGCAACGAATGGAAGGACAGCTTACTACATGCACAGCAGGAAGATCCGGACATCAAGCCGATTCTGGAATGGATAAAGGCCAGTGCTCCCAAGCCCAAGTGGAGCGACGTCTCAGCGATGAGTTCGACCACTAAAAGCTATTGGGCCCAGTGGGACAGCTTGCTGCTTCAGGATGGAGTTCTGTGCCGTAAATGGGAAAATGTTCGGGGAGACAGCTGTCATTTTCAAATGGTTGTCCCTAAAGCTAAAGTACCGGATGTTCTACAACTGTACCATAATGATTGTTCAGGAGGCCATCTGGGAGTTAAACGAACTCTACTGAAGATCCGAGAACGATTTTATTGGGTCCACTGTCGAAACGATGTCGAGGACTGGTGTCGCAAATGTACAAGTTGTGCGGCTGTAAAGGGACCTCAGACTCGTAGTAGAGGTGCATTGAAGTTGTACAATGTTGGTGCACCATGGGAGAGAATAGCCATTGACGTGGGGGGCCGTTTCCGGAGAGTGAAAGCGGTAACAAGTATTACTAATTTTCTATAAAGAAGTTTGGCATTATAGAATTGATATAAAATTTTCTGTCCTCTAGTGCAATAAAAAAAACATTTATCCTATGAGCATTTATTTATAATCTACGTTAATTACGTAAGCCATTTTCGCGTGAACGTTATTATACGCCAAATCGTGGCATCTTGAAACTTGCAAGGCGCTCTTCCCGGGCGAGGAACCGGTTTGGCGGGTTGCGCGGGGGTGTATTCGTTTGCGCCGGCGACCGCGCCTGCTATCTAGAAGAATCTTTGTGCGCTGCGGCCGTGCCGGTGAGAGGTCGGGAAATGAGTCTATAATATTCTCCGGGGTCCTCTCCGACTGGCTGACCTTTGTTAGCCTTTTTGACAGTCTAGTGGACGCCCGGAGTGACTTGAAACCAATACAGAAGATGGCGTACCTCCTAGCGGGCGTTTCCTCACTGGAGGGGGAGGCCCTGAACGTCGTCGGGCATTTGAAATTGTCGGACGACGCCTACCAGACCGCCCGGGACCTCCTCGCTGGAAGGTATGCCAACGTCCGGCGAATTGCGGACGAATACGTTTAACAGTGGTAGAGCCAAGCGGCAGCTTTGCTGTTGCACGTATGGGCCGGCTCAAACCGGGGTGGTACCACGACCTCACAGAATACCGGCGTGAAGTGGAAGCTCTGCTTTTGCGTTTCGTCTGGTAAGTGCAGGTGGCCGGAGGCCCAAATCCCCCCCCCCCGATTTACACGATATGGAACTTTTTATTCCCTACTCTGTGGTGCCCATTGAAGGCAAATCTCAGCCATGGTTTGGTCGCTCCTGTAAAGTAGCATCATGCTACTTTACAGGAGCGACCAAACCATGAACCACCGGGCAAGTGGTCGCCAACCCCCCTAAGACTGAGCAGAGCTCCCGCGGGAGAGCGCCGCCCCCTACTATCTTATAGCGGTCTAGCGGCCAGTGAGGCGCCCCTCTGCTCCTATTGTCGAGCATCCGATCACCGGGTGACGTTGTGCCCGAAGCAATTGGGTAAGCCGGTCCCGGCGAGCCGAACCATCGCCAAGGAGGCGCCGCTGGTGCTACTCGTGCTCAGAAAGGCACCTCCAACGAGACTGCCCGCACTAGCGGCCCTGTCCGCACTGACAGGGCAACCACCATGCCGTTTTATGCCTGGGTGCGAACGGCGCTTCCTGTCGGGGCTCTGCCGGGCCCTCAAGCCCCACGGGCGGGGGCGCTCAGCCACGCCCACTGTCGGGCGATACTCGGCGCTCCCCTGCCGACCACCGTGCCCCTGGGTTTGAAGGGTTTCCCTCCCTCGACCAGTCGGGGGGTCGATCCCAAAGGAGCGGTGGGGGGGGGGTCGTCCCCCCCCCCCTCAGCGTGTTAAGAGGAACTTCACGGCCACTCAGCGGTCAGCTAGACCCTTCTCACCCCCGTTAGCTGAGTGGCCGCGACTAGAGTACCAACCTCCCCCTTTGGTCGGTACCGGTACTACGGGGGTTCCTGCGACCTCGAATCTGTCCCGGACCTCAAGGCCGAGGTTCCCTGAAGCTCCCAAGGTCGGCCCGTTCGGTTATTTCCAACCACGGGTCATTGAGATGCCGCCGGAATGCCGCTTTCGGGACCCCCGGTTCGAGTGCCGGTCCGATGGAGGCAGCGTCAGCTAGGTAGCTGCCACCCTAGCTCCCACCACGGCCGCCTCCACTGATCCTTTGAGCCGTCATCAGTCTACTTGTGAAACTGTTCTATTGCTGACGGTCTCAGTGAAGGTGTACAACCCGAGTGGCGACTGTTTAACAGTTCGCGCTCTATTGGATTCGGGTTCACAACGCAGTGTGGCCTCCACTTGGTTGGTGGGAAGACTAGGTCTTCCCTGGACTCTGAATCACGTCCGATGACAGGTATCGGAAGTGCTAAGCCTCCTGCTCCTAGGGGACAAGCGGGAGTTTTGGATTTTGGCTGGCCGACACACCATTTGGAGCGTCCTCTTTAAGTGCATACCTTGTTATAAACTGAAGGCCACCATATCGCAGCCTATGATGGGTGACTTACCACCCGACCGCGTCAGGGCCATCCGACCAGTCACTGGAGTTGGAACCGACTTTACTGGCCCCTTCCTCGTCAAGTCCTCCAACCTTCGTAACGCGCCTTCACATAAGGCATATCTGTGCGTTTTCGTGTGCCTCACCACTAAGGCCGTTCACTTATAAGTTTTAAGTGTCCTCAGCACTTAAGCCTTGTGGCCACGTTGGGCCGCTTCGTATCGCGTCGCGGTTTACCGGACCTGATCCGGTCGGATTGCGGAACGAATTATAAGGGCACGGATAGATATTTGAAAGAGGTCGTCAAATATCTGCCCCGCTACAGGACTTATTTAGGTACTGCAATATCCAAGAAGGGCATCCAGTGGAAATTCGACCCTCCGGCTTGCCCACACTGGGGTGGTATATTTGAGGCGGTGGTTAAGGTTACAAAAAAGCGTCTCCGTTGCGTAATTGGCGAAACGATTTTGACATTTGAGGAGCTTGCCACTGTGTTCTGTGAAATTCAGGCGGTGCTCAACTCTCGGCCCCTCTGTACCCTCTCTTGTGATCTGGAGGTTCTAACCCCGGGCCACTTCCTGATTGGCCAGCCGCTTAACGCCCTGCCCGAGTACCCCTTCAGGGAAACAAACTCTTCGCGGTTAAGCACATTTGACTTGCTGCAACAAATGACTCAGAGGTTTTGGCACCGATGGTCTCTGGAGTACCTACATCTTTTGCAGCGGCGCGTTAAGTGGTCTGACAAAACGGATCCTCCTCGGGTTGGAGACCTCGTGTTAGTTAAAATACCTAACATTTTGCCTTTGTATTGGCGCCGTGATCGCATTGTTAAGTTGTCGTATAGACCGGATGGGGTGCCTAGGGTGGCCGAGATTTTGGTTGGAGATTCGGTCTTGCAACGTGCCGTTGCAACCCTATCTCGTTTGCCAATTTACTCGCGGGCATAAGTCCTTATGCCCGGGACGGGGGGGTTGTTTACGCCAAACCATGGCATCTTGAAACTTGCTAGGCGCTCTTCCCGGCCGAGGAACCGGTTTGGCGGGTTACGCGGGGGGGGGGTATTCGTTTACGCCGGCGACCGCGCCTGATGTCTAGAAGAATCTTTATGCGCTACGACAGGTTACATTACACACTTTCCTATACCACTCACATTTACTTACCCCTGACGGTGCCTTGTGGTCGACACTACCTCCGGAGATCGGTAAGTTTGTGTTTGTTTATACAGCCGTTATAAATTAATTATCCATATGCCATTTGGGCTCGTACCCTCGGTTGCTCGTCGAGTTGATTTTCACGCTACCGACATTCGCTTGGTATGCTTTTTTTCTTTATTTCTTTAATATTTTTTTTTAATGAAGTATAACCTGAATTTTATATAGAGAATTTTGTATAGATTTTAAGATGCTAAACTTCTTCATAGAAAAGTAGTCGCTAAATGTAAGTTTTAATGGTTTTAAGTGCTGCGGGTGGGAGCACTCGCATGCGACTGGATGGTATTTCTCCGAGGATTGAAGGGTTAAATCACGTACGGCAAAGTCTCATACGATACACAAATTCTCTAACAGTTTTTTATTTATACACACAACACTATAAATTAAACATAAGTTACGCGAATATTACTGTATATACTATTTTGTAGGTACAATATTTCGCGGAGTAACTTAGGCTGAGCTCCCACAACGAATGCATCTTATTACTAACTTAATATCTAACGAACTTGTTCGGTAAAGCAGACCGAAGTATTTGAATATATAAATATTGCTAATAATTTAACGATTCATACGGAGAAGTTGGTAAGTAGAATTCCTTCAGAGTTTAATAATTAAATTTTACATTGTTTTAGATGCTGAATTTATGCAAAAATAATTTATATGATTTTATTTTATAAGAAGTGGAGCTTGTGTACTTGCTGCATTCTTCAAACACCTACGATAATAGTTCAGTATACCGAGGAATTTTTGGAGTTTTCTAGTGGTTTTTGGTAATGGGAAGTCTTTGACCGCTGCCACCTTCGTCTTCATTGGGCGAGTTTCCTGCGCTGAAATGTGGTAACCCAAAAAATCTACTGCTTTAACACCCAGTATAACCCTAGTATATACCTAGCCTACCTGCCTACCTAGAAGTATTTGTGAGTACTCCTTAGTTTTCAAGCCGGCGGAAAAGTGTCCTTGGTTATTCCATATGCTCTTCTTCGGTGTGTAAGAATATTAATATGTCGTCAAGATATCCAAATGTGAAATATAGTCCTTGGATTACCTCATCTATGAATCTTTGAAACGTCTAGGCTGCATTCCGGAGTCCAAGCATCATGAATGGGAACTCGCACAATCCAAACGGAGTCGTGATCGCTGTCTTTTCAATATCACTCTCAACTACAGAAATCTGGTAATAAGCCTTCACCAGATCAAATATGCCGTATTTATTACAACCAGCTAGCTTATGAGCAAACCCTTGTATGTGTGGGTAGCGATCTGGGATGGTTCGTGCGTTTAAAGATTGGTAATCACCACAAGGCCTTTATCCGTCGTCTTTTTGCGTACTAAGTGTGACTTATAAAGTTAAATTCGATTATGGGTTTGAAGACATCTGCCACGATAAATTTCTAAGCAAAGTCCAAGAAAATAAGTGGAAATGACGCTACCATTTGCTGTGAAAAATTTGTATTTGCACTTTTTTATTGGACCCTTCATCATTGTCCGTAATAAAAACATATAAGTGATAGTCTGTGTCGATAAGGTAATTAATTTAACTTTCTCTATCAGTGATGAAAAGAAGGCCTTTACATGGAAAGTAGGAAGATGTCGATAGAGACACTTGGTTTTAGTGTCCTCAAGGCAAGATATGATTTATTGTGTCAGATAATTCAGACAATTTATCTAAGGGCATCTCTACGTTCGATGCGATAATGGCCTGAATATTTTGAGGTAGTCTACTCGACCGAATTGTGCTTATAAAATTTTCGGGAATACTAGGAACAGCTAGATGACGCAAAAATTGTGATGGTTTGCGACTTCCGAATTCTTCATGCATTAAAAGTTGTTTTCCCTTCTGTTCTTGGGAGGCGGAAAATCGACGAATCAATTCAGATTTAAGTTTCATATTTATTTTCTCTAGGCGGGTTGATAATGACATCCTCGACTTCGGCTACGTATTCGTGACTGAGCTGAGACACAATATAATTCAATTTTATGGTGTCACTTGTTATATTTGATAAAATAAATCTCTCTATTTGATCGAACCATAGTGCTGATTTGTAAGGCCGCAGCGGAGGTGGTCTACTCTAAACGTATTTGATTTAATTTATCCACTGGTGGCGTCATCGGAATTTTAACTTTCGGCGTTCTGCATCAGAGGCGTCATTAAATTTTTATTCGCCATAGTAAGGAAAGAGTTTATTTTTTCTAATGTTGGAAGGTTACCAGTACAGCTGCAAGTTGTACTTGTAGGTTATGATATTATCCTGACTCCAATGAAACGGACACCGAGTTAATAAATTCAATGTTTATTGCACACGCTAGTCAAATCACAAAACGGCAAAGCCTCATACGATACACAAATTCTCTAACAGTTTTTATTTATACACCCAACACTATAAATTATAAATAAGAAAAACGAATATTGCTGTTTATACTACTTTGTATTTACATTATTTTGCGGGGTAAATTGGGCAAGCGTGGCGCGAGCTCCTACAGCGAATGCATCTCATTACTTAGTATCTAACTAACTTGACCGGTGAAGCAGGCCTTCAATACAAAAATATTGTTAACAATTTAACGATTCATATGGAGAAGTTGGTAAGTAGAATTTCTTATGAGTTAATTATATATTAATTATATAATTAAATGTTACATTGTTTAAGCTGCTGAATTTATACAAAAATAAATATTATAATTTATATAAGTTTATTAATTTTTAATTTTGAAAATGTGATTTTATAGCTAAAATTTATTTATTTTTTATTATACAATCAGACAAAGTTACCGTAATCTTAGACCACCGTAACTCCATAAACTCTTTACTCGTACATAGAACAAACAGTTCTGTTCTGGACAGACTTTTCGGGGAATAGAAAAGTTCATGGCCTGGTATAATTTAAAACTAAACATAAATTACTTTGATCATAGTATAACGCCCCCTCCCCCTCTTTCTATAAATAAACGGGTCCTCAATAAAGACATTAAAATAATTCAATATGCCTGGTTACGTAGAATATCATATATATTACGTAACCAGGCTAATGAATATTAATCTTTCCAAAGAATCTTTGTAAATATTTAGTTATAAGCTGTTTGATAAATTTATGGCGTAATCGTCTTAGTAAGGACCCTTATTTACGTTGCGTTTCTTCAGTATATTAGTTCTCTTAGGTCTCTTGAAAAAATGAACAGACTTTTAGTAAATTTAATCAATTCTTAGAATCCAGCCTTTACTTTACCTAATGTTTAAAATTAATCTATTTAGTTTAAATTTATCCTAATTAATGCATTTAAGTGTCCAAATATTACCCCACTGATCACTGATTGTGATTACTTGTATGATTGTAATTACATTTATGATATTTAATACGTCTTTATACGGAAATTAATTATTTTTTTATTATTGATAACAGTGCGCCGTCATAATAGCTTTATCTTTTCAAGATAAATGAGATAAAGTTTCGCAGTAAGCATAATATGGGATTTCAATTCCCGTGCTATATATCTACTTTGTTATGAGTCATAAGTCACGATCGTGAACTACGAAACGCGATGTTAATAGACCGGCAGCTGTGGAGTTATGAGTCGCGAAATGAATCATAGGCAGTCCTGTCTGTACGTCGGGCGTACGTATAGAGTGGCACAAATCGCACGCGGGGAGCGGGAGTTGTTTTTATCGCCCTTGAATAAAATACGAGGCAGCTAAAACATTTTATGAACGTTTATCACATATTCGCAGATAACATTATCGATTGTCGTCTAATCCGAGGGTCGTGCCTCCTGACCGTCTGCTTTAAAAAATTCTCATCGTTTCGGCTAAACCGAAAAATGTCCGACATTAATCCGAGCAGGTGATGTCACACGAGCGACAAGTTATGCCCGGTAATCTCCGGTGCTGAACACATCCCGAACGCCCATATCTCGCCTAACATCGTCCGTAAAGCGTAACAGAGATTCTGATGTCATTTGCTTTGTGTCATTGCTGATGTCACTCTACTTTTCTCATCACGTCCGTCACTGACGCGTAACGAGTATAAATTCTAAGCGGATTGTTTAAATTAAGTTAGTGACGTATGGCGCATATTCTTTCATAACTAACTGCTGTAATTAATAACATTAAAATAAATCCGGACTAAACAAATAACAATGATTTCACTTTAACGTCATTAAGGATTTTCTTTTAATTCGAAAAAATTAATCAATCAATGTATGACAAGGATATAAAAATTCAAGCACGTAAGTAAATAATGAATGTTATAAGGTGGTTTGAGGGGTTATTTTTTTAAAAGTATATTGCATTTACTAAGACAGTATATTTATTAAAAAAAAAATATATGTTATAATTAATTTTCATGCTACGTACAAATACTAACCCTGAAGATTTCTGCGCGTATTTAAAGGTACCACATGATTATTAAAACTATAAACTAAAAAAAGACGGTATGAAGGATACAGGCCAAAGCGAATACTTCACTTAGGCGCGTTTTGGGAGGGTTGGGGACGGGGTGTGGCCTGAACCGGTCGCGGGATTTCCAATGCGAGTGTCATTGCTACTCTGGATCGGATACCACAGCTTTTTGTACACCGCGCCGCTCGAATTTCCACTTATTCCATAATTTTCATTAGCTTCAAGTTACCCGTAGAATGCGGTCGCAGTAATCGTCTCGGCTTCGTTATTTTGGAGGATTTATTCAATAAGCTTCTTATCGGTCTTCAGCGAACTTGTCTTTTTGCTCTTTTTGGCATGTTCTGACACCGTCCAACTAAGGGATCAAGATTATTTACATTGTGCACGAGTAGTTGAGACGAAACAGTGCCAGGGTACTCTGTGTAGGTTCCCCGCTCCCTTCATAAGTCCATTACAGATAATATATTATTTACCTTAATGAATGCCACAAAATAACGTTTCGAGTCCCTTGCATCGACCGATTTTTCGCATACTTTATCAGGTCTTCACTGCATCTAATGGGAGCCGTTATACACTTTCCTGCTTACCGTTACGATGTTATAGCTCGGAAAACTACGAGCATATTTAGGTGGATACTATACTCGCAGTACTGTCGAAAACTCTTAAATGTACGTTGAGAAGAAGTTGCCTCCGTTCTCGAAATTGACTAGAAAGACTTCATCACTGTTATCATATACGACAAATGAAATATCATGTTATGTGTTTTAACGGAACAGGCTAAGAATACATACATATCATAATGTGTTGACGCTATACTGGAATATTCTTATTTTGCAATATACGCCCAAATTCGCAGAGAAAGTTCAGAATAAGTAATATAAGCGAAAAGAGTCCTTTCTATTTTTTAAATTCAGAATGAGTAGTAACAACCGATTTTCGTTCATATATATCTAACGCCTTCTATTTTACTACGGACGCAAACTTGCGTAAGGGTCGCTCGGTCGGAAAAAATACTGTGAATTGAATCGCTCACAGAGAAACATGCGTACGCGTAGCTGTTGGCTATAAATCACATTCAATTTGGAATAATTTCAAATTAAACTAGAAGCTTCAATTACTCGTATTTTCAAAAACTGCAATAACGGTGTGGCGGCACTGTCGTCGCGCCACAAGCGAAACACACTGAAGCCTAAATAACGCTATCAATATTCCGAATCATAAACAGTAGATATAGAACATCTCCGAACTATCACACGTAGTGTCGGCCGCTCCCCGGGAAGAACACCTTGCCCTGCGGGAGATCTCCCCTTTTCCTTCTTCGGCCATAGTGGTGACCAACCAACGTGATCTGTACACGCAACCAACAACCTTCGTAAACTTCAAGCTTCATCTACGTCATAGAATACCCCACCCATTCGCTCCCAAGCAGATATCGTCTGCAGTCTTCATATCCTGCAAGCCATCTAGCTTCACAAGTTTCATCGCAGCACTAGAATAATAATGCTTCCTGTTCCTTCAAGCTACTCTCTGCGCTACAGTATTCAGCACGGCTCTGAGCCTTACTGCTCGCCTCTGCTTCACGGCACTCGTGCAGATTACTTTCCTTCTTCTCGACTCACCGCAGACTACAAGGCAAATCTCCTGGCACTTGCACATTCGTCGGCAACAAGGCTGCACTATCGACCTCCGGTCTGAGCAGGGGGGTGATGTGGCACCACTGTCGTCGCGCCACAAGCGAAACACACCGAAGCTTAAATCACGCTATCAATATTCTGAATCATAAACAGTAGATATAGAACATCTCCGAACTATCACACGGAGTGCCGGCCGCTCCCCGGGCAGAACACCTTGCCCGGCGGGAGACCTCCCTTTTCCTACCTCGGCCACAACGGTATATCATCTAACCATATAATAAAAATATAAATTTCAGATGTCTGTCTTTTTGTTTGTTTGTTAACGTATCATATATAAAGTACTGATTTGTATCAAAGCAATCGTTAAGAATATTCTGAAGCGTATCTTCGTTCTAAATTTAGTCTTTTTTTATTAAAATTGGTTCATCCTGTCAAAAGATTAATATTCTGAGGTATGGGTACGAAATATAGGTACGAATTTGTTCAATGGTGGCGTTGAGTGATCGAGGACATTTTGGTAGTTAAATAATTTTAAATAGTGTTCTCTATCCTCTGAACTGCGGATGTCTAACCCTTGGACACGAAAATCTCCGTTGACTGCGGGTGTCCAAGTACTGGACATTTTTTACCCGCTCTTTTAATGTCGAAATAAAGCATTACGCACTATGTCTAACTCATTTTACCATATGTTGATGTGTACAGGATAAAAAGGTTACCATAAAAACCCCACAGCTTATATACCTTAGTAGGATTTTTTATATATACCATCCGATAAAGTCGGCCGTGCCTTGAGTCAGCCATTACTGTGACTGATGCGCGCTAACAACAAAGTTGTTAGCAATTATTTGGTAATAATTTATATTAATTGTGTGGTGAATTGTATTAAAACAATGCCTGGGTAAGCAATCTCTTCGGGTTCGGACGGGAAACGTCGAGTATTTAAAAAAGTTAAATATACGCGATAAATTCCGTAAAAGCTAGTATTATTTCAAAGCAATCTCTTTATTTGTAATCTCATTTTCTGTTATCTTATTAAGTACGTGTAAAATTGTGTTTTTAATTCGTATGAAGCAAACCGCTTTCTTAGAACTAACATGCTGGTTGCGGAAATTTGACTTGAAATGTACGTAAAATTTTAGTGTTGACTGTCAGTTTTGTATCAAAATATGTGTAATTGTTAATCATTTACAGTTTTAGTACATAAAAATGAGGATAACGTGCAATATTTTCAAAATTTCAATGTAAATACGCAATAGGTGCAATAGTGTCCATCTATGAGACACCAGCAGTAGTGAATTCCAATTCTTTGTTTTGCGGGTGGCGAAAATAGGAACTAAAGTTTTCCATACTGCATCACGTTCAAATTCGGTTGAATTGTTAGAATCGTAAAGAATCTAGCGCCCTCGAGCAGATAAACGGAGCTTGGTTGAGTCCAATCTCATTCGATGATGTATGCAAAAATTAGATGTGACATTTGGATATGCCATGTGTGTTAACACAAGACTTCGGAATTTTTTAAACAATTTATTAAAACAGAAAAGTAGAAAGAATTTACATATGCTTTTTAATATTTTTATTTTAATATTTAATATCTGAATGTTTTTATTCTAATATAAACAGGTTGTGGTTTTTATGGTCACCTCAGACACATGTTTCTTATAACGATTTTTAATGTACATTTTATCTGTATGCACTTTGCTAAATTCATAAATCAAAAAGAGTTAAAAAAAATAATTCTTTTTGATTTACTTCTTACGTACTGTTATGTCCAACCCTAGTTAGATAAAAGCGCTGACTCGATTATTATATTTATTATAAAAGCCTAGAGTTTGAGATAATCGAGGCAGTGCAGTTCCAACCCATATTAAGTGCATATCACACACGCCGTTCGCGGCTTTTGTAAATTTCTTGTATTAATTTAATATTGGGGAAATAAACCAAAAGAACTTCTGGGATTGGGTGTAAAAGTTTTTTTTAAAAACACCTTCAGAGCGGCCCTCCTAACAAATTTGGTGTCAGAAGTGGGATGTCGCAAGGTCTACCGGTACATCAGTAGCGTGGCATCCGAATCCTGGGAAACTCTGAAGTGAAAGATCGACAGTAAGTCTCCACCCCACGAGTGTGAGCCTGCATCATCAAAGCACCAACGAGGTCTCAGCCCCACGAGCTTGGGACACCATCGTCAACCCGAAGTTCATCAAGGCTGTTAGTCTACACCACCAGCGTGTGAGCCTGCCCTGAGCTGCTGCACTCCCATCGCACAACTACGTGGACGCCGCCGTCAAACGACTCCCTGGGTCTCACGGCAACGCGACTCCGCTGCACGTCATCGCAACACGACACCGGCATAGCAACCAATGTACACCGTAGTGATCGTGATATTGTAAGTTAGGTAACTGTAATTTAGCCATAATTTTATACTATTCCTCTTCTATTTCCTTACATTCTTTTGTCATTTGTCGTATACAATAATATTCTCATTTTACCAATTTTGTATTTACTAACTCCTAAATCTTTCTAATTCCATATGCATAAGGTTAAAACTTTAAAGGACAAACCAGAAGAAATAGAAATGTCCGACAAAATTCCCTTATCCGTCCTTGTAAAATTCATCAAACCTTACAATGGTGATAGAGAATCACTTCCGGCTTTTCTCACAAATTGTGATAACGCCATAGCACTCGCGAACTCAGAACAGCAAGCAGTTTTATATCGTTATATCATATCCCAATTAGAAGGAAAAGCTCAAATCGCGTGCTCTCTAAAAACGTTTAATAGTTGGGATGAATTAAAACTATTTCTAAAAACTACCTTTGGCGAAAAGAAACACTCCACACACCTTTTAATTGTACTCCAAAATTGTAGGCAAGGAAATTCGGAAACAGTAATGCAATATTCACTTAGAATCGAATCTTGTTTAACGCGATTACAATCCGACATACATTACAGTTGCGAGAATAAGTCCGAGCTAGTAGGAAGAATTGCCGCTATGGAGGATTTAGCCCTCAACACATTTATATTAGGTCTAAATTCTAATTACGGATATATTGTTAGATGTCGAAACCCGAAAAATTTAAGCGAGGCAATTACGCATGCCATAGAAGAAGAAAAACTATTCATTCTGAGCAAAATATCTTCCAAATCTTATAAACAGTGTTCTATATGTCAAAAATTTGGTCATGATTCTTCTAACTGCTATAATCATAAGAAAAAACAATCTCGTCGAGCTTATTGCGTTAATCCACAAAATAATAACCCTCATTCTAATTTTCATAGTATTTCAAACAAAAATCCTATTAAAATATGTTATATAAATATGTTATTGTAAAAGTCCGGGACATATGATAAACGAATGTCGAAAGCGACAATATAACAATAGCCTTCGTCATAATATGCAACCAGACACTCGCATGACGAATACGTTACCAAGTCCCAGTGCGCATGCACCTAATAGAAATAATATGCATTTATGTGACGCACAACCTTCTACCTCTAATGCCGATATTAGTAATGAAGATTTAAACTAAATCTGATTTCGGAAAAGTGCCTACCGAAATCGAAAGCATTTAAAGGCACAAATAATTATTGCTATTCTACTAATTCTTATACTAAATCTTATACTATATATAATGATAACGAATTTAGTTATAATTATCGTACAAAATATTCTTACAATACATCTCAGCGACGTCAAATGCCGCCGAGTCCTACTAAATCATGTAATTTAAAAAAATACTATTTCTTATTCTAATTCTACACCTCGGGAACAACATCCGAGTCCATCTTTTACACAAAGTCAAAGTCATAATACCAATTATTTATTACCTCGGGAAAATCATCCCAGGACACCTCTGAATCAACATCAGCGTCTTAGAAATAATTTTAATGCTAATTCTTTTACTAATTCTTATACTTATTCTTATACTAATTCTGTCTCTCATAATGATACTATCTCTTATCCAAAATATACATCTCAAAAAGGAATTTCGAGTCATGCTAATCCTACTGATAATTCAATTAATAATAAAGGAGAAATACCAACATATAGCATGAACACATCGAATAAGAAAACATCACTACCTCATGTTTATTTTAGGTCGAATTTTTCGGTTCAACCCCTACGATTGTTACTCGACACAGGTGCAAGTGTCTCTATTATAAAAAAATCGAGTTTAAATGGAAACTTTAAGCTTTCTGATGAAATCGTAAAACTCAAGGGTATAAACAGCACTCAATCTTGCAACGAAACATTAGGAACATTACTGTTAGATCTTATTTTAGATAATTTTTCCATAAAATATAAATTTCATGTCACATCCGACGATATTAATATTGATTATGACGGAATATTAGGAAGCGACTTTCTCAGTTATTTTAAAGTAAACATTGATTATCATACTTATTCACTTTGTTTCAAAAATTCTATATCTGTGCCTATCCACTTTTCGGAACCTACATACATTATACCAGCGCGTAGCGAAACTGTTATCGAATGCTCCGTGTCAAATGACCCGTCCGAGTTGCGTCACCTTAAGGATGCACTCATACTAGATCAAACCGTTTGTAATGGTGTTTATTTAGCGAACTGCCTAGTAACTTTAAAAGCGAATAAAAGAGTTAATGTTTCGGTTTTAAACACAACTGAATCGCAAATTAAAATAAAAAATTTCAAAGTTAACTTAACACCAATTGACTTTAAAGAATATTCCAAATCTTTTGAATCTTATAATAATATAAATACTATTTCTACAACTTATTCTAATCGTGTCCAACGCGTCTGCGAACAAATTCGTCATTCTCATTTAAACTCAGAGGAGAAAAAACTCTTATTAGATTGTTGCTCACAATACTCAGACATATTTTATCTTGAAGGAGATGACCTCACATGTACAAACGCGATCCAACACTCAATCAATACAGGAAACACCCCTCCTATTCATGTTAAGTCATATCGTTTTCCCGAATGTCATAAAGACGAAGTAGACGCACAATTAAAAAAGATGTTAAAACAAAATATTATTAAGCCGTCAATATCTCCGTGGAGCGCCCCAGTGTGGGTCGTGCCTAAGAAAATGGACGCATCGGGCAAAAAGAAATGGCGCATTGTTATAGATTACAGGCGACTTAATGATGCGACCATAAACGAAGTTTATCCTATTCCTTTAATTAGCGATATATTAGATCAATTAGGGCATTCCAAATATTTTTCGACACTCGATTTAGTTTCCGGCTTCCATCAAATTCCTCTCAATCCTAAGGATGCTGAAAAGACTGGTTTTACTGTAACCAACATAAATGGCATTTCCGGTCATTTTGAATTCACTCGCATGCCTTTTGGATTAAAAAGTGCTGCAAATTCGTTCCAACGTCTCATGAATACCGTCCTTTCTGGTCTCCAAGGTCTCCACTGTTTCGTCTACCTAGATGACTGCATCATTTACAGCCACGATCTTCAAAGTCATATGGAAAAATTACGTCTTGTTTTTGATAGGTTTCGAGACTTCAATTTAAAGCTACAACCAGACAAATGCGAATTCCTTCGACACGAAGTCACTTATTTAGGTCATGTAATAACCGACAAAGGTGTCACACCTAACCCTGACAAGGTGAAGGCAGTATCCGACTACCCTATTCCCAAAAATCCCAAGGAAATTAAATCATTTCTAGGTCTAGTGGGTTACTACCGCCGATTCATAGATAACTTCTCAAAAATTACAAAACCCCTTACGTCATTGTTAAAAAAAGATGTTAATTTTAATTGGACACAAGAACAAACCCAAGCTTTTAATTTGTTAAAGGAAAAACTAACTTCAGCTCCGTTCGTTACTTCAATACCCCGATTTTTCTCAACCATTCATTGTCACCACAGACGCCAGTAATTATGCTGTCGGCGCAATATTATCGCAAGGCCCTATCGGAAAAGACAAACCGATCGCGTATGCCTCAAGAACATTAAATAAACAGGAAGGCAATTACTCAACAACAGAAAAAGAATGTTTAGCTATACTCTTCGCCGTAAAAACATTCCGACCCTATATTTATGGTAGTAAGTTTAAAATAGTCACTGATCACAGACCTTTAGTCTGGCTTTTTAATGTCAAGGATCCAGGAAGTAGATTAATTCGTTGGCGCCTCAAGTTAGAGGAATATGACTATGAAATTTTTTATAAGCAAGGAAAACAAAATTCAAACGCCGATGCTCTTTCACGCATACCCATTCACGCCTTAAATTCAAATGTAGCCCTTAACAAACTCAAATACGAATCTTATTTTAAAAAACAATTTACTAGCTCCATTTCTACAAATACTGTAATCGAAGAACATCAAGAAGCGTTACACCTCTCTAAATTAAATAATATTGTCTGCCCCGTATCCCTCGACTTTGATGAATCTATTCCATATTGTAAAAATATTCTATCTCAGCTACAAAATCCTGAAGGTATAATAAACTCAGAACGAGAACCGTACACTATCTCTTGTGTTAAGCAAAATGATAAAATATACTATTTCTTATATACGAAAATTCACCATTTCGAAGAGTTAACATACCGAAATATATACAATTTACTAATGCAACTACGCGATAATATATTAACAGAAAATAGTCAAATCACTGATTTAGCCATTTCCGATTTTGCTGACCCGTTCTCTAAACTATCCTATACGAAAATATACAACATAATTGCTTACATATTTCATAATACTAACATTAAAATTCATATATACCGAAATCAAATTATTTACCCTACTCCTGCCGAAGTTCCACAAATTCTCAAAGAAAATCACGACTCAACAATTGCTGGTCACCCCGGAATTAAAAGAATGTTAAACCGTTTAAAGGATCTATATTTTTGGAAAAACATGCGTTCTGATATAGAAAGTTACGTGAAAAATTGTAAATTGTGTCAAGTAAATAAACCACTGAGATCATGTAATAAGGCTCCAATGGTGATAACCTCCACAAGTACAAAACCATTCGAAAGATTAGCTTTAGATATAGTCGGTCCGCTACCCGAAGCTGGCTTGCAAAACTTTAAATTTATATTAACTCTACAAGATGACCTAACCAAGTTTTTATGTGTATACCCAATGATAACTTCCAGCAGCGATGAAGTAGCTCGTACACTAGTTCATTTTATCTCATTATTTGGAATTCCTAAAACGATATTAACGGATCTCGGCACATGTTTCACATCGGAATTATTTAAACAGGTAACTCAAATATTTAAAATAAAACCCTTATATGCTACCCCCTATCATCCCCAAACAAATGGTGCCTTAGAACGTAGTCATGCTACACTCAAGGAATACCTGAAATCTTTCGTTAATGAAAATCAGAATGATTGGCATTGTTACTTAGCAACCGCAGTATTCTCTTACAACACTACCCCTCATACCACTACTACATATACACCCTATGAATTGCTATATGGGCATAAACCCACAATACCAAATTCTTTATATAATACGAGCAATGACACTACTTATCATGAATATATCCGCGCATTACAATACCGCATGAACTTTAGTCGACAAAAAGCATTAGAACACATAATAAAAAATAAAGAAACATCGAAAAATTATTATGACAAAAATAGTAAAGATATATCCTACAAAACAGGCGATATGGTTTACTTAAAATGCCACCACAGACTTCGCAAAGCCTTATCTCCTATCTGGAAAGGTCCTTATAAAATTATTAAATTAAATGGCAAACACAACGTAACCCTTCTCATAGGTCATAAGCACATGAAATACCATGTTAATGAAATTAAACCAGCTCATCCTTAATTTCACTTTATTTCAGGGCCATAAGCCACCAATTCAACGCTGAAACTCAAATTCTACCTATTTATAATAGTCCAGGTATTTATTTCGATCAAATAACTACAATTAATTTTTATAATGATTTTTGGAATGTTGTAACTCATATAGACGTAGTATCAGTTAAGCCACATCTAGAGAATATACATTCGCTTATAATTAAAACTGCAACGCTCTGCGAAAACTTCCAACTCCATGGTTTCGCTGAATGTAATGATATCATAAGTCCTATTGAAGTATTATTAAATTCTAATTTTGCTAAATTCGAATCTCTTTCGCATATAGTCCCTACCGAGGAACAAACAAGGCATAAACGAGCTTTAGAATTCGGTGGAGAAATTTTGAAATTCTTTTTTGGAACTTTAGATGCTGATGATGCACGAAAATACGATGCAGCCATTAGCGCTTGTCAAAATAGCGAATCCGAACTTTTAAAATTAATGAAGGATAATATTCACATAATTAAATCTTCTATTAATGTATTTAACTCAACAATATATAAATTAAATATGAATGAAAATAAATTAAATTCTCAAATAAATTCTTTAAATATTGTATTATCCCAAATTGTCAGAAATAATAATCAATTATCACATATTTCTAAAATATATGCTTTACTTAATATAATAGAAAGCTCTTTAGCCACTATTTCTAATTTCTTGGATAATGTACTAAACTCTATCTTATTTTCTAAAGCAAACATTCTACATCCTAGTGTAATAGCTCCTACGAACTTATTTCGCCAGCTTTTAAAACAGAGTAATTATATAAACAAGCGATTAGATTTTCCAGTACCATTAACGATTGAAAATATACATACTTTGATAGATATTTCAAAACTCACATCTTTTTATTATAATAGAAGAATAATTTTCATATTACGCATACCACTGATTTCTTCTTTAAAGTTCACCTTATACAAATGCATACCTTTACCAACCCCTCATAATCCTAATGATCCTAACTCTTTTGCTCTAATCCAACCTACCAAGCCTTATCTTGGAATAACAGAAGATAGACTTAGTTATAGTTTGCTAGATAATTTAAACGATTGTAATATTATTAATAATGATTATTCTATATGTCCTTTAATTTCTATATTTTCTACAATAAAGAATCCATGTTGTGAAACAAAATTGTTAACCGAAGTAACGTTATCTTTACCACATCAATGTAACTCTAAACTTTTATATGGACAAATCGATGTATGGTATAAAATAAATAATAATAAGTTTATCTATGTACAGTCTGAGAAATGTAAATTAACTATAAAATGTAATAATATAATACAAGATTTCACTATTTTAGGGACAGGTATCCTAAGTTTAAACGAAAGCTGTATTGGTTTCTCTAAGACAATTCAATTAATGCCATCTACAACTAAATCTATTAAAATCAAAAATAAAATGAATTTAAACTTTAATATTACAGAAGACGATTGTTGTAATAAAGAAATTTTAAACAAATCAATTCCATACTTATCTCCTATATCTTTAACTAGCCTAGACATGGAAACTCTGAAATATTCTTAACATTCCTTAAATAACTTAGAAAATGAGATCAATAGAGTTCAAGAACAATCTCACATAATAAAATATGGTAAATACTATTCATCATTTACATACTTTTTGATTATTTGCATAATTTTATATATTTCCTATAAAATATTTTGTTGCTCTATTAAGAGAAATAATGATTCTTGCCGCTGCATACAAATATTTAATCAGTGCAATACACGACGGATTGTTAAACACGAATCGAAAGTTAGTAATTCTATTGAGTTAACTGAAGTTTCATCATCAGACGATGATAGAAAAGATTCTATATCCTTACCCAATATGCCAGTGCAAAACCAAATGAAAAGAACATTCGGTAAATTTCACTTATCAAATCGAAACTTATGTAATAATTAAAAACTATATTACTTTACTATACTTATTTCATAAAGCATTATGTTACATTAGAATATAAGTTTATATTTTGTTTTATACACTGTGTCTTAGATATTAATATTACTAAATGTTTGTATTTGAAATAAAAAATAAATCTTAGCATTAATACACTGAATCTTCTACTATTTCATTATTCACTGAATCTTATAAAAAATACTATATTACTAGTTCATAATCTCAATAAATAATCTCTTATAATTTTGTGTAGATATTGTTTAAGAATAGTTTAATTTTACTATGCTTTTGTATCAATTCAATTTGATTTTATAATGATAACAAATAATTGAAACAATTCTATTTTACAATTATTTTTGTATTCAAATTATTTTTTTAATTTCCACTGTATCGTTTGTGAGACTCTGCTCATCCCTTATTTAAAAGAAGGATGAGCTCCGTCAAAAAAGGGGGGAGATGTTATGTCCAACCCTAGTTAGATAAAAGCGCTGACTCGATTATTATATTTATTATAAAAGCCTAGAGTTTGAGGTAATCGAGGCAGTGCAGTTCCAACCCATATTAAGTGCATATCGCACACGCCGTTCGCGGCTTTTGTACATTTCTTGTATTAATTTAATATTGGGGAAATAAACCAAAAGAACTTCTGGGATTGGGTGTAAAAGTTTTTTTTTAAAAACACCTTCAGAGCGGCCCTCCTAACAACGTTTGCAATTTTACAATTTTGCAAATCGTGTAACGTTGCGTTATGTTTCAACCTAGAGCAAGATTGCTGATATCTACAGTACCATTCGTAAATAATTAGTACTGTAGATACAGTAAATCGAACAAGTACCAGGAGCCTTTTAAAGAAATGAGTACCCATGTTATATATTTATTCAATTTTATACTTAAGTACATCCATCCATTTAGTTTTTATTGTTGCCGCGCTATAATTTGTTCAGCCGATTATTTTAGACTATCATCGTTTAAATAGTTAAGTTACAGCCTATTTACGTCCCACTGCTGGGCCTTACCTCACTTCTGAGAGCGTTTTAGGGCAAAGAAGTGTTCGCCGCGCTGCCCTTATGCGTGTTGCCGAACTTCACATGTCTTCGAAATATTTTTTTCTTATTTCTCAGACAGTCAGACTTTCTCACGATATTTTTCTTCACCGCCGAGCACGTAGTGGTAGATCAGCACTTAAAATTGCAATTAACAATTTCATTGACGCCAGCGGGGATCGAACCCGATTTGCTAACGTACTGTGAAATTTAACGCGAGAGCTAACCATCTGAGCTACCGGGGCTCCTCTGAGCCACCACGGTTCTCATCGTTGAAATGAATACAACTTTTTATTTTGTATGTTTTCTATAGAATAGGGTGACAAACGAGCACACGGTCCACCTGATTGTAAGTAGTTGCTGCGGTCCGTAGATATCTACATCTATCCTCGATTACAAATGAAAATGCAGATGCGTTGTCACCCGTGAGACTAAGATGGAATGCCTCGTTTCCAGTAAAAAATATCTCCGGTTCTCTACACTCACCATACGAAACACAGCCAGCATTAAGCTAATATTTCACGCTGGTATTCCGTTAGAGCATGGTCCTTCCCCGGTCGAACCGACCCATTCGTGCAACAACTATACTAGTAATATAACTGCAGCATGGCTCTACCACGTATAAAAAATATTTTAATGAACTAGTACATAATTCACAAAAAGTGCAAAATCGAACTTTAATTTTGGCATATTTTTGGAGCATAAGAAGTGGGTTCTTTAGAAATATATATCCATAATATTTTTTTTTTATTTCAGGAAGAGATATGTTTTTTAAATGTTGTAATTTCGTAGATATTATTTGTGTTAAAGGAAATATATTACCTTTTTGAAAAATAATGTTGCTAAAATTATGTTGGTTATTGGAAATGTAATATAACCGCCGCGCACCCTGCGGCGCTTCTGAACGGCTTTGTCACTCGACATTATTATGGTGCATTGAGTATTGTTTACAAAAAACGTTATTTTAGACTCTACATCCGCGGGAGTGACCCTTGAGTGGTTTTATGGCTTTTAAGGGAATGAATGAATCTTTATTTCTCTACAAATGCTGTTGAAAATTGTTTGCTCAATTAATTTTTCAATAAATATGGCACTTACGGCTAAAATTTTGATATCGACACTAAGAATACTTATATCATAACTTTATGAGATTTGTAAAACTTAGCAAGATCTATTTAAAGATGACTGAGTCATGTAAGGAAAAAGAGAGGTTTAACTAGTCCTGGAAATAAAACCACATGTTTCTCCATGAATTTAAGTATATATTTTTAATGAAATAAAAAAACTGGTGTTAATTTTATTAACTTATGCATTAAACCTTTGACTGCCGTGTTAGTCACTTTGTACGGAGTATTGCATTTACAACGTAACCGACGGCAGTTTAATTGTTAATGCCGCATCTGGTCCGAACTACATTCTACATCGGTGTAAGTTGATTGTTGGTTCTTGTAAGCTTACTATTAATGCGTTTTATGTTAAAAAATTGTATTGTAGCCTATGATTTTGTGCATAAAATATTGTAAACAATAAATTTAAAATTAAATGAAAATAAAATCGAAGTATTAAAAAACTTTGTTTCATCGAGAAATATGACAATTTTTTCTTTACTCAATATTTACTTACACTTATTACTTTGGGACTTTATTTAATTTATGTACTCTTTATAGGAAATTTTATATAGAATTCAGAAATGTATACATGTTATAGTATTTGATGTACCAAAATCAAGAAATTTGCTTTTAAACGGATTGCGCCCAATGCGCCGTCAATTTTATTAAACAGCTCCACAGTCAACGGAGTATGACGGTTAGAGTCTCCGTAGCTGAAAGGATATGTGTATTTGTATATAAACACAGTAAACAAAAATAATGAAGTAATAAATTAACCAATGTCATCGACAGATGTGCTGTGCAAATTATTTATTACATTTCTTATAACTTTTTTTAACCACCAAGTACCTACAACATGGTAAATCAAAATTTAAAAGAGCTATTAACAATTTCTTTGGTTTCGGCAAAAATCATATTAATCATATGGAAGCTTCGCAGTAAACATATTATATTTCCTTTTTGCACTTCCAAAAGTTTTAATATTTACATTGTCGTGAAATTGAAAAATTACGTTACCCGATTATAAGTTTTTTTTTATATTATTCCTACCCGTTATTTTCTAAATATCACAGCATTTTTATTTTACTGTAATAATAAATTAATTACCATAATTTTATATAGATGGCAATATAAGCATTTTCAAGAAACATAAGGTATAATGAAAGAATACTGAAAGTCTTTCTGAAATCTCTCTGAAATTTAAGGTTGATTCAGTTCCGACTATTACTTTTTAAAAATGGAGCACAATTAGACAGAGTAGATGGAGCTGATGTTGCACAGATTACTTCCAGATTAAAATCTCTTAGTTTTGCTAAATCTACTCTGGTTGCACGGAAAACCATTCGTATTTTTATTTTATTCGAGGGTATGCTTGCCAAGCGTTGTCCTTCCTTCGATCTATCCCTTCTGTACACACAGAGGGGAAAGAAGAAGAGATTCTAGAATGTTGCGTGATTCTCGCAACCAATGAGAAGAGCGCCCGACTTCAGTGGGAAAGAAGCCGATATAAGCTCGCGCGCTGGGCTCGAGCGCTCTCTTGCCTTTGCGCCGCTAGTTGCAACCACACCGCCTGGGACAGTCGGGTCCTAGAGGGCTCTTGCCCACGCGCACCGCTAGTTGCGGACGCACCACCTGGAGCAGTCGAGCTCCAGAAGTAACCGCCTCACCTAGTGAGATATCGTTGCGCACCGCTCTTCCATCGTACCAGCGGCCAGGACCGCATCCCTGGGGCCCCAGGAGATCCGCCTCGCACCGCAGCAAAAGAAGCGTCCAAGCCGCATCGAAGTCACACCCCGGTAAGTGTGTTTCTTTTTCC
Organism: Parnassius apollo; assembly: GCA_907164705.1. Classification (NCBI taxonomy): domain Eukaryota; kingdom Metazoa; phylum Arthropoda; class Insecta; order Lepidoptera; family Papilionidae; genus Parnassius; species Parnassius apollo. The sequence continues at coordinate 368,283 of CAJQZP010001029.1, forward strand.
TATAACTCAATGCCTGCTTGAGTGTTTGCTAATTAGTCCGCCCCATTTCATTCCTCCTAATGTGCTCAAGCAGAATTCCTTCATAACCTTGGCAAACAATAGATTTTCAGAAGAGCAAGTGCATTGTCAAGGAACCGCGTGACACCTCTGCCATTTTATTGAATCAGATGAAGCTTACCGCGTATACAGTCCATCTAGTATAACATCTCGCGTAGTAGGGTCAAGGCTCGACCGGGGAATCGGACTCGGCAACCCTAAGGCCCGCCGCCCAACCATACTCCAACAACTATAACACCTAAGCAGCCACTAGAAGAAAGACTAAAAGCACTCATTAACAGACATAGTGTGATGATTTTTATGAAGAGTAACAGAGATGCTCCAAGATGTGGATTTAGTAGGACACTTATACAGATAATAAATGAAACTGGAGTACAATATGACACCTTTGATATATTAACTGATGAAGAAGTAAGACAAGGTCTCAAAGAGTACTCTGATTGGCCAACATACCCGCAATTTTATGTAAAAGGAGAACTTATTGGAGGATTAGATGTAATTAAAGAATTGAAAGCTAATGGTGAACTAGAGTCAACACTGAAAGCTTAAGATGTGATTTGTTCTGTATAATTAATTTTTATTTATTATAATAAATAATTGGGTACTGAAATAGAGTACTGAATTATAAACGAGATATGTAAGACACATAATAATAGGTCCTTACATATGAAGTTGGCGTTTTGTACGGGAGGAATATAAAGTAATTTTTTTATAAAGTATATTTAATTAATCAAAGTATGCACCGTTATTATCTATGCACTTTTGCTATCTCATAGGTAGTTCATTGATCCCTTTACAAAAAAACCCATAGCGGTAAAGCCGAAATAGACCGACTTTTCGATCACGTCCAAATGGCTACAGGTTCTTTTCTACAGCCCACCACGCCGAGTGACTTGGTTCACGTTTAACCGATCATGGGGGGAGATTTGTTTATGATTTTGCCTTGACATATGGTCTGATACAAATAGTTACTTCGCTTCGATTCCAGATGTGGAGGATCATACACCTTCTCTGTTGGACCTTCTGCTGACCTCTCATCCGAACGGATATCAGATTTCCGTTGACGCGCTTTTAGGCTCCTCGGACCACTGTCTTGTCTGGAGTGTGGTGCCACTCACGCTGAAATCGCGGTTGCACTCTGCAGGCTTCCGCCGTGTTTGGCACTATAGGTCAGTCGAATGGGATAGGATCCGTGGGAGGGGTATTCCTATGGGCTTCGTGAGAAATTGTGCAATTTGATCACCAGCTTTCTTGCAGATCGGAGCATCAAGGTCGTTGTAGACGGTGCAAGTTCCGATTACAAGCCTATTAATGCTGGTGTTCCACAAGGCTGCATGCTATCACCAACGCTGTTTCTTCTTGTGACGGCCCATCATTATTATTTATTACTTAATATATAAAGTGCGAAAAACAATTTTGATAAAAGATATATATTAAACAATTAAATTATATTAATAATCATAAAGTTAAAACAAATACATGTCAGACATTTAGTATTACATTAAAGGCAAAATATTGTAATAAAAATATTAATAGTTACTTTGCAACCATCCGCTCATTTAAATGATGCGTCTTTACTAGTTTGTAGAGCACCTGCCACTAAGTATACGACTGTGCGGTCAGCCACCGTGGAGTCTACATCACCTGAAGATGTCTCGTGTAGAGGCGAAACACGTGCCGTTTATCGTCGATGGTGTGTCTTTCCTAGAATAGTGGTGTTGGGAGTAGTGGTGTTGGGAGTAGTAGTGCTGGGATTAGTGGTGACGGGATTAGTGCACGCAATTGAGTTAAGGCGGAAGATGCTCTTCAAACTAGGTAAGACACATAATTTAATTGAGTGGATGGTTGCAAAGTAACTTTAATCTTTATTATTAATGAATAATAAAAAAATTATAACGAATTTCCGCAAAAAAAAACGCCTGATTCTATCAATTATAGCATAATATTGTCTTTCAAAATAAATAAATGTATTAAAAAACCTGTATAAATATTCAAAAGGTGATAAATAATAGAAATACAAGTCAAAAATACTATTAAAATAAAGATAAATAACATTTATAAAATAATTGTAAAATTGGTTAAAAATTGTCTAAATCTAATCTAAGGGAGGTCGTGTATAATAGAAAATTTTCTTAAGTTATGGGTGATCATGTATAGGAGACTTGTATGGAGGAGCTGACGGAGACGCATACCCAAGGTCGTACATATATATGGGGTGGTTGACTGCTTGATGTACTCTAGCACAATGACTTATGATACAAAAGCAATACGAAGATCTCTATGATGAATTCGCATTACAATAGAAGAGTTGTGTGTTGAAGTCCTATATATAAATGACTTATGATTATATTCAACCAAATATAAGAAAAACCTTTCGACGTTTCACATTATTCATTTCGCAATAACTTTGCACAAGCGTACTCACACGATTAAAAATAACTTTTACGTAAATCCGAAGAATTATAAAGTTATCTATATATTATTACAACATGGTTTTTATCACTAATTTAAATGCGAATCTTTCAAACAAAGCAAAATATTAAAAAAATAACCAGTATCAACTTTATTACTTGACGTCGTTTCAATGAAACGTCACTATGTAACTTACCGTAGTGTTTGGATGATTAAAGTTCATTGTTATGCGAATAATCGACAAACACATTCAAATAATCGGTAAAAATATTAAAATAATCGAATCATTAATTTTTTAATGTATATTAAAAAATTTATTGTAATTTGTGATCAAATTTGGTAATAAATTTTTTATTTTTTAAATTCCTTAAATTACATGAATCATGAATAAAACAAGTTTCTTTTTTAACTTTGTTAACGTAAATGTGTAGGCAAAAAATCTCATATATAGGGCCACGCTGAAAAACCACTACGTAATTTCAATATCCCGCCATTTCGGGAGCTTACTGTGTGTAATTTTGTGATTTTGTGTTTGTCTTCTTATTTTCTGACTTGGCTTTAACTTTTTGGACTATTTCTTTCATATTCGTTGAAGCATGTGCCCATGTCACGAATGATGATTGGGTAAAAGTGGTAGAAAAAACAAAAAAATTGATTATGAATGACTTTGAAAGATATTAATTTTGACTACATTTTTTAAAGTCCAATATTAATTAATCTAAACAACGACAGCTCAACTAGTTGTACTGAAAGTGATTGAATAAATTTATTTTTAAACTAGTTTCAATCTTAAATTTTTATAACTGTGTCTCTAGAAATAAGCAGTAACAACAAATTCGAAGAAACTGATAAATCTTGTGTTTTAAATTATCCGTTTTAAATTTTTTATGGTATTATTCAAACCAAACTGTAAATGATTACCAACTCTAAATAATCGATATCGATTTTTTAAGAATCGAATATTGTATATATATCGAATGTTGTATATAACAACATAAAATATCGTTTCTTCTTATAACTTAGGATAATATATTGTAGCCTTAGGTCTGACTTGGCTAGTTTTCATATACGAATTATATTATAACCTTTTTTCTTATTTTATCATTCCGAAAATTTGGCTTGCAGGTAAAAACTAGCCGTCGAACATGACAGGCTACAATATATTATCCTAAGTTACAAGAAGAAGCGATATTTTATGTTGTTATAAATAAATTTCAGGGCTGACCATTGAACTTGGCTCCCATTTAGATCTCACTTCTTTTGTCGTTTAAGTCAACAACGAAGGCATATATCATAATATTGAACTTAGCTCTCATTTCATATTTATGTGTTTGATACTGGACTATAAATAGTCAGTAATTCTTTAATAATTCAAAAATATTTGCTTCTACAAAGTCCCAGAAAATATGTTGGACCTATCTATCAAAGAGTTAAAATTTGTAATATGCAAATATTGTTTATTAGGTTTATATATATAGACAGAATTCTAGGCGCGAGACCTCTGGTACTACGATCATCGGTCAACCTGCAGAGCCCATCATCTATAGGAAATTCAATTAGATTTAGAAAATTCCAAAAAAGATTCAGAGAGCATTTTAACTGCAGAATTATCGCCCGATCTATTTATACGCAACGGATATACAAATCGTAAAACCATCGGCGTCGGAACAAACTCAATTGCGTTGTAGCTTCCGATCGCAGGAACTCTCTCGACATACGATACTCATGGTAATACGTAATACGTCGTTCTTTTAAATATATGGAGTAAGTTGAAACACAAACATAAATACGCATATTTTGCTCTAAAAAGAAATAAACGAATAAAGTGATAATGCTGGCGCTCGCGGTTGCGGTATCGACTTCGTACATTTTACGGTTTCAAAATATTCATGGATCATTAATCTAAAAATTAGTGGTAATCATTCAGTGCGATGTAAACATAACGGAAAATAAATGAGGGGGTTACATTGCATTATATTAAAGTAATATTTCAAATATCATCCTAAAACTTACGCGGTTATAAACTACATTCAAGTGTTCAAAGAAGAATTGATTACAAACTTACCGAACATTTTATTAACCATATTGACACTTTCTGAAAGTGCGAATAAAAATAAAATTTGAAACTGGAAAATTTGTGTATAACTTTGTATATAATTAATTAGTGTTGTGTTAATTGCAATACAATTGTAAATATTGTGTCTCTAAACTGATTTCAAATACACTCATTATTTCAACGTACGTTAAATAGTGTTCATAAGCGGAACGTTATTTTGACTGTAAAAAATTAGTCCTGTGTTAATTGAAATAAAATTATAAAGACGATGTTTCTAAATTGATTTCAAATACACCCATTATTTCAATGTACTTAAAGAAAGTCTTGATCAGCATAGTATTATTTCGACTAATACGCAACAATGGATTGTTAACACGTATGTTTATCGGATTAATCTGAGAAAAGAGTTCATACCAGCCTTATCTTTTCTTTTTTCTTTTTACCGTTTTTGCCTTATCAGCATTTTCATCCGATGAGGGAATAGCCTCACGTCGTCGTCGTTCGAGTTCGGCGTCACCAAAAATGTTGGAGCGCAGAAGGTACTGAACTCGGTCTGCCAGGTTTTGCTCAGTGACGGTTTAAGATGGCCCCAGCTGTGCAGAAAAGCGATGCATCTGAGCCTGATACTCCAAACTTCCAGTTTCTTCCCTTTTGCCCTAAAGTACGTCCATAAAGCGTTTGCGTTCATTGTTTGTGACCAACGCATGCACGTGCTGCACCAACAGCGGGTGCCGCTTGCTGAGTCCAAGAAACCCAGCCGACACCAAGTTTTCTAGTGGGGATGATGGATACTCTAGGTGGTCTTGCAGAGCCCCGCGCTTGGCTGGCGACCCGCATGATGTCGCGTCCAGCGCCAGCTCCAGACGCATCCTGACGACCACCAGGCAGCGGCACTTTTTTTGTCCAACATCCATAATTTGGGCGTCAACCATCAGGAGATGCCCGAGCCCGGCACAGTATCGGGTGCGGACATAAACACAAACGGGCCTTGTTGTGGTATTCAACACCTTTTGATGTTAATGTTAAAATATAATTGTTTAAATGTTTAAAAAATATTTATTGTTAAAATGTTTACAATGTTAGGAGTACGCACATGAGACTTGGTTGGCGTCCGTACATGTACTGGCTAAAAATACAAAGTTTAATGTTAAATGCCGACGCGTACAAAATGTGTTCGGTGTAAACCGAACATCTTCCCGTACAGCAAAGGAGATAAACTAAAAGTACAAAAAAATGTAAAATGATTTGAGAAAAGATACGTATAAAAATTATACTACATCGCGTTTAAGAATGAGGGTTCGCAATGTAGGTGAAGTTGCTCGGTCTTGAATGTTGAACGTGTTCGGTAGCGCAGGTGTGGACGCACGCTCGGCGCTGGCGGCGACGAGTTGCGTTCTCGGGGCGGACACTGCAGCTACAGGAGCGGAGCTTAGACCTTCCGTAGTTATGTTATCGAGGCTCATAGTTGAAGCGATGGCCGTGTTTCTTCTTTGCCGTAGTCGTTTACAGGCAAGGCATATAGCTGCTATCGCAACAAAAAGTTGTTGTGAAGTTTTTCTAATTCTGTTCTTACTTTGTTTATGTTGCTGTCTGAGGCACTAATCTGTTTGTTAATAGTCTTGTGTTGTTTTCTCATAACTTCTTCCTTTCTATTCATCATGTTGTTTTCCACTTCGATAATAGACGTTTGGTTCTTGAACAGGGAAGCCAAATGATGTTCGTTCTGTCTGACAAGTGTGATATCTCGCTCATACTTTTCTGCGAAATGGTCGTCGAGTACTCCGAAGAGACTGTTCGCGAGATACCCGACACCATTGATAAGCCCTCGCTTCTGTCTGTCGTGCTCGGTTTGTTTACCTAGCAACATGCGGTTGTAGTCCTCGAGTTCACTGGTAATATGACGTAACTGCAATAGGACCGCATCACAGTGACTGTCGCCCTTCATTGTTTCACTTATGTTTTCCATGTGTTTTTGATATTTGTCAAATGCTTCGGAGCGTTCCCAAAATGGTTGCATGTTGTAGTAAATTATGAGCTTCCAGTCGTCTCGAATAAGTTGGATGTATAAAATAGTGTCGAAATACAAAGATAGATTAAATTGCTGAATAATATAAGCACCACGCGTAGGTACGATTATACTAAAAAAAATAGCAATTCAGCACAAAATGATATCAGACTAGATTTAGCTGATATCCTCTCAGCAGTCCGGGCCAAAATAGCTGCTTTGGCGCATCTGTCAAACCCTAAACGAGTGTTATATTGCCTACGTGGCGCGTGTCATTAAAATGGCAATATCTTAATATTTATGTATGGGAACTATATAATATGATATGTTGTTAGAATTATTGTTAAATAAGCTAATAGAATATGTGTAAATGTGTACGTTCACCCTTTTGGTATGTTATAAATTTGGTGGTAAAATTGCTAGAAGCGATTTTTTTCTAGTTTGTTGAATATAAAATGTAATCATTAAAAAAATTAAGCAATTATTTCAATAAATATTTACTTCATTTACTATACGATAACACACTTTACAATAATGAATAAAAAAACACAACTCTACGTACAGTTTTTTCACACCACAAGCTCTACAATAATGTGGGCCACTTAAGATGACCCGAAACAGGCACAAAAAAAGGCACATTTTGTACTTCAATATCGACGACACCTGAGGCACAATGGGCTATAAATCTTAACTTATGCTATAGTTTGGTCTTTGTTCTTAATATAAACAGTTTCAAACATTACAACTATTCAGTTATTAAGAAATGAACGAGTTGTAACAAACACTTGAAAAAGTGACCCTAAAAAAATGCTTTCAAACTTTTGCATTTGTAACGAACAATTTTGTAATTTATTTACATGTGAATGTACATTCCTAAATATAATAACATTTTCTAAGTTAAAAACAAAACAAATAAGGCATCTTTTATACAAAATTATGTTAGAAATCATCAACTAAAAGTTACACATTCACTACAAAAAGCATCAAGTATGACGTAGTACCCAGCTATGCTAGTATGGATACTTTCTGTGGTGACTTCTTTAATAATTGTAATCATGAACATAAAATTAAAATGAAATACAAATTAGTTATTTTTCTTTGCTTTTTATATTTTTAATTAACATTTGAATGTTATTATAAAAAATGTTTGACAATTCTTTTTTGCCAAAATAAAGATTTATATTTTTGTTATTTAGATTTTTTTTAATTTTACTTAATTTGAAGTGACCCTAGCCTAGTGATAGCTTGCGTGCGAGATCCATAATAAAGTTTAAGCAATGCACACGTTAGCTTGCAACTGGATGGGTGACCGTTTCGTACTTTGAGGCTATTCCAACTAAAGCACCGCAACGAGCTAAGGATTATTGCTTAGCAATAAAAACTACTACGTACAAAAAGCAATCTCTTCCAGATAACCTTGGGCTAAGAGTGAAAACAAAGAGTGTTTCACTTGTCAATCAAGTGCAAAAAAATATAATGACATGCACATACAAAAAGTAAAACAATTTATTGACAAAAAAAATAAAACGAAACAAATAAAAATCCACACCAAAAATTATCGTAAAAATATACCAACACTGGCATTCCCAAAGTCGTATCCATACTATACAACCTGCTCTCTAAGATGGCGGATTTCATGTGAATAACTTTACGACCCATGTCTGTCCACAACCGCCAGGTGGACGAGAGATTTAAGCAATTTGTTATTTTTAGTTTTATGAAATATTTAATCGAAACTATACAATTGTAATTATTGTTATGTTTGTAAATAAGTATGTTAACGATATTAAGACAATTTTTACCATTCACAATTGTACTTTTAATTTAAAACAATTGAAGTTAATACGATCATGGTTTCAACATGGCGGTCGAAATGGCAAGCAATGTTTGATAAAATGGAACAATTTATGTACAAATCGTCATCTAATATATTTTATATTAATAGAAAAGTATTTATGACTTACCCATTCATGTTTATCTTTAATATTGACTTCCGAAATCACTTCAACAATTAATACTTTGCACGTAAACACACGACACCGCGTCACAGAACGAGCAACTGAACGGAATAAATGTATTACTATTTCACAGCTTCTATGGTTGGTTTATGAAGCGTGTGTGATATTAATTGCCGTCTTTGTTTAATTCTCTGCATGTTGTACCAGTTATAGGGAGATACGTATACTTTTACTAGGGCTGTTTCGAATCTGAAGTTTATAAGTAACCAGCAACCTTCTGATGGTTGTGGACAGATGCGTACTTTTTGACAGCAACCTTTAGAAGGTTTTGGACTGACGAGAGGTTATCTTGTTTTTATTCTGATATCAGGTTCCTGGTTTCCTCGCAATGGCAGTATGGATAATTTGGTAACTGGCCGTTTTAAAATTCCGTGTTTTGTTTTCAAGGAGACAACTCGAACGAAACCGTCTTTTCCTGGGTGTAAATCTATGACTCGATCTGTCAACCATTTTCCAGCAGGTAAGTTATCGTCTTGAATTGTCACTACTCGTAATTGACCGACTTGAATGTTAGATGTCGACTGCTTCCATTTGTTTCGAACGGTAAGTTGTGTGAGGTATTCCGATTTCCAGCGCTTATATCAGCCATTAGCTTTTCTGTTAAGTTCCATCTTGTTCGCGCGTCATGTTCTGATTCCAGGAGGGTTACATCAGCTGTTCTAGTTAAGAAATGCGAAGGTGTCAAGAAGTTGAGGTCCTCCACATCCTCAGTCAAAGCACACAGCGGCCTAGTATTAAGACACGCTTCTAGCTTAGTAAGTATCGTCGAGTACTCTTCGAATGTTAATTTTTGTTCTCCGATAACACGTTTGATGTGATATTTAAGACTCTTGACCGCAGCCTCCCAGAGTCCTCCCGCTGACGGCCAAGACGGAGCGTTGATGTGGAATTCGATCTCTATTTTGGTAAGTTCGGTAAATAATTCTGGATCAGAAATATTTTCTTTAATCAGCTTTATGTTTTGTCCCAGAACACGGCTAGAACCGACGAAGTTAGTGCCGTTGTCGCAATATATGTGACGCGGCGCGCCTCGACGAGCTGCTATACGACAGAGTCACACCAACCAAAGATTTGTATGTTGTATGTACTTAGGCAGTTGACAACCTTGTTCATCAGTTTTGATAATAAAACCGCGGCATTTAATTCGAGCCTTGGTATAGTGATGGGCTTTTTAATAGGTACTAGTCGGGTTTTAGCGGCAACTAACACCACCTTTGAATGATGATCCTTGTTTGTTCTGCAATATATGGCGCAGCCGAATGCTCTCTGCGACGAATCGCAGAAACCATGCAATTCGACTAGGCCTTTTTCTTTTGTTCCCAACCATCTATTTATTTGTAATTGATCAATCATTTTGATATCATGTTTCACGTTTATCCATTCTACTTGGATTTCTTCGGATAGTTCGTCATCCCACTGAAGATTTAGCTGTCACACCTTTTGGAAGAGAAGTTTTAATTTCAGTGTTATAGGAGCAATCAGGCCAATTGGATCGAACTGTTTCGAAATTTCCGACAAAAGACTTCGCTTTGTACAATTCTTCTCTGAGTCACTGATTTTCGATTGGAATGTGAAAACATCTTGCTTAGAAATCCAGCTAAGTCCAAATGTTTTCGATGAATGTGCATGTTTAAAATTAAAATTTTTGTTGTCCTGGTTTTTGTTGATGTTGAGTAGTTCCTTTTTGTTGGAGTTCCATTTTCTTAAGTTGAATCCTCCTGACTGATGCAGGCGAATCAGCTCTTGTTGTAATTCCATTACTGACGTCATAAAATGGCCGCCATACAGAAGATCGTCCATGTACATGGCTTCTTCTAGGGCCTGGAGTGCAGTGGTGTTTTTTTATAGAATAGAGGGCAAACGAGCATGCGGCTCACCTGATGTTAAGTGACTACCGCCGCCCATAATCAACCGCAACGCCAGGGGAATTGCAGGTGCGTTGCCGGTCCTTTAGAAAGGAGTAAGCTCTTTTCTTGAAGGTCCCCAAGTCGTATCGGTCCGGAAAAATCGCCGGTGGTAAACTATTCAACAGAGAGGTTGTACGCGGAAGAAAACTCCTTTTGAAACGTACTGTCGTGGACCGCCAGGCATCCAGATGGTGTGGATGGTAACGGGACGTTTGCCGCGCAGTGCGTTCACGAAAGAATCATGCCCACTTTCATATAATAAAACCTGATAAAAGTTAATTAATAAAAAAAAACGAAAAAAAAAAAAAAAGTTTGGCGGCTGGGATTAATCCGAACAATTCCTCAGAGCACTCTCCATGGTATATGCGAAAAAAATGCAAAAACATGCAACATCTCTTCGCAGTGCCAGTGAATCGAGCCGTCGTCATCGATTCGAGCCGCTCTGCGCTGGATGCGGTCAAGTGGAAGTAGCTGGTACTGGGGAGCCCCAGCCCAGAGATGGGAACAGTATTCCACGTCCGGCCGAACCTGCGCCTTGTAAAGTCGCAGACGGTGTGCCGGCATGAAATACTGTCCCGATCTGCTGAGCACGCCAAACTTTTTAGAGGCTAATTTGGCCTTCACTTCTAAGTGACCACGAAACTGCACGTCACTCGATATGTCGACGCCGAGGATTCCGATACTGGCTGAGGCAATAAGGGGAGTGCCTTGAAACTGAGAAGATACGACAAAGGGGTTCTTTTTAGCGGTTATCGCACAAACTTGTGTCTTCTGGGGGTTAAACTGGACTAGATTTAGTCGCCCCCAATCCGAGACTTCGTTCAGCAAAGACTCGACTTCAGACACAAGTTTGTCCCGGCACTCGGAGACGTTTTCCCGAGAAATATTGGCTCGGCCGGTGTAAAGAGCATCACCAGTGCTGTCATCTGCATAGCAATGAATGTTACGGGTTTGCAACATATCATTGATATGCAGAATAAACAGCGTTGGCGATAGCACGCAGCCTTGTGGAACACCAGCATTAATAGGCTTGCAATCGGAGCTTGCACCGTCTACAACGACCTTGATGCTCCGATCTGCAAGAAAGCTGGTGATCCAATCGCCAAATTTCTCGGGAAGCCCATAGGAAGGGAGCTTCGAAAGAAGCGCTTTGTGCCAAACCCGATCTAGGGCCTTCGCAATGTCTCTTGGACTCTACTGCCTCCGCCCATCTATTAGTTAGGTAGAACAGATGATCACCAGCTGACCGACCACGGCGAAAACCGTATTGGCGGTCACTTATCAGCTGGTGATCCTCAAGGTACCTCATGAGCTGGCAGTTTACAATAGACTCCATTGTTTTGGAGAACAAGGAGGTGATGGCGACAGGCCGGTAGTTGGACGGGTCTGAGCGGTCGCCTTTTTTAGGGATCGGGTGGACGAAAGCAGTCTTCCATGATTTTGGGACTACGCCTAGGGAGTAGGAGTACCGGAAAAGATGCGTTAAAACCGGTGCCATCTCTGGAGCACACGTCCTCAGCACAATTGGGGGGATTCCGTCAGGCCCACTCGACTTGTGGATGTCCAGGGAGAGGAGTGCTTTGCGAACCGAGCGCTGTGTGAACTGCACTTCCGGCATGGAGCACTCACACCGCGGGATGGTCGGCAGCGTACTCACCCCGTCATCAAGAGTCAAGTTGGAAGCAAAGAAAGAGCCTCGAAGATCGGCTTTCTACTTTGCGGTATGGGCCAGTGAGTCGTCCTCCCTGAGCAGCGATGGAAGAGATGGCTGACAGAAATTCCCCTGGACAGCCTTGGCGAGAGACCAGAATGCACGGGTTCCAGAAGGAAGGCGAACTAGTTTCTCGCCAATTCTGCCTATGTGCTCTGACTTTGCCTTGGCAATGACTCTTTTGAAGGACCTAGAAGCGGAATTATACTTATTTTTTATAGCGCTGGTGTTTACATCCCGGGACCCTGATGCGTCAGCCCAGGCTCGGTAGCACTTCTGCTTACAGCATGATGCTATTTTACAGGAGCGACCAAACCATGGCTGAGATTTGCCTCCAATGGGTACCACAGATGAAGAAATAAAAAGTTCCATACCCTGAATTACTACATCAGCGACGGAATCCGCAACAACGTTGGGATCGTTCGGCGAGAAGCAAACCCGCCCCCAAGGGTAGGATGCAAAGAAAGACCGCATCCCATCCCAATCGGCTGACCTATAGTGCCAAACACAGCGGCAGCCTGCAGAATGCAACTGCGATTTCAGCGTGAGTGGCACTACACTCCGGACAAGACAATGGTCCGAGGAGCCTAAAGGGGCTTCGATGGAAATCTGATATCCGTCCGGGTGAGAGGTCAGCAGAAGGTCCAACAGGGAAGGTGCATGATCCTCCACATCTGTAATCCGCGTAGGCGAAGTAACCAGTTGTGTCAGACCATATGCCAAGGCAAAATCATGAACAGATCTCCCCGCATGATCGGTTAAACGTGAACCAAGCCATTCGGCGTGATGGGCGTTAAAGTCGCCGAGAATCACGATCTCTGCGGAGGGGATCTGCTGTAGCAACGAATCTGTAGCCATTTGGACGTGTTCGAAGAGTCGGTCTGTTTCGGCATTGCCGCTATGGGACCTATAGAGGCACCCGTAGACGCGCGGATGGTCGTCGCTGTCTACGCGTAGCCAAAGGATGGACAGGTCCGAACCTTCAAGTCTGCCGAGGCGTCGAGAACAGATGTCCTCTCTGACGTAAACGCAAACTCCAGCCCGAGGCACAAAGGAGTGTTTCAGTTTGTACCCCGGGTAGGAAAGATACGAGACATCAGCCGGAGAGGACACCTGCGTCTCGGTCAGGAAGAGCAGAGCCAGCCTCGCCGTCTCGAGATGGTAGTGAACGGCGTTTAGGTTAGAGTGAAGTCCCCTGATATTGCAGAAATTCACGGACAGCGTGGCAGGGGTCGCCTTGGTCTTGTTGCTCCGTTTGCCTCGAGCAGTTTTAGTCTTGAGCGGAATTTTGACCAGCATACATGACATCATTGAGACTCGAACCTGTTGAAGTCTTGCATGAGCCATTGAACACTACCCGCAAGACCGAAGTTGTGGATTCCGGTCGTTCTACGCCGTGGTGTGGTAAATAACATTCGAGTCGACCCACTGAATCGGCGGGTTTCAAATGTCCAAGCGCTAGGTATTCGTGAATGAAGGCTTTGTAATTTTGCCCAAAACTGTTGTGGTTTCCAAACTTTCTTTCCATGCTAAGAAATTGTGCGATGGCCTTATTTTTGGACGAGCCTAATTGTTTTTCATATCCTGGTTTGAGTGGAAGTCTGACCTCGTATCTACCATCACTGAGTCGCTTTTTTGTTTCTTCATAGTATTGAATACATTGAAGGTCTTCTGCCGATAAGTTGAAATGTTCAGTAACGTCTTCTGTTTCCCAAAATTTTTCTATTTGCTCTATGTTGCTCAAAATTACATTGCATTGGTATGTTTTTGTACTTCCACACATAATCCAGCCGAGCCGAGTCTGTAGGGCAATCGGCACGGATTGATCTTCTCTGCATATTCCAGGTAATATAATGTTTGAAAATATGTCAGCACCCAGAAGAAGAGTCAGGGTCAGCTAGTTGTATATTGTTTAAAAATGACCACGAAGGTTTAGCAAACGTTGAATTTGGTAATTGTTTGATAAGATTTTGCATGATGAATACTGACGTGTCAAAGACGTAGTAGTCGTCCATTGATAAGCATGTTAAGTCAAGTATACCTTTACAGCTACTAGGTTTAACACCGACTCCAAAAATACTACCTTTGCACTTTCGTCTAGGAAGAGCTAGTCGCTGGGCTGCATTCTCAGATATTATCGACACTTGTGAACCCTGATCAATAAGGGTGCGCATGATTTTATAAGTACCATCTGCGGCCCGCGCTTTGAGCATCGCTGTCGCTAATAAAATTTCCGTCATATCGTTGTTTTGTTGAGTAACATTCGAGTTACTTGTGCTGACGCGATTATTTTCCGCTTCTGACGAAATCGACGACTTGTTTTTGATATTCACATTGTTTTGTGGCTTGTTTGAATATGGCCTGAAGGCGTCATGTAACAAGGTGTTATGATTATCGTTGCATTCACGACACCGCTTCTCGGAAATGCATGCTTTACCTTGGTGACTAAAAAGACAGTTTTGCAAACATTTAATTTCATTACTGTTTTGCGTCTTATTTGGGGAGACATGTCCAAAAATTCTTGACAAAAGAATAGTCCATGATCCTTACCTTATGCTTGGGCATGTATATGTTATTAAATTCTTGTTTTTAGCAGCTTGTAAGTTAGGTGACGCCTCACCCCTCGACGAGGTGTTGGATGGATGCTGGGTTGTTAGTCGATTACTTGCGTATGATTGCTTGAAATAATTCGTTTTTGGTGTTTTCAGATACTGATTTTGATTACTTGGAATGTGCGATTTTTGATGAGTGTTGTCTTGTTTTTTATGTCCAGACTAAATAGAAGTAAATGTTTGTTCCAAAAACTCGAGAAATTCTTGTAATTTTGGCAGTTCCCAGGGACATTTCAAAGATTGAACATAATCGTGATGAGTTTCGTTATCGAGTTTTTGAGTCAACAGGTAAACAATAATTGGATCCCAGGTGGTTATGTCAATACCTAGGTTTTTTATTACATTTAAATATTCCAGAGTAGTGTCGTGTATTTTCTTGATATTGGTGATGGTAGCTTGTTGTGAAACTGGCGAACTCATTAGTAGATTCATATGAGAAGTGAATATAAGTTTCGGGTTATTGTATCGGTTGTTTCAAATGTTCCAACAGATAATATAATTTTCCGAGTTAATCTGTAGGTATTGTATCTGCCGCTCCGCTTCACCCCTGACTTTGCTCTTTAAGAATTGCATTTTTTGAGCACTGAAAAGGAAGCGATTGTTATGAATGCATTCCGTAAATAAATCTTTGAACGGAACCCATTGATGATAATTCCCGTTGAAGATAGGAATATCAAGCTTCGGTGTAGATTTTTCTTGATGAGCTGTCGACCATATTTTCCTGTTGATCGCCTTCTTTGTGTCACTAAACCTTCTCTCATGGATGGAAAATTCTTGTTCGTATGTTAGTACCCTCCAGCTCGCTGACGAGCTCCCAATGGAGAGAGTCGATAGCGTTCCATCTAACATTCAAGGTCTTCAGAACATCTTCTAATTCCCAGTTATCGGTTAACAAATCTAAGTCAATGTTTGTTAAAGTTCGCTTAAAAGCTCTAAAGTTGCTACTTTGTTTACGCAACATCTCATCCAGCCTGCTGTTAGAACTGCGGTCCACTTGTCGAGGTGTTGCTGACGACGTGGACATGGGTTGAAAGTTGCTGGTTTAGTGATCGGAGTAGAGGGTTTTGAATTTTTTCAGTTGGTAAGAAACTTTGTGTGTAGTATTTTGTTTTTGTATAAAAGTCAAGAACTTGTCCGTATTGATTCTGCACAATATAGGAATGGTTTTCATAACACAACTCACGTACCTGGAGGTGAAGTTTATGAAATTCCTGCCAGTAAGTATCCAAAGTGTCCAGTCGTTTTTTGATATGAGCAGCAGTCCTACGGTCGGCACCGTCCTTCTTGAAGTTGCTGAGCAGCTGCTCCATACCAGAAACCATCTGTTGTTGATTTGCTTGTAAGTCTTCCATGGTGTTGTAGTTAAAAGGTATTCGATAGGTGTTAAGTGAACTGATTTATTCCTGTTTGCGGTCCGTGTGACGATGAACTTCCAGCGATATATGCGCCTTCTCAATCTGCCTGGTGAGACCCGCTTCTGGGAGGCCAGACAAACCGATTCGCTATCACCGAAAAATCACACTTACACTTCACTTTCGAAGGACCAAAAAGATGTTGTGGTATTCAACACCTTTTGATGTTAATGTTAAAATATAATTGTTTAAATGTTTAAAAAATATTTATTGTTAAAATGTTTACAATGTTAGGAGTACGCACACGAGACTTTGTTGGCGTCCGTACATGTACTGGCTAAAAATACAAAGTTTAATGTTAAATCCCGACGCGTACAAAATGTGTTCGGTGTAAACCGAGCAGGCCTTCACACCCTAAATTCTGCCGAGGATTGACGCTCATACCTCTTGACAAGGCGCTGACTGACTGCGCTGATGTAGCAGTTTCGTCAATTAACTATTACGTCAGCGGCCAATGGAGTCGTCAATTCCCTGTGCCTTATTATTATTATTATTATTAACGAAGAAACTAAACAGAAATAAATGTAACTATTTCCTCGGTTATCAAAACAAGCGGGCACATGCACAGGCACTACTTATTTGGTTAATTTGGTTATTAGAGCAAAGTTCTGAATCTCCGAGGAAATGAAGTCACTTTTAATATGAATCAATATGAAATTTGCATTTGGTTTAGTTTATATTTTTATTAATTATTAAAATGAAATTCATGAAAACATATGTTTAATCTTTTGAATACATAGGTAAAAACTACTGTGACTAAGACTTGAAAACATGTTGTATAAAATATGCTTTGTAGCACTTTATTTGCACACGTTCTATCCGAAAAAAATCATAAAAGCACAAACTTTGTATATGATATTGCACAAGATTTACAAAAAAAAAACGATTGTTGTTATTGGTTAAAAAACTGGGCTCATGAAAATCATGTGCCATGACCGCGTGTGCCGCATAGCATTATTTTTTACCTATCTCAAAATGCTCCTAATAGTTATTCATGATACGCGCTCACTTCAATTTTTTTTAGGCACGTAGAACCTTCTTAACATATTTCATGCGCCCCTCTTCCTTTCCGTGCCACCGAGACCACCTCACCCAACCCACACCCAACCGACCTCGTAGTGTCCTACAGCGATGTTTAGGCTGGCGCCAGACTCGGCTTTAAATTGCTTAAAACAGCTACGAAGTCTCTAAGTGTGGCAAATGCATTTCAATATATCACGTGCATTTTGCCATCAAGTGAAGGTTTTTAATGCATATCAAAGTAAACATGCAACACGCCCTGGTTGCATACTCTTGTTATAGGTAAAAAGTAATATAAGTAAAATTTTTAGATTTACGTGACGAGATGATGAATATGTCGTCGTTTCCACTTTTTTATTTTTAAAATTCTGATTTAAAATCGTATAATATCCTAATATCCGTAAAATAATTTGTCCTAGGTAAACATACTCGTCAATAATTTCATGCCTGGTGTCCCGTGTACACCGTGACAAAGATATTACACACGTATTCCCATTATGCACACACAAAATGTATTAAAATGTTTTGAAAATATGTGCTCAAACTTTGCTTACGTGTTTTTTGCCGGGGTTAAAACTGGCATAAGGCTACGAAGAAATTTATAATTTGCTACGTTTGCCGTTAAACAAATGAGTCACTGTAACTTTGGTAGCATTTGTTGTTTTATTAAGTAAAATTTTTAGTTCACAAAAACTACGTTGTACTAGTGTAGGAACAGACTAAATAAATATTCATATTTAAAAAAAGATATTATGATTTAATGTATTATATAATAAATTAAAAAAATGTAAATAGATGTGTTATTCCCGCTAATCGCTTGTTTTACTTTCTTAATTCAAGAAGCTTGTATTTATAAAACATCAATACACATACAATTATATTATGTAATTTTTTTGAAAATACTGCACATAGATACTACAACTAAACTTATGTGTAAAAGAAACCAACTTTAAATAAGAAGCAAAGCAGTGCGTCCGAGCAATTGTTTACGCAGCAATTGTTCGGAGGCGTTGCTCTAATGTGTGTTACCGTATCCTCTAAATGTTTAAATATACAAATATACATATGTCCTCTGCAAATCGCAATTTAGAATTTCATTGGTGGCGCTGGTGATCGAACCCGAGTTGTTCGCGTATTGTGAAGATCTGCTGGCGCTTAGCCCCTGAGCTAGATTTGCTTTAAATTAAATAAATAAAAGAGGACGGCTGAAACCTGTAAATTGTTCGGAAACAAATATATCAAATGGTTTAAAAGTATTTATGAAAAAAAAAAAACTCATACGTGTGCTGATTGTTTAATTTAATTTTAGACACAAAATTACAAACAGTATATCGTCGAAATCCAACTAATAAGAGGAATATATTTTTATTATGATGTATTCTTAGAGCACTCTAGCGTAACAAGATCAAAAATAAACTCAACAAACATTATCATACATTCTAAATGGCAATAACATCCTTTTATTTCAGTTTATGGGGTGTTCTGTGTAGAGTAAAGTCCGCCACGTATGTTGTATAAGTTACGGTTACAAACGAGTACACGGTCCACTATGGTTAGTGGATGTGATGACCCATAGATACTCACATACACATAAATATTTTTTTTTATTTCAAACAAAATCCACAGCTCTTTGTTACATCGTACGTACATCTTATGATCTTAAATTATAGCCAAAAACGGATTTACATTGTTTAAATAGTATTTTCAATTTATAATGGACATGTTGAAGACAAAGTAGTTGGGACTAAAAATACATATTTTGAAACATCTAGAATGCAATCATACATAATGCTCGTATGCGCCTCCCTCGCACCGGGCTGCGGGCATGTGTGCGTATATATAGTGTGTGTGTGTGTGTGTGTGTGTGTGTGTGCGTGTGTGTGTGTGTGTGTGTGTGTGTGTGTGTGTGTGTGTGTGCCTGCGTGCGTGCGTGCGTGCGTGTGTGTGTGTGTGCGTGTGTGTGTGTGTGTGTGTGTGTGTGTGTGTGTGTGTGTGTGTGTGTGTGTGTGTGTCTGTGTGTGTATGAGTTAATGAGTTACCTAAACTCACTACATCAGAAGTTTCAAGACATCCTTCTTAAACTTATCCTTACTGGAATGGAAATATCAACTGAGTGGAATCTTTTATTATAAACTTTTTGTAAACGATTCACCAGAGAGTTTTGTGCATAGTTTGTCTTTGTCTTAACAACCGCAAACAAAGGTGTATGTCTCGTTCTACGTTTCGGAGTACAAAAGCAGAGAACTCTATCAGCTAAAGTTACACAGTCAATACTTCCATTACATAAACCATGCAAAAATGCCATGTCCATTAGAGTACGTCTATCCTCAAGGCTTATTATATTGAAATATCTACAAGACTCTTCATAGTTATTAGTGTAAATAAAATTTCTATACTTTAAATGTTTCAGGAATTTGTGCTGAATTTGTTCTAAGTTATTTATATGAACAGTGTAATGCGGGTTCCATACAGTACTGGAATATTCAAAGACGCTTCTAACATATGAAAAGTAAAGTAAATTAATACAGTTAATATCAGTAAAGGGTCTGCTTACGCGTAGAATGAAGCCAAGGCTTTTGTAGGCCGAGTGCGTTATTGTTTCAATATGTTCTGAGAAACTTAACTTGCAATCCAGTAATATCCCCAGGTCCTTCACTAATTCTTTCTTAGTTATATTAAGGTGATTTATTTGGTAGTTGAAATTTGTAGGTTCTCTTTTCCTTGTGAAAGAAACGTAAAGACACTTGCTGACATTAACTCCCAAACGATTTACTACATAATAGTTACCAAGTCGCACAAGATCATCTTGAAGTTTCATGCAATCTACATAATCAGTGATTTTCATATATATTTTAGTGTCATCAGCGTACATCAGAAACTTAGCATTATGAAAACACTTGCCCACATCATATAGATAGCACACGTACAGTAGAGGACCCAAAATAGAACCTTGTGGAACTCCGGATGTTATTTCCACGAAGTCAGAACGGAACCCTCCTAAGACTACTGCCTGAGATCGTTTCCACAGATATGATTCCATCCACCTGAAAAGGTTACCTCGTATACCCAGCTCAAAAAGCTTACGTAGTAATATGATGTGATCTACGCGATCAAAGGCTTTCTCAAAGTCAGTGTAAATGTTGTTCTGGGGGTATTGAAGGTAATATGATGGGGTATATGTGCATATGAACGATTCTTTCTAGCAATTTACTTAACACATTGAGTATTGATATTGGCCGGTAATTCTCAATTATTGTCTTCAGCCCTTTCTTGTTTATAGGTACAACATGGGCTTCCTTCCAAATACTTGGAAAGTAGCCATCGCGAAGACACCTATTGAATAATAGTGGTATAGGAACAGATAAGGATTTTGCACATTTTACAAACAATACAGGAAGCAATTTATCGCTACCGGCACCTTTCGTAATGTCAAGCATACAAATTAAATTCTTAACTTTCTCTGGATTTATTTCAATATCTTGGATTACATTTAAATTTAAATTATCAGATCGTATAGTCAAATTATTGTCAATAGATTTAGTAAAATTACTTTTAAAAAATCGTTAAATGACGAGCAGATTGTTATTGGGTTATTCACTTTAGTGTCTCCGTATGTCATTTCTTGAGAATAATCAGAATGGTTTTTACGCTTAGACTTTACATAACTCCAGAAAGCTTTGGGGTTATGTTTAATATTCTCTTGAGTGCGTGTTAGGTACAGTTTATAACATTGTTGCTGTAGTATCTTTTGTCGTTTTCTCAGCTCCGAAAAGTCTGCATAATCAATCGGATTTTTATGCTTCTTCCAACTAGAGTGCAATTTACTCTTTTCTTTTATAAGGTTAATTAGTGCTCTGTTGTACCATATTGGATAAGAATAATTACCACTACATTGGATTTTAGGAACGAATTTTTCAATTAATTCATTTATTATACTGTAAAATTTATCAGTAACACGATCTAAACTTGTTTACCTTGTGATAAAAGCCCAGTCTTGTTTCAAAAGTAAATCATTCATACTACGGTAGTCTGCGTGAAGGTACTAAGATGTCCGTCGCAGACATGTACAGAGCTGGATGATATAGATCTTCTATAACAAGCACAAATTCAGATTTTTGAACTCTTATCGGGAAAGATGAAAATATTAAGTCTAGAGTGTTCTTGCTACTGTTTAAGAGTGTATTGTATTGAGAGGCCTATGAAAGAACAACAAGATATAAGATCAGATGCTGCAGTTTGAACTTCGACTGATCCTTTCCTACGTACAACTGGGTCTCCAGAAGTCCAGTCAATACATGGTAAATTAAAATCTCCTGAAACAATTATATAGTCATTTGGGTATTTATCACGAACAGCTAACAGTGTGTTAATGAGATCCTTTATGCGCGAAGATATTTGATGATTAGGTGGTATATAAACTACCAAAATGAGTATGTCATCTGAAGAGCCTATGTTACTTCCTAGAATGGTAATCCAAATGCATTCCAGATCGGTATTATTCCATTCTGGTATCATGCGCGCGTGTAGCTTTGATTTACAAGGTAACATTACACCACCTCCTAATGATCCTCGATCCCTACGAAATTTTTTTTAACTATCGTCACTTAGTTCTGCGTCCAAAATACCATCACATAACCATGTTTCAGAAATCATAACTACATCGATCTCAGACAGTAACAGATTATTATAAAACGTATTAGTCTTTGTTCGTAGCCCTCTAACGTTTTGATAAAGCAATGTAAGGTTATTACTATTTTTACTATTTTCATCCATTTATGACAGGGTAGTAGTGATGAAATCGATAAACGTACACTCTATAAAATGTTAAATATTTAAAGGAAAAATAAACTATTATTTTTAAGCCAAAGTTATTAATTAATATAGATAAATATTCGCAAACCTTAATGGTCAATGTATAACTATAAGTTAAGCCGTAGTTTTTAATAGCATTTAAATGTGGCACTACGAGAATTTGCTTCGGTTTAAAATAGGAGTGTAGTTCACATGGAAAGGATATACTTGTGAGGTACTCTTGCACTGCATAATCAATAAGTGTGTAAATAGAGTTGAGTGTAGAGAAGTGTAAAAATATTTTATGTAAGTGTAAGGGAGGATTATTGCATACATTGAAAGTGAGTAATTATTAAATATCAAACAGTGTTTTACATTATTTTGGATATATCGGTTGATGAGGATATTGGAATAGGGGGGTGAGGCCTCGTCCTTTCAAACGAAGATACGGCAGTTTTTTGTCCAAACAAATTTATAATTTATCTCCTTGGCTTTTTGTTTGCATGTATTTAAAATACTTTTATTTTATTTTGTAAGGTGCTCATTGATATAGACTCTGTTAGTCTCATCACCCATTCCCAAATCCTTAGCATTCAGAGTACGATACTTGCGACCCGCTGCTATAAGTTTGTCTTTGACGGCACGTTTTCTTAGATGCACAAACAATGGGGCGTGCGCGGGCAGCACTCACAGCGCGCCGAGGTTGGACCCGGTGTGCGAAATCGATATCAGTCTGCTGAATAGGAGCCCCAATATGTTGCGAGAGTTTCAATACTATTTGTTTAGTATCTTCGGCCTTATTCTCAGGAATCCCTGCTATCTCTATATTCTGCATTCGTGTCCACTGTTGTTGTATCAAGTTTTCGTCTTCCGATGCTTTAATCCTTGCTGCTTGTGAAGTAACACTATTTTTTAGACTTTTATTTTCTTCTCTTATACATTTCAATTCGGAAGTGGTCGTTGCAAGCAGCTTTTTTAGTTCTACGAGCTCTTTGCGAAAATCTCATATTGCCCACTAATATACATTGAAGACTTCTGATATCCGTAACACTGGTTTTTTTATTGTGGTTAACTGATCTGATAATTCCTTCAGGCTTGATTGAATAACAATTCTTAATTCTTGTCTTTCAGCCTCCAAGACATCCTTCAACTTTTTTTCCGTTATGTAGTCAAATGTTAACAGATTTTTTAAAACTTCATTCAAGTTATCTGCGTTATCGAGAACTGCCGACTCTGTCTGGTGCGATGGGCGTATAGGTGCGTTTGTGTTATCCTTCTTAGGTATTTTACTTTTACATTCCAGCCATCTCCAATTACGCTTATTTTCATCATTTAACGCTCTATACCGCTGTGGTGAGATATTAGCGCATTGAAGGTCATACTTCTGTTTACAACCAAGGCAGGTCATGTATCTTTTATGAGATATTAATGCTCTGCAAGCTCCACAGAATTGTTTATCCATTTTAGGCACAATAGAATACTCTAAAAACAACTTTTAAAATTTTCTAGAAAAAGTTTGTTAACTAGTATGTGCTAATTATTTTATCCAGGCGCTAAAAGATTAGCAAGTAAATATTGCCGTACTACGTCACAGCGAGCGAATTGCGAGTTGGGGTCGGTCCGGGAGATTGAAGATATAAGATTTTATAAATATTAAAATGCTTCTTACTCCACAATTTCTTGATGTTTTATTGTAGTAATTACACAGACACAATCACCGTCATATAAGGTTCACACACGTATGTACTAGTCGCAATGTTTCGCACTATAAACAGATATTTTGAATTTTAAATAGCCACAAAATTCAAACGATGTTTTATCTTCAACTGCCCTCGTTGTAGTGAAATTTATTCTAGATTAACCAATATAATTGAAAAAAGGATATCTTGTTGCCATTGAGGCACAGTCTCTTCAAGCTCATAGCTATTTATCCCAGGTTGATGTTACACGCTTGGCCAGCCGCCGAGAGGACGCTGCTGGCCATCTCCTGTTTCGTTTCGCTCAGTCACCTCATTCGACAACCACGGGACGATATGAGGCAGTGGATATCCTTACGCAAACCATCTCATTGTTACGTCACTAAAATGAGTGGTCGTTACAGGTAAAAATTTCCCTGACCGTGACGATCTATCTTTGCTGCAGCCGTAACGCTGCGTGGTGGCTTTATCACGTCGTATAACCGCCAACCATTTTATATCCCGAAAGTACAACCCTATAATAATGTCTTGCTTGTTTTTCAACTGTCTTCCATTTCTTCATTGTTTATGTATACTAAAATCATTTGGCGTAATAAAGTCAGACAAAACCATAATGTTTAACTACTGACAAGACAGTACAATAAAGTGAGTGCCATTAAAGTAATTCAATATCCTCATGCGAGCCGCAGGTAGTCATCCGTAGAGATCATTTGCGGAATTATGTTGTCAAAACGTCTTTGGACATCTGTTTAAGGGTAACGTTATCACAGAGTTAACTTCTACATTTTGTTCTGTTCGTCTATTCTAATATCGCATCATTAATTGTAGATAAAAACAAGCTCAAATTTTAGAAGTTTCAACTTTAAGATATGTTTCAAAACCACTTTTATTTCAGCAATTAAGCTTAATGAGTGCATTAATTTTATACGTTTTATACATTCATATAAAATATACTTTGACTGATCCACCGCAACTTTTTAAACAATGCAACAAAAAATTTAAATTAAATGTGATAAATATCTCCCAATTAATACTTTCAGTTTAAAATATCACGAGATAATCTGCACAAGTTTCGATATTACCCTATGTGTACCTGCAAACAGGTTAAAAAGAGGTGAAATGTTTCACAGCATAGATACATTACCGCTTAGTGATGCAAATAGATAACAAGGTGGTGAAGAGTATAGTAGTCCCACATGAGGGGTGAGGGCTTATACGTCATACTAGTGAAACATGTGCTTCTTGTGGGGACTGGTCTGCATTGGTGTACAACACATTTATTAAATTCTATTTTGCATATTTTTTTGTTTTGTTTTATAACTTTTTTGTTATTATCTAAGGGTTTCCTTTACATTTTTGATTTGAAATATTTTAATACTAACAGATCTTTAAAAAGACAAAAAAGAGGATACCTGTGGACTCTTTCACCTCTTCTTCTCCGGACAGAGGAACCTCATTTTAAAACAATAGTAGAAATAGGTGGGTGTAAAATCCCAGACGAACTCATGGGCAGAAAATAGTTCTACCACCTAGGACTATATTATGAGGTAAGGAGACGCAAATATTTTATCTTTTATTTAGAAATATCAGTTTCTCGACTCTACAGAGTCTGTGATTCATTCATTGTATAATTTATATGCTTTAAAAGTAGTTTCAGCAGACATAAAAAAAACTTTCCGCCACCTCCCCTCATTTCTAAGTTACAAAATTCCCTCCAACTACTCTCCACACTCAGCAGATGACAGATTATCTTGAAATTGATGGCGTACTGCCTGTTATGCAATCTGGTTTACGCAAGGGCCACAGCACTACTACAGCTTTGCTTGAGATAATCTACTTGAGGCTCAAGATGAAGGTATGTGCTCAATTTTAGTGCTCTTAGATTTCTCCCGAGCATTTGATTCGATCCATCAGTCATTACTCCTGGCTAAGTAGGCATTCTATGTATTTGATGCTAATGCAGTCAAATGATTTGACAGTTATCTTACGGGAAGGCAACAATGTGTAGAAATCATTAAAAATAACGGTACTAGGATTCAATCAGCCCCCCCAGAATGTTACACGAGGCGTCCCACAGGGCTCGGTACTTGGGCCTGTTCTTTACACGCCACATTCTGCAGATATCGTTAAGAACATTAATCACTGTCACTACCACCTATATGCTGATGACCTGCAAATGTACCTTTCATTTATACCATCGCCAATAGGCCCTTTTTCAAGCTATTAATAAAATAAATTACGATTTAGAGGCTGTTTCTGTTTGGTCAAAATTAAATTCTTGGTTCTAAATCCTGATAAATCAAAGTTTATGTTAATAGGGTCAAAAAATGAATTGCTAAATTTGTAAATGTCCCAATAGTTTTAAAAATTGGAAACAATCCAATTGATCAAATCTCTGAGGCTAGAGACCTTGGCCTAAAGCTTGATAACCATCTGCGTTTCGAAGCACATGTCACAGAAAGTGTACAAAACTGTTTTTATAGATTAAAAATCTTATATAAAATCAGGCCATTTATAACAGAAAAAACAAGGATAAGACTATGCGAGTCTTTGATTTTGTCCAAATTAAATTACCTTGACGTAGTGTTTGGACCATGTCTATTAACCTTTAATCGTACCACGCTCGCCGTAACAAAAAACAGCTTTGTACCGGGGCCTCAGTCGTCACCTCAGCTGGCGGCACTTGTTATAAACATTTATATTTTTCACGACCTTTCATATATGTTTGAAGTGGTTTTAGTTACAGTTATTTGAAGCCGATAAGATTTTCGATAAGTAGAAACAATAACCATAATATTTAAATGTTTATTTTATTTTGTACAGCTCTTTGTTTCTAACGGATCTTGATAAAGTGTACTTACTGACAATAAATTTTATTTTATGAATGAAATATCATAAGTTTTTATTTTATTTTTATGTTCTTAAAATCAATACAACATATTCTTCCTAAATAAACCGAAATTATGCATGTAATAATTATAATAATTCTACTTTTTCACTTGCAAACATTTGCTAAAAATTCGACAATAGACAGTTTGCGCGCGCTTTGTAAACTCATTTTCAAAACCTTTTTGTGTATGTATTTTATAGCGTCTTCCTTTATTTTTCTTAATATGGTATATAACATTTAGCAATTTCTAGTAAAAGTATTTACTATGGTATTCCAATAAGAAATATACTATTATTATCTTATTAGAATCTTATTAAAAAACTTGACCGTTATGAATTGTTCGCGTAGAGGTTTTTTGTTTCTACTTTTTTATCAATTGAAACATAAAAAAGTTACTGTTCTTGTAACTTAAATCATTCAAAAACATTACGTAGTAAAGATAAATAACATTACTTACAGTTTTTTTGAAAGAAAATCCAACTAAAATCACAATCACAAACTTCAACGATTACGCAACTAACTAACCGCACAGTGCAAAATCGAATGGCTGTTTTATTTATTTGATTTTGTCTATGTAACCGAGTGAATATAATTCTTCAGAATACTCTTTAGTTCGTTCAGAATCGAATGAAATAGGGTTCAATCGAAAATATACTGTATTTTTATATCAATTAATGACGAAAATAGCAGACCGTAATGCGGACATGCGTACATGTCCTCTGTACTCAGCGGTCACAAAACGTGGACTGTCTCACATGTCCTCGGTACATGAGGGGGCGACTCAGAGACTCATACAGCGTGTACAAAATGCATGTGCGAGGTTCTGCTTTCACATACCACCACGTACACATGTTAGTCCTTTTCTCAATAATGCAGGCCTATTAAAAATGTCGTCGCGTCGAAGGTTACACCTTGCTACCTTATTGTTTGGAATAATTTCTTCAAAAACACCTCGTTACTTATATGACAAATTAATGTGGGTTAGCGAACAGTCAAAATATCGGAAACGTAAATATTCTAACGTCTTTGTTATTCCAAAATATAGAATAATGGCATTTAGAGGGTCCTTCAGGTATGCAGCTTCTCGCTGCTGGAACGATCTGCCTCCACCAATGCGTGCTTTAAAAACTATAGGAACATTTACAAAAGAACTATCAGCAATTTTAAAACAAGACCATAATCCTTAGTAATTTTAAAATTATTTTTTTTCACTTTTTTTGGTTTTACAGGCACATTAGGTCCTCTAATCAATGCTGCAAAAATTGCTGGATAAAACTTACTGTTTTTTTTTCCTCACTAATTTTTCAGTTTACTCACTGTTTTGTTTCTTTTTGTTTATGGTTTTTAAATCGTAAAGTCTTTATATTTTAATATACTATATGATTTTGAGCTGTTGACCACTTTATATTGTATATGTATGTACATTTAAATGTGTATGATGTATATACGTATGTATTGATGTATGTGATATGCAGGTGTACAGTTAACTTATACATTGTGTTATTAATACAAAATAATACCTCTTTTATACTGATTCATTCCCCATTCACTTCTCAGAATGGTTGTTTTAATTTTTTTTTTAATTTTTAGCTTTAAGTAATGTATGACCGTCCGTGAAGTGAATATTGGGCTCTATTTGAAAATCAGCGCTGCTGTCATTTAGTACAGCAGCAGTTAGCTGAAATAGGGGTCTAATTTGACTTCAAAAAAATCCATTTTATTTTTTATTGTAATATTACGAGTTTTTTTGTTTCTCTTTGTGATTTCAAATAAAGTTTTTCTTTCCTTCTTCTTTCTTTCTAAAAAAACTAAACAAAGTTTGTATGGAAAGGTAATTATAATATTTAGGAATACACAAAGGATAATATTCCTTCTATAATTTGTATAATATTATAATTGTACAAACTGTTATATATTTTTTACTAGATTTTGTTGTCTCGCTGGCTTTCTGGCTGATTTTTCCCAGACTAAACAGGAAAGATGTATTTTTAAACCTAGTGGTAAATTCGGTACATCCAATACAAGACAATGGTATAATAAAAAGCGCCAAGAAATATCTCAGTCATCTACGCAAATAACTAATGTACACGCCCTTAGTTGCCCCAACATAGGTCGACTGGACCAGGGCCCATGAGTGATCCCCTCGATGAGCAACCAAGGGCGGAGCCCTAGTGGCTCTTCTCGAGGCACAGAGTTCAACATTTTCCCGCAAAAGTAAAATTCTTATCAAGCTATCAAACGACGCACTAACAACTCGTCGATGCAATTAACTGCATAAAAGTTCCTTTAATCACTCCAAACTCAAATTAGGCCTCTTCTCACTCTAAACGAGACCCAAATATTCAATAGTAAATTCAAAATGGTGCGCACTATTATTCCAAATTGTAGGCCTTCAAGTCCAAACACCGGCCGCGCCCAACTGTCTAACGGTCGCAAACAATCATTGAGTTATACATATATAAATCAATGCAAACAATACTCAAAACTGATACAACAACAATTATATGATCTGGCCTCGTTATCAGGAAAAGCAAATTAAGATAACACTTTAAGAGGCTCGCGACGGACCGCCGCGTAACGATGTTTATTACATCCTAGGAGAGTAGGCCGCGGCGTGGCGGACACACCACTCCTCAAGCCGCTTGGCACATTACAGGGCAGTGGTCACGGCACAAGGCTTCGGGAAGCGGCCTACGGCCGACCCACCCTCCCCCTCGGCGGCCTTTACCTCACCTCGATACCATCGGGTGAACGCGCTAAGCGCGCGTATCGGATGCAATTTCAAATGCCCATTATTGGCCTTAACAGACCCCCGTCCCGGACATAAGGACTTATCTCCGCGAGCAAATTGGCAAAGGGGATAGGGCCGCGACGGCGCGTTGCAAGACTGAATCTCCAATCAGATCTCGGCTACCCTAGGTACCCTATCAGATCTTGCAACCTTAACCACCGCCTCAAAAATACAAGCCGGAGGGCCGAACCTCCACTGAATGCCCTTGCTAGACATCGCAGTACCTAAATAAGTCCTGCTACTCTTTCAACATCCATCCGATTTCTATTCATACTTCTACTCGCCCCGTTGTACGCGCACAACTCGTAAGGCCCAAGAACATTTTTGCTTAGTTTAGATAACGACCCGAAGGTCCTTTTAAAAGGATCAAATTTTATTGATGTTCAGACCCAAACAAAAAGATGCAATATTTTCTTTTGCTGCAGTTTTTATTTTAAATATAGTTTATTAGTGTCTTTATAACGTACCAAAGGACCCATTTGTAAAGTGCAGACCTCATATCTTTGGTTCTTTGTAAAGAGTTTGCCTTTGGGTTAATATTAGATAAGTAGGTACCAAAAATTTACACTATCTGTAGGACTTTGGGTTCTAACGATATAAATAAAAACACAATTTTTATGAAAAAAAAAATCAACATTTATTACAGATTTAAATAATAATACTCTTCACAAGAAGAAGATAGTGAATGCATGACATGGCTAAAGTTATGCCAATATATATATATATATATATATATATATATATATATATATATATATATATATATATATATATATATATGCAATTCATTGGTAGTGAGATCAAGGCACTTGCCATATTTTGATAAGAAAGTTTGATTATTTTTCAATACTATTAGCTTCATTATTTCGTCATCGATATAGAGCTTAAAGTAATCAAATTTATCGGTAGATGAATCTCAATCGGTAGATATGAAGGTTCTATACGCGAAATAACATGCGGATTAAAATTCTTCATTGACCACTCACATTGTCTTGGCACATCAGATGAAGGCACGTTCCTATTATTGGTTACCCTTCGCGATGTAATTCCGCGTAAACGTCGCATAACTCCACGTTGTTGCATGCTTTTCTTTGTAATGAAGGTGCGAGAGTCATATCTTCATCGGAAAGTTTGGACTGAGAATCTGAATTACTTGATTCCAATTCCGATTTCTTGACACTCGAGGATAACCCACTAGAAATGCCTGCCATCAGCCCATCATCAATTTCATTGATATCAGCTGCTTCATTTTCAAATTCTGAATCAACAAGTAAATCAACTATTTGTTGGTTATTTACTCCCGAAAAAAAAGTGTTTTTTTTTGTTAATTAAATATAGACTAGAAGCAACAATAATATTTGGTACCTACCTAAATAAATTAAAAAAAAGTATTTTAATTTAACTCATTAACTTAACGTGCACTTCATCTTAAGTTAACATAATAACCCAAAGATCTTTGTATAGGTCTAAAATAATACGGGTTTTTTGGTATGAAAGCCCGCGGTACTTATTAAAGTATCAAAAAGTTTGGTTTAATTAAATGTATCATTTTCGATAATAAAATGAAAAAGTATTTAATATAATTATGGAAACATATAGCCACGCATATTTTTGTATAATAAACCGTGCTGATAAGACTGATCACAAGGATAAAGAAAGATTTACTCACTGTGTCTTCTAAAGTCAGCCATCGTGTCGAAAAAAGAAATGGCGTCACGAGATCAATTTTTAAACCAATAATTACGACTTTCGGTAACAGATTAAATAGGTCTTCCAGGTTCGTCTTAAATGTCAAATATATATTTGGCGGTCCATTTGAATTCGAAAAACGTGATTTTAAAATTGAACCTTTTTTAAAGGACTTGGGCCTGCATGAAGAAGTAATCATATTTGATGCTGGGTCTGAACACACATATTATTTATTCCTTTAAAAAGGACATGGGCCTTAGGAGGTTAATCTATATCGAACATGAAGCGATTTCCTCTCGGGTCACACATTCTTAGCGTTTAAAAACTCAAAGGGGCCTCTTGTCACTTAAAGCACGAGAGACAATCAATAAGAGGCGTTTGTCACGCGGCCGAGCGCTTCGCACGTAACCGTCATACTTTAAGAGTAGCTTTCCAAACATGCAGTTTTATGCTTATGCTTCATCCAAGCCTCAAAGCATCAATACTCAAACTACCATGCAACCTTGAAACAAACTATTACAAACTTATTGCCCGATGCGCATTGACGAAAACAGATAAATTCAGCAAACGATAAACTTAAAAGATAACCATATTCCCTTTTTTTCCAAAATAAATATTTTTGACAATGCCAACAAAATGTGAAAACAAAAGGAGGATTAATTTTTATTTCCTTCGGCACAAATAGTTACTCAATTTCAATTTTCTTTTCAACAAAGCAAACATAATGACCAAATATATTTACAAAAACGTATGTACACGTATTCAAAGAGTATTTCAAATTCACCTTTTTTACTCACAACCGCTACAACTGGGAAACATTTCGCGGAAAACCCAAAGCAATTTATTTTCTCAAAGCATTCAAATCTCCAGGTGAGCCCTAGTCTCCCCAACAACCAAGTGGAGGCAGCCATGGTGGGAGCTAGGGCTCAGCTACCTAGCTGGAACTGCCTCCATCGGCCAGGCACTCGAACCGGAGGTCCCGAAAACAGCATTCCGGCGGCATCTCAACGACCCGTGGTTGGAATTCACCAAACGGGCCGACCGGGGGAGCTTCGGGAAAACTCGGCCTTGAGGCCCGGGACAAATTCTATGTTGCAGGAACCCCGTAGTACCAGTACCGACCATAGGTGGGAGGGTGGTACTCTAGTCGCGGCCTCTCAGCCAACGGGGTGAGAAGGGTCTCGCTGACCACTGAGTGGCTGTGAAGTTCCTCTCCAGACGCTGAGGGGGGAGTTACGAAGCCAGAATGGTCCCCCCCCCCCCGACTGGTCGGGGGGAAGGACCCGCTTCAAACCCAGGGGCACGGTGGCCGGCAGGGGGAGCGACGAGCGTCGCCCGACAGAGGGCGTGGCTGAACGCCCCCCCCCCGGAGGTTGAGGACCGGCAGAGCCCCGAGAGGAAGCGCCATTCCCACCCAGGCACAAAACGGCATGGTGATTGCCCTGGCAGTGCGGACAGGGCCGCTGGTGCGGGCAGTCTCGTTGAAGATGCCTTTGCAAACACGAGTAGCACCAGCGACGCTCCTTGGCTATGGTTCGTCTGGCTGGGACCGGCTTACTCAACAATTTCGGGCACAACGTCACCCGGTGATCGGATGCTCGTGCGATGGCATCACTACTAAATACTAATTACCATCAAATCCCCCCAATTGTGCTGAGGACGTGTGCTCCAGAGTTGGCACCGGTTTTAACGCGTTTTTTCCGGTACTCCTACTCCCTAGGCGTAGTCCCAAAATCATGGAAGACGGCTTTCGTCCACCCGATCCCTAAAAAAAGGCGACCGCTCAGACCCGTCCAACTACCGGCCTATCGCCATCACCTCCTTGTTCTCCAAAACAATGGAGTCCATTGTAAACTGCCAGCTCATGAGGTACCTTGAGGATCACCAGCTGATTAGTGACCGCCAATACGGTTTTCGCCGTGGTAGGTCAGCTGGTGATCTTCTGGTCTACCTAACTCACAGATGGGCGGAGGCAGTAGAGTCCAAGGGGGAGGCATTGGCCGTTAGTTTGGACATTGCGAAGGCCTTCGATCGGGTTTGGCAAAAAGCGCTTCTTTCGAAGCTCCCTTCCTATGGGCTTCCCGAGAAATTGTGCGATTGGATCACCAGTTTTCTTGCAGATCGGAGCATCAAGGTCGTTGTAGACGGTGCAAGCTCCGATTGCAAGCCTATTAATGCTGGTGTTCCACAGGGCTGCGTGCTATCGCCAACGCTGTTTCTTCTGCATATCAATGATATGTTGCAGACCCGTAACATTCATTGCTATGCAGATGACAGCACTGGTGATGCTCTTTACACCGGCCGAGCCAATATTTCTCGGGAAAACGTCTCCGAGTGCCGGGACAAACTTGTGTCTGAAGTCGAGTCTCTGCTGGACAGAGTCTCGGATTGGGGGCGACTAAATCTAGTCCAGTTTAACCCCCCAGAAGACACAAGTTTGCGCGTTAACCGCTAAAAAGAACCCCTTTGTCGTATCCCCTCAGTTTCAAGGCACTCCCCTTGTTGCCTCAGCCAGTATCGGAATCCTCGGCGTCGACATATCGAGTGACGTGCAGTTTCGTGGTCACTTGGAAGGGAAGGCCAAATTGGCCTCTAAAAAGCTTGGCGTGCTCAGCAGAGCGGGACAGTATTTCATGCCGGCACACCGCCTGCAACTTTACAAGGCGCAGGTTCGGTAGCACATGGAATACTGTTCCCATCTCTGGGCTGGGGCTCCCCAGTACCAGCTCCTTCCACTTGACCACATCCAGCGCAGAGCGGCTCGAATCGTCGACGACCGAGTGCTTTCCGATCGGCTCGATTCTCTGGCACTGCGAAGAGATGTTGCATCCCTTTGCATTTTCTTTCGCATATACCATGGAGAGTGCTCTGAGGAATTGTTCGGATTAATCCCAGCCGCCAAATTTCGTGAACGCACTACGCGGCAAACGTCCCGATACCATCCACACCATCTGGATGCTTGGCGGTCCACCACTGTACGTTTCAAAAGGAGTTTTCTTCCGCGTACAACCTCTCTGTGGAATAATTTACCACCAGCGATTTTTCCGGACCGATACGACCTGGGGACCTTCAAGAAAAGAGCTTACTCCTTTCTAAAGGGCCGGCAACGCGTCTGCAATTCCCCTGGTGTTGCAGTTGATCATGGGCGGCGGTAGTCACTTAACATCAGGTGAGCCACATGCTCGTTTGCCCCCTCTTCTATAAAAAAAAAAATGAAATTCAATACAAATTACTACAAATACAAATTACTATTTATCATATTAAATACAAAATACACTACAAATACAAGTACACACTACGGTCGGTCAACAAAGATGCCTCGCTCGGTGACCGACCCTTCGGCAATTAATCTACCATAATTATACGATAGAGATATAATTATCCACCTTACCCGACGCGTCGGTACCTAAACTAAACTACACTCCCGCTTGCACAGCCTAGAGGGCATGGTCTCTAATTCTACCCACCGCTAACAACAAAGTAAGCGAACAAAGAAAAAGAAAAGAAAAAAACGTTGTGCCGGGAGTGATTGTAAACAATCAACCACGCTCTGCTACCAGAAATTGTACACGCCCTTAGTTGCCCCAACAAAGGTCGACTTGACCAGGGCCCACGAGTGGCCTCCTCGACGAGCAACCAAGGGGGGGAGCCCTAGTGGCCTATGGATAATTAAATTATAACAGCTAGATACGCAAACATAAAACTTACCGAATTGCGGAGGTGGGGTTGGGTGACCACAGGGTACCTGTCAGGTGATAAGTGATGTGCATGTAAGTAGTGTGTAGTAATGTGTACAATGTGTAACCTGACAACCCCGCTGATCCTGGACTGCAGATTCCAAGGCGCTGCTCTCTCCAAATGTGGGATCCATCCAGGGGGGCGTTCACCAATTGATAACTTCTGCTTCTATTTTCACTATATTAGTTTACCAACTTTATTGTACATTTAATTAACTTCAAATTCAACCAAATCAACGTTAATCGACATTAAAACAAGTAACACGCTGCACAACTTAAGGACGGTTGGTCAAATTTCAAGTACCCAGGTTCACTTAGCACAAAACTATAACCAATAGAACGAACGCGATCTCTCCTCGAGGTACAAAGTTCAGCGTTCTCCCGCCAAAGTAAAAGTCTTATCACGCTATCAAACGACGCACTAACAACTCGTCGATGCAATTAACGGCATAAAAGTTCCTTTAATCACTCCAAACTCAAATTAGGCCTCTTGTCACGTAACACGTTCAAAAGAGACAACTATATTCGAGGCGATCTAAACGCAACCCAAATATTCAATAGTAAATTCAAAATGGCGCGCACTATTATTCCAAATTTTAGGCCTTCAAGTCCAAACACCGGCCGCGCCCAACTGTCTAACGGTCGCAAACAATCATTGAGTTATACATATATAAATCAATGCAAACAATACTCAAAACTGTTACAACAACAATTATATGATCTGGCCTCGTTATCACGAAAAGCAAATTAAGATAACACATTAGGAGGCTCGCAACGGACCGCCGCGTAACGATGTTTATTACATCCTAGGAGAGTAGGCCGGCGTGGTGGACACACCACTCCTCAAGCCGCTTGGCACATGACAAGGCAGTGGTCACGGCACAAGACTTCGGGAAGCGGCCTACGGCCGACCCCTCCCCCCCCCCTCCCACCGGCGGCTTTTACCTCACCTCGATACCATCGGGTGAACGCGCTAAGCGCGCGTAAAATTTCAAATGCCCATTTTTGGCCTTAAAATATGAAGATAGTTTACTCTTGCCGTCTAGTGCATTACATACAGACACGGATTTTTTTTACGGATGATCACTTGAACCTGCAACGGCAAACCACGAAGTTTCAACAAAAATTTAAAAAGGTTTTAACAAATTGAAACATTCAATAAACATATTCGTAAGTTGGAACTGAAATTGAATAATTTGAATTCATCACGTTCACAATCCTGTTTTAAATTAACTCCTACTTGCTAAGAAAAACGATAATAGGAAAGTAATATTTATCACGGATCACAATAGTGTGTCCGACCTATCGTCAGTCCTAATTCGATCAAGAGAAAATATATAAAATATAAATGTGGGATGGAACGCAGCGTAATAAATTGATCTGGAAGGAACGGAGCGAATGACGAATGAGTAAAAGAATGATATTGAGTGAGTAAGTGAGAATGATAAAAAAGGAAGATGGGGGAAAAAGGACGCTTCTAAAGACGCGCACGCAAAAATTAATACAATTCAAATAAAGAGTGTTTTCAAGATATTTCTGGTTTTACTGGACGGTCAACACTACATTTTTTGGGGCTCGTCCGGGATCTGTGCAGTAAAATCCCTCAGGAGACAGTGTACGAGTTTTAGGCGAAATATCCGGCGGCTGGCGGCACGTGGTGGCACGTGGCAGTGGGAAAGACGGGGCGGCATTTTCGTGAAGTTATTAGAGGAAGACGAAACAAAGACGAGTACCTACACCAAGATGAGCAAATACGGAAAGGAGCGCAGGAAAAGTCGCCAGGAGGATTTCGAAGATAGCATCGGCGCACGAGCTGACTTTTGCGGCAACATGCTACAAATGACTTCCGAGCTCATACCAAGCTACTCAGGACAATACGGTACATTCACAGCGGCACGATGGGCGCAGGAAATTTAAGATAATGCTGAAATATTCGGCTGGACTCCACTACAGCAATTATTAGTGACGAGGCGCTCGTTGACCGGCACGGCAGCGCTTTGGCTCTATGTGGAACGACCGTTTAAGTCGTGGGATGAACTAAAAGCTGCAGTATTGAAAGAATTTCCTGATTCTGTCGACATCAAAACCATACACGAAACGATCAGCACACGTAAGAAGAAAGACAATGAAAGCTGTTTGGATTATATGCTGACTATCCTCTCAGCAGTCCGGGCTAAAATAGCCGCTTTGGCGCATCTGTCAAACCCTAAACGAGTGTTATATTGCCTACGTGGCGCGTGTCATTAAAATGGCAATATCTTAATATTTATGTATGGTAACTATATAATATGATATGTTGTTAGAATTATTGTTAAATAAGCTAATAGAATATGTGTAAATGTGTACGTTCACCCTTTTGGTATGTTATAAATTTGGTGGTAAAATTGCTAGAAGCGATTTTTTTCTAGTTTGTTGAATATAAAATGTAATCATTAAAAAATTAAGCAATTATTTCAATAAATATTTACTTCATTTACTATACGATAACACACTTTACAATAATGAATAAAAAAAACACAACTCTACGTACAGTTTTTTCACACCACAAGCTCTACAATAATGTGGGCCACTTAAGATGACCCGAAACAGGCACAAAAAAGGCACATTTTGTACTTCAATATCGACGACACCTGAGGCACAATGGGCTATAAATCTTAACTTATGCTATAGTTTGGTCTTTGTTCTTAATATAAACAGTTTCAAACATTACAACTATTCAGTTATTAAGAAATGAACGAGTTGTAACAAACACTTGAAAAAAGTGACCCTAAAAAAATGCTTTCAAACTTTTGCATTTGTAACGAACAATTTTGTAATTTATTTACATGTGAATGTACATTCCTAAATATAATAACATTTTCTAAGTTAAAAACAAAACAAATAAGGCATCTTTTATACAAAATTATGTTAGAAATCATCAACTAAAAGTTACACATTCACTACAAAAAGCACCAAGTATGACGTAGTACCCAGCTATGCTAGTATGGATACTTTCTGTGGTGACTTCTTTAATAATTGTAATCATGAACATAAAATTAAAATGAAATACAAATTAGTTATTTTTCTTTGCTTTTTATATTTTTAATTAACATTTGAATGTTATTATAAAAAATGTTTGACAATTCTTTTTGCCAAAATAAAGATTTATATTTTTGTTATTTAGATTTTTTTTAATTTTACTTAATTTGAAGTGACCCTAGCCTAGTGATAGCTTGCGTGCGAGATCCATAATAAAGTTTAAGCAATGCACGCGTTAGCTTGCAACTGGATGGGTGACCGTTTCGTACTTTGAGGCTATTCCAACTATAGCACCGCAACGAGCTAAGGATTATTGCTTAGCAATAAAAACTACTACGTACAAAAAACAATCTCTTCCAGATAACCTTGGGCTAAGAGTGAAAACAAAGAGTGTTTCACTTGTCAATCAAGTGCAAAAAAATATAATGACATGCACATACAAAATGTAAAACAATTTATTGACAAAAAAATAAAACGAAACAAATAAAAATCCACACCAAAAATTATCGTAAAAATATACCAACACTGGCATTCCCAAAGTCGTATCCATACTATACAACCTGCTCTCTAAGATGGCGGATTTCATGTGAATAACTTTACGACCCATGTCTGTCCACAACCGCCAGGTGGACGAGAGATTTAAGCAATTTGTTATTTTTAGTTTTATGAAATATTTAATCGAAACTATACAATTGTAATTATTGTTATGTTTGTAAATAAGTATGTTAACGATATTAAGACAATGTTTACCATTCACAATTGTACTTTTAATTTAAAACAATTGAAGTTAATACGATCATGGTTTCAACATGGCGGTCGAAATGGCAAGCAATGTTTGATAAAATGGAACAATCTATGTACAAATCGTCATCTAATATATTTTATATTAATAGAAAAGTATTTATGACTTACCCATTCATGTTTATCTTTAATATTGACTTCCGAAATCACTTTCAACAATTAATACTTTGCACGTAAACACACGACACCGCGTCACAGAACGAGCAACTGAACGGAATAAATGTATTACTATTTCACAGCTTCTATGGTTGGTTTATGAAGCGTGTGTGATATTAATTGCCGTCTTTGTTTAATTCTCTGCATGTTGTACCAGTTATAGGGAGATACGTATACTTTTACTAGGGCTGTTTCGAATCTGAAGTTTATAAGTAACCAGCAACCTTCTGATGGTTGTGGACAGATGCGTACTTTGTGACAGCAACCTTTAGAAGGTTTTGGACTGACGAGAGGCTATGAAAGAGTTGGGAAAGAGAGGGAAAATGCCAGATTACGTGTCAATCAAATATATTGTCGATGGGATACGTGATCTGGAGACAAATAAGATAATGCTATATGGTGTAACTACGTACGCAGAATTAAAATAAAAGCTACGTATTTATGAAACTCTAAGGAGTAAAATGGAACAATTTCATCGATCGGAGGCGCGCAGTCCCAGACAAAAACCATGTGAAAAGAATCGTTGTTTTAGATGTGTCGAGATGAATAATACGTCTGTATTTTGCCCATATAAAGAAAAGGGATTAAAGTGTTTTAAATGCAACCAGTTCGGCCATATTGCTACGTCATTCCCAATGCATCATTCAAGTTCAAAACGAAACAACAACGCCCAAGCATAGACGAAGCGGTGGAAGCCGACTTCATTCGGCGACTTTCGGCAAAACTCGGTATCCGGCGGCAGTACCCGAGAAAGAACGAAGGCAGCAGCAAAGTGACAACACGAAGTTGAAGCGCATTATGTTCGGACGATCGATGATGTCAACGGAAGAATCAACAACTCATTCGCAGGAAGTGAATGATCATTCGTCGGGTGATGTCTATGTTAGCAATCATGACGGCCCGCATCTGACAGCAGCGTCAAAGTCTAACTCTGAAAGCAGCAACGGAGAGGTTATGTAGATTGTAAACAATACCTGCACCGACAAAACGGATACGTTCAAACCAGTGAAAATGATAACGGTGTGAATTCTTAGTGTTAAAGCATTAGTCGACTCAGGCAGTGAACATAATTTCATCAGAGTGTTACAAGGCATTAGGTCAGACAAAAGCGGAAAATGACAATACTATTTTATCAGGGATTGGACAGTGTAAGATTAAATCACTAGGAAAGTGTTATTTACAATTTATTGCTGATGATTAACATTCCCATGGTGTGTTCCACCGATTCCCATGGTGTGTTTAGTAGCGACTATGTACCGTATAATGTAATTAATGGTCATGATTTTCTGAAAGGTGTTATTATGTTAATGAAAGATGGTGAAGTGAGGTTTTATTTGAAAGATGACGAGTGGATGAAATGTATGACTGCTGATAAGTGTGATCATGCTTCTTTTGTAGGTTCCATGACAGATCCTGAGTTGAAGAAACAAGTGCATCAGTTAAATATGGACAACGGGTACAGAAAAAAGAAGCTCCCATATAGTTAAAAATAGAACTGAAAGACGACATTCCAGTGACGCATCGACCCCGAAGATTATCTCTAAAAGAGCAAGAAATAGTGGAAAAACAGGTATCTGAATGGCTAGATAAGAAGATTATCCGTGTGAGTTTCTCTGAGTATTCTAGTCCAGTGGTTTTAGTGCAAAATAAAGATGGGACAACTAGGGTTTGTGTAGATTACCGGGCACTAAATAGAAAAATTGTAAAGGATGAGTTTAACTTGCCTATTATAGAGGACTTAATTTATAAATTGAAAGACTATAAATTCTTCAGTATTTTAGATTTGAAAAATGGATTTTTTCATTTAAAAGTAAGCGAGGAATCTATACCCTATACTTCCTTCGTAACGCATCATGGCTAGTTTGAATTCTTGAGAGCCCCCTTTGGACTTTTAGTTTGTTCAAAGAATTTCATGCAATTTGTCTCAATTATCTTCAGAGATTTAATAAATAAGGGGATTATTCTGATCTAGCGATGAAAGCCAAGCAGTAAGTACAACGCTTGCAA
Organism: Parnassius apollo; assembly: GCA_907164705.1. NCBI lineage: Eukaryota > Metazoa > Arthropoda > Insecta > Lepidoptera > Papilionidae > Parnassius > Parnassius apollo. The sequence continues at coordinate 409,070 of CAJQZP010001029.1, forward strand.
ATGGTGCTTGAAGTGGCATCTGCATATGTACTGGAGATAAACTGAAAGAAAGCTAAACTTGTCCAGAAGGAAATAACATAGGAATAAATTTAAAAGCGACGGTAGCCTAATGGCAGGGCGCGGACCGCGAACTCAAAAAGGTGGTGGGTTCGAATCCGCTATTCGACTACTGGTGTGAACCACTCGTAACACAAGCAATTTAAGCTTACCACGAGTGGTTAAGGGGAATATTAGTAATGTTTATAGCATTGTTAATATTCTTTTCTAAAAAGAAAAAAAAATAGAATATTTGGGACATGTTGTCAAGAATGGAGAGGTAAAACCCAGCCAGAAAAGACTGATGCAGTAGTAAGGTATCCCGAGCCCTGTAATGTCAAGTAAGTACAAAGGTTTGTTGGTTTAACCTCATATTTTCGAAAATATACAGAAAACTATGCATTGACTGCACAGCCATTGACAGATTTGCTCAAAAAAGATACTGGTGGAGCCACGTGTTTAAGGCTGCCGAAAATCTAGTTCCCCGGTCAAACCTCAAACCTATTACGCGAGATATTAACTAAAGTGGACTGTATATGCGATTGCTTCTACGTTTACGTAAAGCGACTACTATAGCATGCGGTACAATGCACTCGCTCTTCCCTAAACTAAACTATTACTTGTCGAATCGATGAAAGGAATCCTGCTTGACTAGGAAAAAAACACAGATTGGAGCGGGTTAAACTATTAGCAAGCAGGTATAATTAAGGAATATTGACTCACCGGGGTTTCTTCTTCCTGTCAATCACTATAGCGGCGACTTCCGGAACACTCCGGAGAGAGGCGGTGCGCGACGATATCTCACACGAGGTGAGGCGGGTTCCTGGAGCTCGACTGCTTCCAGGCCAAAGCGGTTTCCACTAGTGAGGTGTTTCCAAACGAGCGCGCGGGAAGAGGAGGTTGTAGTTCAACGACGACTGCGGCGGGAGAAGAGGCTCGCGCATCGGTCGCGCGTGTCTTATATATCCTCGGCTCGGGTGATTACGCGATGTTCTAGAATCGTCTTCTTTCCCCTCCCACCCCACCACCCCGATGTGTCGATAGGAGGGTACGAATGATATTGTTTGGAAAGGAAATAATGATTCTACAAGTTCCTACCGTCAAAATAAAAAAACGCGAATGGTTTTCCGCGCAACCATCTCCCCCCGCCCTTGAAGGATTTCCTTCAAAAAAAATAACTAAACAACTAGAGCTAAGATCGACTAACAAATAACTAACTAACGCTAAGATTACCTAAATTAAACTACAATTTCAGTCTAGAAAGCTAATTTAAATTATAGAAGAGGCAAGGGGCACAAACGGATAACAGGACGTAGGTAAGACCCAACCGTGGTCTTAACGCGAGCTATCCTAATTACTCCGTCGGAACCGGGAAAGACCTCCTCGACGATTCCTAACGGCCAATGGAGAGGCGGCGTATTCTCCTTAGTGAGCACAACTACGGTTCCTACAGCTAAAGGCTCTGTCGCTGTGTTCCATTTTTGCCGAGACTGCAAAGTATGCAAGTATTCCATCCTCCATCGTTTCCAAAACGATTGCACTAACCGATCTAATAATTTGTGGCGTGTGGAAATGCTAAGTCTGTTCTCATCCATATCCGCGGCGGGCAGATACCTTAGAGGCGTTAAAGTCAAAAAATGTGCTGGAGTTAGAGCCAGCGGTTCCGAGGGGTCACTAGATAACGTCCGACAAAGTGGGCGGCTATTCATTACGCATTCAATTTGAGCGAGCACCGTACTTAGCTCTTCGAAGGACAAAATTTGATCTCCTATTACTCGGTATAAGTGGCTCTTTAGACTTTTAATATTAGTCTCCCAATTGCCCCCAAAATGACTCGCGGCCGGGACGTTCAGAGACCACTCAATGCGGTTCTCGGCTAGAATGTGAGCGAACTTCGAATTATAATACTTGCTAGCTAAGAGCTCGTGTAGTTCCGATAGAATACGTTTTGCACCGACGTAGTTCGTACCGTTATCCGAATATAATTTACTTACAGGGCCTCTGCGGGATAGAAATCTTTTAAATGCACCCATAAAGCCTGCTGTGCTTAGATCACCCACGAGTTCTATATTCACTGCTCGAGTAGTTAGACATACGAAAATGCAGACGTAAGCCTTTGTGGATCTTATACCGCGCCCGCGAGTGAGCGTGACCTTAAACGGACCAGCAAAATCAGACCCGGTGTGCGTGAAGGGCTTTACTGATTGTATCACTCTGCAAGATCTAAGTTCCGCCATTTCCGGAAATGACGGCTTGGGGCGTGCCCGAAAGCAAGCTATACATCTGTGCACCCGATTGCGTATTAAACTACGTGCAGAAAGAATCCAATAATTCTGACGCAAGATCGACATCAATAAATCGGGGCCAGCGTGCGAGTTCAATTTATGATGATAATCGACTAATAAGTTCATGATATGGTCTTTACGCGGTAAAACTATAGGGTGCCGTTGGTCGAAACTCAATCGCGAGTTGGACAAGCGTCCACCTACCCTTACAATCCCATCCTGTAAAAATGGCTTAAGGCGTTGAAAGGCGCGACTACAAGCTCTATTCGATTGTAATCTTGTAATTTCTTCAGAGAAGTGCGCACGTTGAAGTTCACGTAATACTAGTGACTCGGCATAGTTGTAATCGGATGCTAAGACATACGGACGTCGCGGTAAAAGCTTCGCGAATCGACAAACGTAAATTACGCTACGCAATAATTTCGACCAAGAGGACAAGCGGTTCGCCAGAGCAATGATTGGAGAAACCTCGCTCGAAACGTTCGCCACTAGAGCGTGTCTCTTCTCTTCCGGCGGTTGTGACACTGACGAAGGTTCGAAATCGGTTATTGGCCATTGTGAGGGATCCAAGTGAACCCAAGAAGGTCCATGGAACCAAAGCGGGTGGTCCATTATTTGCATCGGGGTGAGTCCCCGGGATAGACAATCGGCAGGGTTTTCCTTACCGGACACGTGATAAAAGTTCCGCGTTTCTAACTCGTCTTGGATCTTGGCCACTCGGTTCGCGACAAACGTATCCCAACGGTGGGGTGAAGAATGAACCCAACATAAGGCGACGGTGGAGTCGGAAAAGGCAAATATTCTTTCTATGTGAACTCTATCCCTACATGCGCCGATAACTGTGGTAATAAGCTTGGTGAGTACTAATATTGCGCAAAGCTCTAAGCGCGCCAGAGAGACAACCTTACGGGGGGAGACTCTCGACTTAGAACTAATGAGGCTAATCGAATTTCTACCATTATTCTGGACATGGAAATATACAACGCCCCCGTAAGCCTTCTCGCTGGCGTCTGCAAATCCAACAACCGTTATGCTGCTATTTCTATCGACATTTATATGACGCGGTATTTTAATTTCTCTTAGTAAAGGAAGTTCCTCTCTAAAGCGCTGCCACAATCGAACAATGCTGTCAGGCGGCGAGTCATCCCAATCGCATTCAAATAACCAAAGTTGTTTAATCAAAAGCTTAGCGTATAATACCACCGGAGCTACGAAACCCATGACGTCCCATAATCTAGCAACGCATGACAGTATTGTGCGCTTTGTGCATTTCTCTACGGGCGGATTTACCTTAAGGCTAAACACGTCGGACTCTGGTGACCAACACAGACCGAGCACCTTGTGTGTATCGGAATCGTCGAATTCCTTTATCGCCGAAAGACGGTGTGATAGTGGGATTGTATCTAAAACCGGACGCGAATTACTAGTCCACTTCACAAGATCGAATTGACCCGATTTCATGAGCCTTATAACCTCGGCGGTGGTTAGGGTGGCCTCCTCCACGCTATCGACCGAATACACAAAATCATCCATATATAATCCGCTCTCAATTGCCCTCTTAGCTTTAGGATAAGAGGGACCTTCATCGTGAGCGAGCTGTCTCACCGTGCGTAACGCATGAAATAGGCTCGACTTTAAACCAAAACAAACGCGGTTAAATTCTAACACCATTAGAGGTTCCTTTGGGTGGAAACGATATAAAATGCGCTGGAATCTACGGTCGCATTCACGGACCCCTATGCAAAGAAACATTTGGCGAATATCGGCGGATAGTGCTATACTAAACAAACGAAAATTGACTATTATATCAAATAAACTGCCCTGTAAATTTTGCCCACTATAGAGGATATCGTTAAGCGACAGGTGAGTGCTAGTTTTAGCACTAGCGTCGAGCACTACACGTAATTTAGATGTAAGTTTGTCCTCTCTAATGACTCCGTGGTGTGGTATAAAATACGACGGTGTGTCTTCGTAGTTATCTAATTTCGAAGCCACAAGTGATATGTAACCTTCTCTTATATATTCGTTAATGACGCCGTCGTAAGCTTCCTTTAACTGGGGCGAAGCGAGCATCCTACGCTCCAAGCTGTAGAAACGTTTTTCCGCCATTTGACGCGAATCGCCGAGAGATAAAACATCTCCCTTAAAAGGGTAGCGCTACACTATATCTACCGTCGCGATCACGAACGGTCGTGCGGACGTAAATTTCCTCGCATATCCTGTCATCTGAACTAGCTATGGGTGGGACGTTCACCTCCTCCATCTCCCAAAATTTGCGGACTAACGACTCGAGCGGTTCGACAGCCATACCACAATAAGAGGCTGCCGAAATACTATCTAGGATGGGGGCGGAGCCAAGGATCACATAGCCCAATACGGTTTCCAGTGCGTAAGGCGCGGTATGCGAGGAGTTGCCCTTGACCTTATTGTTTAACAAAAGATGAGGGAAAAGCGATGCCCCAATGAGCATGTCTATGTTTCCAGGAACGGCGTAAGTGTCGTCTGCTAGAGTCAAATTTTTAAATTCAATCATTGCCGAGGTGTCAACCGAAACGGTTGGCAACCGTTCAGTGACCCTATCTACTACTAGTGCATTTATATCAAAGTTAACGTTACGATCTATCCGAGAATAAAATTTTAAATTTATATATCCCTGTGTCGCTTTACTAGTACCTCCGATGCCTTTAACTACAGGACATGAAAGTGACCTATTTATTACTAAGCCTAAGCGCTGACAACATTGTCGTGTTATAAAGCTATTTTGGGCTCCGCTGTCCAGCAGTGCACGGACGCTTTGTTTGTTTCCACGCGAATCCCTAACCAAAATACGCGCCGTACCCAGTAACACGGTTGAAGGAGGTTGTGCTCCCATATTTGCCAATGAGCACAGAGCGACATCACCAGGTCGACCGCTAGAATCGTTGACCTTAGTAGGGGTGAATTCCTTATTCGCCTTACTTGACGCCGCTATGTTGCTATTTTCAAAATGTAATAGCGTGTGATGTTTCCTGGCGCACTTGCTACATACGGAACTCGAATTGCATTTTGCAACTAAATGCTTATCGCTTAAGCAGTTCAAACATAGGTTGTTTGTTTTTACTAACTTATAACGTTCGCTTGGTGAATATTTACGAAAAGTCGCACAGTTATATAAATTACCGTGTTTATCTTTACATACTATACAAGTATGCTGGAGCGATGTCGGCGTAGCGGTTACGTAAGTTAACGACCCTGCTATTTTAGATGGTTGAGTCTGTCTACGGTCGACGCACCTTTTAATCTCCTGTTTAACGTTCGGTGAGCGCTGCATCACCTTTATTTGATCTCGCACGAACGATGCTAATAAATGAAAGGAAGGCATCTCCGAGCTACGATGCTCCATTTCAAACGCACGCACGGTGTCGGAGTCTAATTTCTTTAATGCTATATGGAGAAACACCACGTCCATGAGGTCATTAAACTTCAAATTCTTAAGTGCAGCCACCGATGCCACAAATTTATCGAGAAACTGCTCTAAGCCGTTGATGTTCGCGGATGATATAGGTTTAAGATCGAATATCTGGTTCAAATATTCGGAAGCTAACATTCTCCTATCTTCATATTTAGTTTTAAGCGTTTCAAATATTAATACGTAATTGTTTGCTGTAGGTGTAAAACCCGAGCAGATCGACTGTGCTCTGCCACTAAGTTTACTAATTAAGTAATATAATTTTTCAGCGTCCGATAACGATGGGTTGTTGTGTATATTGTTTTGAAAACTACTGAAGAAGAAGGGCCACGTCTTAATATCACCATTGAATACCGGAATATCTATTGGCGGTAACCTAATTGAGTCACGAGGGCGTACCTGCATTTCAGGCTTCGCTTCACCTTGAGATTGTAGCAATTTTGCGGTTCTCTTCACGCGACACAACATATCTTCGAATGCCAGCAGCGGTTGGTAGTTCACTATGTATTTCGGGTCGGTTTGTAGTTCCGAATGATTAATTTGATCTAATATTCTTTCGTAATCTGTCCGCAAATTATCTATCGTTTCGATTTCATTTAAAAAGGCCTCCCGTACTGCCTCTATATGAATGTTCTTTATATAATCACTTATATTCTGCACACGCGAAAAGAGTATGTCCCTCTTGGCATAAAGCGTTTTAATTTTGATTTCACTTCCACTAACTGCCATTTTAAATTATTATAATAAAGTTATATTAATCACAATTAATCTCACACGCATAAACGACGTAGGATGAATACTCGGCGTGCCGTATTACGTAATCAGATCGAGCGCCCGATGCAGTCAAGGCTACGCGTCGTTTGCTAAACCTAATAATTTTATAAAATTGTGGGGTAAGCGTATCAAACGGTTGCTATCACGCCGTTTCAATTATTTAATAAGCTTTAAATTTAACCAAATACGAGCGCTATTAAATGAATAATTCTGTTTGCGAGTAACAAATCAAAATTTTAATTTAAACGAACACTATTTAAGTCTATTCTATAAATTAGAGTGCGTTATCTAAACAATTAATTTAATAATTCGACCAGAAAATGGTTGGATAACCACTAAACACCAATCCAGATCCGGCTCGAAGGACCATAAAATGGTGGAGCCACGTGTTTAAGGCTGCCGAAAATCTAGTTCCCCGGTCAAACCTCAAACCTATTACGCGAGATATTAACTAAAGTGGACTGTATATGCGATTGCTTCTACGTTTACGTAAAGCGACTACTATAGCATGCGGTACAATGCACTCGCTCTTCCCTAAACTAAACTATTACTTGTCGAATCGATGAAAGGAATCCTGCTTGACTAGGAAAAAAAACACAGATTGGAGCGGGTTAAACTATTAGCAAGCAGGTATAATTAAGGAATATTGACTCACCGGGGTTTCTTCTTCCTGTCGATCACTATAGCGGCGACTTCCGGAACACTCCGGAGAGAGGCGGTGCGCGACGATATCTCACACGAGGTGAGGCGGGTTCCTGGAGCTCGACTGCTTCCAGGCCAAAGCGGTTTCCACTAGTGAGGTGTTTCCAAACGAGCGCGCGGGAAGAGGAGGTTGTAGTTCAACGACGACTGCGGCGGGAGAAGAGGCTCGCGCATCGGTCGCGCGTGTCTTATATATCCTCGGCTCGGGTGATTACGCGATGTTCTAGAATCGTCTTCTTTCCCCTCCCACCCCACCACCCCGATGTGTCGATAGGAGGGTACGAATGATATTGTTTGGAAAGGAAATAATGATTCTACAAGTTCCTACCGTCAAAATAAAAAAACGCGAATGGTTTTCCGCGCAACCAGATACTCCTTTTTGTTTTGGTGAAGACCAAAGAAAAGCGTTTCATATCTTAAAATATAAATTATCTAGTTATCCATTATTAAAGATTTTAATAGTAGTTTGCCTACAGAATTACACACTGATGCTTCATGTTTAGCGTATGCAGCAATATTATTACAATTTCATCATGACGGATGGCATCCAGTTTACTACATGAGTCGAAAGACCAATGATGTGGGAAGAAAGTATTCAAGTTACGAATTAGAGGCACTAGCTATTATTGAAGATGTAAAGAAATTTAGACATTATTTGCATGGAATTATGTTTAAAATCATTACAGATTGTCGAGCATTTGAACAAACATTGAGGAAAAAAGATTTGCTAAAGTAGCGAGATGGGTACTATTTTTAGACCAATTTGATTTCACTGTGGAGCACCACGCAGATTCAGAGATGAAACATACAAACGCACTCAGCCGTGATTGTTCTACAGTGATGTTGATCACCGATATGCATCAATAAATCAGACAAATGCAAGACCAAGATGAAGGCCTCAAAGCTCTCAAAGAAATATTGAAGAATGGTTCTTACCAAGATTATTGCATCGAAAATGATTTGCTGTATAAAGGAGAATTGAAACAATTAGTCATACCAAAAACTTTGGAAAAAGAAATAATAAAAAGAACTCATGGTATTGGTCATTTTTCATACAAGAAAATGACAGAAATCATAAGTAACAGCTATTACATCAATCAATTGGATAAGTAATTACTGGCAACGAGATGAAAAAGACTTCATGACAACATGCATATCATGCTTACTGTCAACAAGAAAATCTGGAAAACAAGAAGGATGTTTACATCCTATAGAAAAAGAAAGTATGCCATTACATACTTTATTATTGTGTGTAGACTTTAGTGTGTGTAGAGATCCGGAGACCCTTTTTGTACATCTGATGTGACAAGGCATTTTCGTTTTGATTCTTCGGGGCTAAATGTAGATCTGTCGGCCACAGCATCCACTTACCATCAGGAAGACTGTGGTCTTTTTTGTCAATATTATTGTATAAAAATATATCTGGTAGCAATCCGGTTGATAATGATGATGAAATTCAATAAATTAAGTTATAAAAATTTTGCAGTACCATCTTCAGCGAGTTTTTATTCGCAAAATCATCAATAATATCTTCGTATGAAATACTGTTAATTAGCTGGCACTATGCACAGAAGCCCTAAGGTGTTTAGCTTTTTTTGGATTATGGTAGATTTTATATAGTTTTTCACTCGTTTTAAGCCAAAAAGGCTTCACTCACTCGAACAATTTGTCATTGGTGTACATGGCTTTACCATACGAAATGTTGCATCAAATTTTGGATAAAGGTTTTGCAAATTCTTTTTTCGCAAGAATGAAGATAGATTTTCCAATGGTTGAGAATCAGCTTTCAGCATTGAAGACGTATACTGAGGACTGAGAGACTGATTCAGTTCAAGAATGTATATTCTTGAACCAAAACATTCTCTAAATCATAAGAATACATTTTTTCTAAGAAGAGGGCTTTTTCTGTACTTGTTGATAATAACAAATCTTGCATTTTCCTCAAAAATGAAAACTTCATTGAATCTGTTTTAGGCGTCCTATCGTTTTTCTAATTGGGATACGAGTCTTAGATCAGATTACGAGATATCCGAGGTAATGGCAGAAAATATTTCTTCATTTGTCGTTTTAAAGTTTAATTCCTTTTAATTTCTGTGGGACAAAAAAAAATTTTCCTCAAATTTACCGCCCCAAAAATCTGCCGCTCTAGACTCCAGCCTACTCAGCCTGCTGGTAAATCTGCCATTGGCGGAAGGATATGACAGTATATCCACTAATATATTGTAAACATTCGTCATCCAAATAGTTTATATCCTTACACATCTCATAAACTTGTCCATTCATATCCTGCAGGGATATTTCCTGATAACTTGAAGTTAACTCTAGTCAAACCACTGTAAAAAAGGGTGACAAAAATCCAGCTAACTATCACCCCATCAAAATTAATGTCAATTCTATCAAAAGTATTTGGAAAATGCATGTTAAAAAGGCTTACGGCTTTTTGCTCTAAATATAATATTATAAGAAAAGAACAATTTGCTTCCAGAGAGAAAAATCTTAGCAATCCACAGGGTATTTTTGAAACGCTCCCGAAAACAAAGACAGACGATAGTATTAAGGATAATTTTTATGATGAGATAAAAAGAATTAGAAAAAAAAATCGCTCTATGATGTTAGTACAGCTAAATGAAAAAGTAATTTCATTAAAAAAATCATAAAAATACTGAAAAATAAAACTATCAGTAAAAATTAAAATGGTACCAGCTGATTACGGGGTCAATATACGTGCGGACGCTGAACTCTTTTATTTAGCTCGATACGAAACAATGCGTAGGTATTACTGTACTTCGCTCACTCTACCCTTCCCTTTCACACATACGCTGCCGCCGCCCGGCCGACCCGTGACGCCTTGAGCTGTGCAATTTACACATGTTTATCGTTGCCAACATGTGGGGAATTCCCTAAATTGCAGGTAATTTAAAGTTGGTTGGGGTTTGGTATTATGCGGGGAAAATGCTGGGAGTTTGAAAATCCATAGCCCCGACCAAGTCAAAACTTTTTTCAGGAAATCTAAATCCTTATCTTAACATTTTTGTTACGTTCCTCATGAACATCGATTGACTCACATTTTTTAATTATCTTCATTGCATCACATTTCAATCACACATATTTTCGGATTCGTTTCGGCAACTTTTGTGTATAATTTAATGCTTTTCATTTCTTTATTTTTTAATTTTATAGCAGAGTAAATGCAGGTACTGTGGTACTTTTTCATGGAAACAAGGGATGAAATTAAAAATGCAGTGTTAAAAATTCGGTAAAAAAGAAAAAAATATTAGTTAAGAAATACATCTTATAAAATTAGTTGAAAATTGTTTTATTTCTCAAAATAAAATTAAAGATAATCTGTTGAAGTTTTGTCCATAAATTAGGGAATTTGACATGGAATTTCAGGAAATTTACATGGATTTTCAGGGAATTTGACAAATTGGTGTTTTTGTATATCATTATACACATACTTTCGATTGTACTTTAAGTTATGAAACCCATATAGATAACGTCTGTAAAAAGTTAGCCAGTGCTAATTACGCATTATTGAAGCTTAAGCCCATTATTGACAAGAAAACTCTTATATCCGTCTACTTTGCATATTGTCACTCAATTATTAGCTACGCGATTACGATATGGGGAAATGCTACACAAATTGAAAGAGTACTGATTTGTCAAAAAAGGTCGATTAGAATTATACATGGATTGCAAAGATCGAAATCAGCTAGAGCCTATTTCCAAAAAGCGAAAATTATGACTGTCGTTTCGTTATATATTTATAGATCGCTTCTAGAAGTACACCAGGAAAAAAGTAAACTACCAATGAAGAAGCACGTACATAACTACAATTCTAGAAATCGCGAAAGATTAGTTGTTCCAAGAACCAGATTAGTCAAAGTGTTCAAGCAAGGTTTTGCAATAAAAATTATAATGTACAATAAATTGCCAATAGAAATAACAAGACTTCCGCTAAATGCGTTCCGACAAGTGATAAAAACATTCTTTTTTAAATCACGCTTTTTTACAACATAGAAGAATATATGCAATGTTCATTTTTTGACTTGTTTGACACATAAAATAATGTACTGTAAATGAGATGTATCTTAATTATATTATTGTAATTGTATAATTTGTAATTTTAACTATATTATTGTATCTATATAATTGTAATTGTAATTTTGACGTACCAATGTTACGTAATGTAACGTAATGGCAAATAAATAAATAAATAAATAAAGTTAAAAGTTACAGTCTATATACGTCCCACTACTAGGCACAATCCTCCTCCCATTTTGAGAGGATTTTAGGACAAGGAATAGTCCGCCGCGCCGTCCCAATGCGTGTTGGCGAACTTCACATATCTTCGAAATATTTTGTTTTTTTATTTCTCAGACATGTAGGTTTCCTCACGATGTTTTCCTTCACCGCTGGGCACGTGGTAAATCAGCACTACAAATTGAAATTAACAATTTCATTGATGTTCCACATGTTGCACCGAAATTTACTTACTTAGATTCGCGCGAAATATAACAATTAGAGGTGGCAAGCGGAATAAAACCTGCTAGTAATTTTTAATAGTTTTGACGTACCTCTTTATAAATTCAAAGTATTGGCTGGATTAAAAACGGAAACTCAATTAAAATAAAGTAAAAGATTGATTTTTTCATTGATTCCGATAAATTAACTATCGATTATAATTGCAATTGACTTTAACAATTAAATTATTGAGTAAGATAACGATGAAATTGTGTTTATAGTTGTATTAGTGAGTTACACGCCTAATTTCATAACTCACTTATACAACTATATTACTATATATATTATATAACTATACTACGTTTTTAAATTTCAATATCATTTTTGTAGTAACGAACTGCTTGTTACGTCAAAATCCAATTGATTGTCTAATTATAATAAAAATGGCAACTATAACTTCTAAATTCCATCTGAAGACTAGACGTAAGTATAATTAAAGTTATAAAATAAAATTTGGGTATGTCGTAACGGTTTAACGATCTGTGGTTACCGCAAGGACACTCGAACTACGCAGTAGGCATTTGTTTTGGCGGGAATTGATTATTAATTTTAGTTTTTGAGACAGTTTCGTGTCGATGTGCGCGTGAGCAGTTCAGTTGTTTTGTTTATTAAATTCTTGTAGTAATTACTTTTGTTGTTACGTTTAGTGTTTCTTGTTTTGTTTTAAAAATGCCTTACGCGTATCGTGAATACGGCAACATATTAATGTGTGACTTAATGGACAGCGATACCTAAACTTTAAAAATGAACAGTTGGTTGACATTTTGGATGACCTATTGTTGGTTGAATATCACCGCACATGGTTCCAGCATGATGATGCACCTCCACATGTCGTGAGGTTTGTTCATGGGTACCTCACCGAGCTATTTCATGATCGCTAAGTCGGCAGACTGGGACCAACATCTCATCAGATCTCACCAGGAGTTACAGACAGTTACAGTCGGAGATACAGAGTGATAAGGATTCGAATAATTTATATTGCATTAATCCTTAATTATTGAAGGATCTGTAACTGATTCCGATTTGTGTTTTCGTAAAGTGATGTTTTTTTAATATTATTATTAATTCTTTAATTGCTGTTGCTGTTAGTTCGTAGTACCATTTAATTTTAAAAAGTGGCGCTGCTTCCAAGTTTTTTTTTTAATGAAAACGGTCTGTATTTATATTAAATTTGTTGAAATGGTAGTTGGTCCGATTATTCCACAATTCACTATAATATATCGTTTTGTATCACAGCACTGGGAGTCTGGAAACACGTTCACAATCACTTGAGATATCTTGAATTTTTCTGGATTAGTCACTGTTACAACTATTTATTTAGCAGTATTTTTGTTTATTTTACACACAAATACATTGAATTACACTGGTGCCGTTAATTAGTGTGTAGTGTGTGTGTTTGTAGTTACTTTATTACACTAATTACTGGTTAGAACTTATAAAATACTGTTAAAATAAATCAAAATAATAAGAGCTCGTACAGAACACTGTTTATTCAACTACCGCCACCGGTCAGCGCTGTTCTGAGTTTCTCTTGCAGTGGAAAATATGTATGGTTTTTGGTGTATCATTATTATATATCATATATGCTCTGGTGGACATAGATTTATTCAAGGTTTCGTGCAGATTTCCTGTTCCCGCATCAGATCTCTTACACCTTAGACCCTGCATCACATCCATGGTTATAATATTGTAAATGTTGCCATTTCTGAGAAGTTTATTTCAGCAAGATGAGTGGTACAGTAGAAATTTTTTTCCCAATTCAACTTTATGACCAACAGAATAAAACGTGTCGATGACGGCATTTTGCAATTTATTTTCAAATACGTTTGCCTTTTTTACAAAAAGTCTTACAACTCTCGTCTCGAACAACTAAGAATCATTAAAAGGTAAAAACTCGATTTCGTGCTATTGCTGAATAAGTAAACGTATGCGGTACGTGAAACTGCGGCCCTACAGTTACACCTGAATAAACCAGCAGTCGTACCTTACTGCGTTTATTGTTTATTGACCACGTAACTTAATATACCTGAGTATTGCTTATGTTAAAGCGATACATATTGCAATATATATATATATATATATATATATATATATATATATATATATATATATATATATATATATATATATGTAACAAAAACACGTTTTTTTGTATTCTTTAACTTCATTTTTGTCTTAGGTGGTAGGTAAATAAATATAATATATTATACAAATAAATATTATACAAGTGAAAAGTGTAATTTGCTAATGCCGTCGATACGATTTTGCTATTGATGATTTTGTATTTCACATTCTGCCATTAATATCTGATACATATAATATCATCACAATAGTAAAGCATTTCATGTTATAAGAACATATTGCTAAAACTGTCTTAAAACGTTAGAAATTACACAAAGATCAGTTTCAAAGACCATTTCCAATGTAATTTTTATTGGATCATGCGGCACTACAAAGATTATGATCTTAACATAGGACAATTGTTTATGTTACATACAGTATGTCACAACGACGTAAGGTTCTTCATATTCAAATAACCATGCATTATAACAATAAAATGTTTAGTATACCGACATTTCTGGAAGCTTATTCCCAAACTTCTATTTTCATAATCGATTTTTTGTGATAAAATCAACTTTAATATTCTCATTCATGAAAAATCTAATTACGAATGTGAGACAGTTGTGCTGCGTACAAAACAAAACTTTTAAAGGGATAGAATGGTATGTATTAACCATAAAAAGAAAACACAATTATATGTGACACACACTAACTTTGTCAAAAACAATATTAAGGAAGGCAAACACAAAGTTAAGAAATTAAAATATTTTGATAATGACAAAATCTGTCATCACGTGTAGGGGCACATCGTCTACTTGCAACGTCATGTACAGGAATGTTTATTGGTACTATCACTTACTATTACTTAGAATAGAGAAATAACTTATTATGATTGCTTTTCATCACGTGAGGTGAGAGAATATGCGACCGCGAGCACCTCCATTGCAGTGCACAAGTGCCGCTCGGCCACTCGTAAGTTTCCAGCTCCGCGCTTTATAAAAGCACTTCCCGTAGGGCCTACGTAACCACGCAAAGGGCTTTCTTTCAACATTCACTTCTTGACGCTTTTAAATAAAGCGCTCTGTTTATTAGAGCTAGTACTATTTTGCACTTTGAATCAAATTCTTATGTGAACTACTCGTATTATTTCATTCATTCAGCTACAGGGAAAATGTGACAATATATATATATATATATATATATATATATATATATATATATATATAAAATATTGTATTATATAGAAATTTATTTCACTTAGAAGTGGTATGGATTCAACCCTATAATGAATGATTTTATATTAAAACATGTGATCCCTGACAGTACGGCGAGATTTTAGGTCAAAGACTAGTCTACACCAATTAGAGGCATCGCCGGCTAATCTAAATTGGATTTGCTTTCAGAAAATTATTGTGAATCTTTTGAATATGACTTGTTAACTATTTTATCAATATGAGATTTAATTATTAATTTTTGATCCAAATACACACCCAGGTCCCGCAACTCGGTTACCCGATCATTTATTTTATAATCTAATTCTATAGGTCTCTTTTTTCTGCTGAATGTTATAGCATTACATTTTTTAATATTTGATAACAATAGATTATTTGAAAAATATGACTATAATCTATTAATATCTTCTTGTAGTAGCTCATAGTCATCATTTATATAAATATTGAACAAACGGGGACCGAGATGCGAGTCCTGTGGGATACCCGAAGATATTGGTTTTACTTTTCTTATAATTTTTCTGTAGTAGATACGTTGCTTTATTGTTTTAAATACGAAGATCTTAGATAAATAAATATCGTATTATTTTTGTTATATCTTAGTTATTTAAACACCAATTTTTATATACTAAAATTAAATTCTTAATCTGATATTAGGCATTGAACAGAAAGTCCCCTTTTGAGGTGGTCTTAAGCTCACCAAAAATTATATGCTATTAGTAGCAAAGTTCTAAGTCACTTAACCCTTCAATTCCCATAAAATTCCCATGCAGTTGCATACGCCTGGCAAATTTCGAGCGTTTGCATGCGACTGCACCCACCCACAGCACTTAAAACCAATAAAAATTATATTTAGAGACTACCTTTTATGAAAAATTTGGCATTATAAAATCTACACAAAATTCTATATCATGTGGTCTAAACAAAAGTCAGGTTTAATTCATTACAAAAAGATTTTATTGTATTTTGATAACAAAAAAACATACCAAGCGGATGCCGGCAGCGTGAAAATCACAATTATTTCAATATATATTACTCAAAATTATTTACGTTAAAAGATAAATTATATTTACACAAAAACTTTCATTATAATTATATAAAAAACACAATACTAAAACACTAGAAAAATTCAAAAATCAACACAATAACATTCGCACGAAAATAGCGTACGAAATGAACGTAGATTATAAATAAATCTCCATAGACTAACTAACTTTTTATCCCACTAGACGATAGAAAATTTCATATTGATTCTGTAATTTTAATACTTCTTCGTAGAAAAGTAATCTTTAAACATATGTATTTATGAGTTAAAGTGCTGTGGGTGCGGTCAAATTTGATCTCTTGAATTTTGACGGAATATCAAAGCGGTCAAATTTGACCGCTTGGCGTTTGAGAGGTTAAAATAATTTGCCAAAATATTCGTAATGTAAATGCTAACGTTGACAGTTTCCTATTATTACTGACAAGAATTAACATCGAGTTTGACATAATAGTCCTGACCGAGTTTTGGCTAATATTGAAATTAACTCTCCTGCATATCTAAATTTGACAGCTGACAGCTTTGACAGCTCTTCTTCACTCCCACTTAATACCTACCCATAACCGTATGACCTTGACCATGTTCTGCTCAAAACAACTTACCCAGCTTCTACTATTTTTGTTGAAGCCACTGTGACTGATCACTTTGCGGTGATACTCTCTCTCTTTCAAAGACATACGATACATTATAGATACAATGTTTTCCACCCAAAAGTGTTACCAAGATAAATATATTGAGTTAAAGTCTCTTAAGTGTAGATTTTGAGAGCTTGTTAAATTTAGATGACCCCGATTCTGCGATGGAATATTTTATAAATGCTATACGTAACTCCATCTTTTATGCCACTATAACTTATATTCCATCGTACGAGCGTAGAATTATTAAGCCGTGGATGACTGCAGGACTGTCTCAGAAATAGGGACAGCTTACACAAATAGATTAAGAAGTCACCAAATATCGTGGTTCGCGAAGTAACCTTCAAGTGCTACAGAAATTACTGCAATTCCTTGCTTAAGAGAGTCAAACGCCTAGAACCACTCCAGGCTGCGAATTATTACAATTGTGTCCATCCCCTAGTGAATCAGCGAATAGAGTTAACTTCTTCTCTGGCAAGTTCCTTGCTGAAAAATTTGACCAGAGGACAGCTATCTCAACGTATGCTTTTTCTGCGATTTTAAGTCCTAATTTAATATAAAACTCTTTCGTTATTTTAAATACGGATGAAGAAGACGTTGAAATGATTATCATTGTTTTATGCCTCCATTGGTCTGCTGAAAAAGTACAAAGACATCCTAGTGCCTACTCTGATATTTATTATCAACTTGTGTCTGACGGCAGGTGTATTTCCGAGGGTGCTGAAAAGAGCTGTGGTACATCCAATTACAAAAATGGTGACCAAATTCTACCTATTAATTATCATTCTATATCAAAACTGCCGTCGATCTTTAATGTTT
This sequence comes from Parnassius apollo, assembly GCA_907164705.1. Lineage (NCBI taxonomy): Eukaryota > Metazoa > Arthropoda > Insecta > Lepidoptera > Papilionidae > Parnassius > Parnassius apollo. The sequence goes on from CAJQZP010001029.1 coordinate 426,625, forward strand.
TTTAAAAAATCATAAATTCCGGACTGGTGAACTACCTTGAGCAAAAGAATTTATTATCATGTTGTGTTTGCAATAATACACGTTCGTTAGCGAGAAACAACAAATGATTTATTCCTCTCATAACTACCTACGTATACAATAATACAAATACCCACAACATCTCCCCTTATTAATAAAGATACAATATCATCCATCCCCCTTATATAAAAAAATAACTGAAACAAACGAAATTTCTTATAACTCTAACTTAAAATTTATTATATTCATACCTTAAAATTAATTAATTAAATTTTTATTGTTGAGTCGTCGGGCCTTACTACGTGTGAGAGGGTGCGGCCATGGTGTGGATGCCTCATTATTATTATCATTGAGTACATTTTGAACAATTTTATTTTCACTATAACTAAACTATATTCACTAAAACTAAACTAGAATTCTCGTTACGCAGATTTATCTTATCAGGGCTTTGTTGTGATTTTTTTCATTGCACAAAATTGCCAACCCTCCATTTCCAGTGATGAAAATATCTTTTTTTTTTATATTTTTAAAATTTGACTTGAGTAAGAATTAATTAAATGACGCATATTACGTCGGATTGGTCTTCCTAGCTTATTATTTATTACTTATGAACGAGGAGTATCACCTTCACCCATTACAATAGCGGGAGTTCTTTTCTTATCATCTATACATATTACTTCGTCACCAATGTTACCATTTTTATCATAGTACATTTTTGACTGCTGCTGTTTTTGCAGCATTGTTTTAAACGTAGATGGGTCTTGTGGTTTTAGTAAATCTGAACAAATTGGTAATTAACAACGTAATCTGCAGCCCAATAATAATTGTGCGGGAGAGTCCAAACCATGTCTCGGAGTATTTCTGCAATTCAATAAAGCAAATTCAAAGTCACTATTCCCCTTAAGAGCTTTAATTAACAAAGAATTAACGGTTTGCACCGCGCGTTCATTTTTCCGTTAGTCTGTGGATAGTTTGATGAGGATGTAATGTGAGTGAAGCCCCAATCTCTACTAAACTTCTTGAACTCGCGACTAGTATATTGAATACCATTATCACTTATAAGTATTTCAGGTACACCGTGTCGTGAAAATATTTTCTTCATACCACGTAAAACTACTTTTAATGTAATATTTTCTAATTTTTTTAGCTCAACATAACTAAAATAAGATAATATTTCTTTCTATATTCAAATATATCAGACCCTACCTTAAACTAGGGCAAATTAGGAATTTCCACTGGAATCATGGATTTTTTAGCTGGTGCGTTTGAACTCTCCCTGCACACCGAACAACGTTTCACATATATTTCTATGTCACGTGATACGTCTGGCCAAAATATAACTTATCTTGCGCGTCGCTTGCACCGATCTATACCTAAGTGCCCTTCGTGCATAATTTTCAACATATCTGTTCTCAGGGAACGATGAACTAAAATAACATTATCTCTAAATATGACGTCGTCTACCATATATAACTAATTTTTAAAGACCAACCTTGTATTATGAGCATCATACGTTGTGAGCGGACTGGGACGGACGTTAATAGAATTTTAAAGATACTTTCCAAAGGATTATGATCTGATTCTACGACAACATTATTTTTTGCAAAAATATATTTGTGAAATCGTTCACAGGCGAACACATCTTGTTATCGGTACGTCGTAGAACGCCAACACTAGCGCTGAGCAAACACATTCTTTTAATTTTTTGAATGCTGTCTGCTTACTAATTTCCCATCGCCAACTACTATTTTTTTAATAAATTCGTTATGGCAAGAGCGCGATCAGAATAACATGGAATAAATTTCGATAAATAATTAACGGCTCCCAAAAATCTTTCTAAACTTTTTCTGTCTCAGTGTTGAGGCATCTCAGAAATGGCTTTTACTTTATTAGGGTCGGGCCTCATACCCTTTTTTGTCAAAAATATATCCCAAGTAAGTAACCTCTTCAACTGCTATTTGGCATTTTTTTATTAAATTTTAAATTAATTTCTCTAGCTCTTTGTAACAACGCAACTAGTATTCTGTAGTGTTCATGCTTGTTCCGTTCCCAGACAATTATATCATCTATAAAACTATCTGTGCCCTCTAAATATTCTAAAAGCTGCCTCATTTTAGCGTGAAATACTTCGGATGAGCAATAAATTCGGAACGGTAAACGAAGAAATTGATATCGACCGAACGGTGTGGCAAATGTACATAAGTCTGTACTCTGCTCATCCAGTTGTATAGCCCAAAAACCTGAGTTGGCATCCAAGACGGAAAAGAAGCGTGCTCCGTGTAGCCGCGCTGCGAGCTCCGACACTGTGGGCAATTGGAAATGCGTGCGCCGGACTACACGGTTAAGTTCTCGTGGGTCTAAGCACACGCGAATCCCGTTTTCCTTTTTTGTGACTAGAACTAGTGGATGCACCCATTGAGTTGAATGAGAAACTTTTCTTATTATACCTTGGTTTTCCATATTTTTAAGCTCATCTGCAAGACTTCACGTAAACTTAAGGGAATCTTCCTAAGATTACAAATCACCGGAGGTACGGATTCGTCTAAAACAATATGATACTATCCTGGAAGACACCCAATACCACTAAATAAGTCATCATAGTCTGATATATTAATTTCATGAACTCTTTTGACTAACCCTAACTTCTCACACGACTGTCGTCCCAGCACGCTTTGACAACGTAAATCGGCAATCGCAAACTTTAAATTATAACAAACATTTTTATAAAAACATTGTAAATAGCAAACGCTTCTTACTGGTATTATATTACCACTATACGATTCTAATTTAATACAATCATTTTTTTATTATATTGGAATCAAAACCCAGTTGCAAAAATCTTTCAAAAGATAAAACATTTATATCCGCCCCCAAGTCCAATTTAAAGTTTTCGATACCTCCTCCTTCTCAAAAAATAATGTTTCGAACCAGCCATCTAAACAAACTTCTTGACCATTTATGGTTGATATAAAAAAACGATTCACAATCAATAGAACGCTTAACATCTTGATTTTGCTCAATGTCATATACACGGTTTACACCGGCCTTATTAATATTTAAATTCTGCTTACATACCCGAGCGAAGTAACCTTGTTTACCACAAATGAAACAAGTGGCGTAAACGGCCGGACATCGAGGCATTGCACAGCGCTCGAGTCCACAGCGCGGGCAGCGCAGCGCGGAGCCCCGTGAGGCGTGGCTGGCGCCTGTGCGCTGCGCGTCGCGTTGTCCTCTCCTATGTTTGACACTATCTACCTGCACTACACTAGCACACATACCACTAGTACTTAGCTGACGGCTACTCTCTTGCGAAATTTCTTCGGCCTGGCACAACTTCACAGCTTTGTCCAAGTCTAGGTCCTCACATCTGAGCAAACGGTCCCGGATTATTGTGCTATTTACACCACACACAATTCGATCCTTTATCAGCTCTTTTTCTAAAGTTGCAAATTTACAATTTTTACTCAATGACCGCAATGACGTAACATACTGCTGTATGTTTTCACCTTTCTCTTGATTGCGAGAAAAAACTTTGTATCTAAGCAATGTAATATTAATTTTAGTTCCAAAATATTCATCAAATTTACTCAATATTATTTGAACGTAAAAGTTTGATAAATGTCGAATCCTTCTGAACCAATTAAATTGAGAAGTAAACTTGCTTTTACTGCCGAATTCTCCGACCCGAGGCTTTCACAAATAATATGAATTGTTGTCTCTCTACCTTGTGTAGCTTAATAATGTAGAATATACAAAAGAAAAATAAAAAAGTTAAGTTTATAATATTAGCTACCTGCCTGAACTAGGTTGAGTATGACACTAGATATTTAAATAATTAAACTATATTATATAATAAATAAAATAACTAAATAACAATTAATTGTTACCTACAATTAATACAAACTATTTTAGAATTTCTAACAACTTTCTGTGTCTTCGTAATTTAATTTATTTAGAAATTCCCTTACACCTATATTACAGTTCTTATAACTTAGACTAATATACTTTTAGTGACTTGTTGAGCTTGTTATATAGACAGGGTCCTAAAAATATGTAAAATTTGTTCACAAATGCGTGTTTGGTTTGAAGGTTAACACAAACTAAGTCCATTCTTCTCCTGTCTATGGATTTTGAGTTAAATGGAAGTTCGGTATGCAGTTTTAATATGATGTTCAGGATAAACAACTGACGGACATTTAGTACACTACATGCCAAGTAAAGTTGATGTGTAGGAAACATGAATGGGCGGAAAGTGGCTACCTTTAAAACTGCTCTCTGAGCACGTTCTAATGGGAGCAATATTGTTTTAGAAGCTCCACCCCAGGAAGTAATGCCATAAGTGAGTATGGATTGACACAAAGCTAAATAGACCTGTCTTATCAATTTGAAGTCAGCGATGTTACGAAGATATTTAAAAATATATACTAATTTACGAACTCTAAAAAAGTAAAGTTACAGCCTATATACGTCCCACTGTTGGGCTCAGGCCTCCCCTCATTTCTGAGAGGGTTTACGAACTCTAGCACAAAGTAAATCGATGTGCTTGCGGAAATTTAAATTTGTGTCAAGCGTGATACCTAGATATTTTATATTGTCTGTTTTTGTTAATGCGGAACATGCATATGCAGTGTTATTATACGAGTTACAATTATGAGCGTAAATATTTAGGTGAGTAGGTGTGTTATTATTTCTCATTAAAAATAACATATTATATTGTGTTTTATCAGCGTTTAAACGTTGGAGATTATTAAGAAGCCAATTAGATACTATGTTAAAGCCTTGCTGAGCGTATTTATAAACCTCATCTCATGATTTAGCTGAGAATAACAGGGCTGTGTCATCTGCATACGACATAATGACACCATTTTGAAGTTGAAGATTGCATAAGTCATTTATATAAATTAGGAACAATGTGGGCCCCAGGATACTGCCCTGTGGGATTCCATAAGAGCTGTTTTGTAATTTAGTACTTGTATACTCACGGATTTTTATACATTGAAAGCGATCACTAAGGTAATCAGAAAAAATTTGTAGTTGAGTTCCCCTTATGCCAAGTGTTTCAAGCTTTTGCAATAGTATAGGGCAAGAAATAGTATCAAATGATGTACTCAATTGGGATCTTTTTAGACCTTGCCTTTGGCAATTAGGCAATTATTAATTTATCAGGAGAAAGTTTAGATTTTAAATGAAGTTTGTCTCTATTTCTTATACAGCGGACGAGACCAGGTGTTTTCCAAGGTTTAATATTATAATACTTACGTGACAGTTTTATTGTTGATGTATTATTCATTATTGCGTATTGTAAAGAATTTATAAAGTAAGTCAAGGACGTATTTGCATTGTCAGAGCAATAAACAAAGTCAAAATTAATGCTACAAATGTCATTTTCGAGGTTCGTCATATGGACTTTAGTGTAGTTGCGTATGCAGTTTTTCCTAGCTAAGGCTAATTGTAATGTTAGTAAAATTGCTTGATGATCAGTAAGCGAGGAATTAGTAATTAATGTTAAAGAAGGGTTATTTGATTTAATCACAAAATGGTCTAAACAAGAGCCGCTTTGATGTGTAGGGTGGTAATGTGTTGGTAATAGCCCATGAAAAGAGCAAATATTTAGGTAGTTATGTGCATGGTTATCTGTTTTCCCAGGGGTAATGTTAATATTTACGTCACCGGTTAGGATTATATTTTTATATGTGCTAAATTTGCTTAAGGTAATATCAAGGGACTCTAGAAATCTATCAATATTTTTGTGAAGGAGGTCTGTAAACTGCGATAACAATCGTCTCGGAATTAATTCGAATGATTAAGCAATTACTATCCTGGAATGTAGGTTCTGTGACAGTTACTTTTAAATTATTTTTAACATAGATTACTAAACCGTCATTTTGATTAATGTTTTTCTCGGTTTTGTGTAAATAATAGCCATTTAGAATCGGTAGGTGGGATGGGAGGTTTGACAGCCAACATTCTGTAAGGATAATAATATCAAATTTTATATCCAGTCTATGCAACAAAACTTCAAACCCGGTTATATTCCGATTTATGCTTCTAATATTTTGTGTAAGTAAGATTAACTTATTTTCAAGACGTGGAAGGAAGAGTTTACAGTCATCAACATTACATGTTTTGACGTCAGACACAGAAAAGTTGTCTAGGTCATTGAGTAATTGATTCGCCATACTTAAGCTTAAAGATAGACTAAAACTAGTGTTTAGAAAAGCTAAGTAAATAATATAATACGCGGCGCTCTTAGGCGCTCTCATAGTCTATGGAGTTGATATATTTGTCCTCTGCGAATTTACGTGCTGGACAGCTTTCATCACAGTTTTGTGGTCGCATTTTCTTTTAAAACGTTTACACGTCGCGCAAACGGGGGCATGCGCTTTGTTATTACATTCCTTAAAGGAATGCCCGAGCTCTCCACAGTAGTTACATGTAGGGCTACTTTCCCGACAAAATTTGGCTGAGTGACCAAACTGCTGGCAGTTGAAGCATCTTGTTACTATTGTAAAATCTCTGACTGGGCATGAGGTCCAATTAATATAAATTCGTCCTTGATTGATAAGGGCCTTCCTGATGCTAGGTGACACTTCGACAATGTAATTACAGGCAGGAAGTTTTTTCTTACCTGATTTATAGCTCAGTTTGACTGTTGCCAGGAAGGACTCACGCGTGGCATTGGGAAATTTATCGGCAATATTTTGTTCGAAAATGCACTCGAACACTTCTTTATCCGTGAGGGCTACAGGGACACCAACAATTGCAATCCTTGGACGTCGTTTAGTCGGTTCTTCCATGGCAAGGCCAGAAGATACAAGCTTCTCGGAGTTCTTTAATTTGTCGATATCTCCTTTTGTCTCAGCGCTAATTATAACTCCCCCCATTTTTGACCTTCCTCATGCCTCGGACATGTAGTTTGAGTTCTTCTGGGGATATTATTTTTTGTAAGAGGCACTTCGTGTCATCACTGGATTTGGACTTGTCCCTCGGATAAATTGCTAGGGTACTAAGGTTGTTTGGGCGAATGAGGGTTTGGCCACCTTTTATGACCATGTACGCAAAAGTGGTTCCAGAGTCCGGTTTTGATGACTCTTCGATACTATTCTTGAGTTCCTGCAGCTTTTGGGACAGGTCAAGTTGTTTCTGCAGAGATACGATGGAGGTCTGGGCTTTAGTGGCATCCATTTTGAGGGACATGTACTGGACTACCAGTTGTGATTTACCGTAGCTTACTTTTCGACAAAGCGAGCTAATGCGCATTTTTTGATCAGAGTTAAGTTTTCCCTCTGTTGCGATGGAGCACACCTCGTTAAGGCACAGGTCAATGCTTGTCATCCAATGCTGCAACTCAGGAGTTGGAAGTGTTTTAATTGGTTCGCTTGAAGTGGGTGTCTGCATGGGCGGGGTTGATGGAGGCGGGGTGCGAGTGGTCCTGGCACTCCGGTTAAAGGGACTGTTCTCCATTTTAGTACCTATTCTAGATAAAGCTAAAACATTTCAACAAAATCACTAACACAAATATAACTAAAGTATGTCACAGTTACTTCCAGTATTGTTATAACGAGGTCACGGCTAAGCACATACTTATTTAATTATTTTAATTACTATATGACACGTCTGTACACAATAACGTGTACTTACGAATGTCCTATTACTGCTTCTAATATGCCACCTGTGGAGGCCATAACTGAAATAAGAGCAAATTTTGTTTGATACGAGAAGGACAGATGATTTTAAAAAAGAAATCATGATTACTATTATCAGATCCAGGGAAAATTTCACATCACTGGTAGACAATTTTTTTTTCGTAGTATGGACGCTACATGTTTTTGCGTATGAAAAAATTAAGTACGATGACACTTTAGCACAGAAAAAATGCAGCCAAAACGTAACTAATTTTATTTTCAGTGTTTATTACCAAAACTGATTGACCCTCGAGTACCTAGAAATATGGCAGGTCGAGAAAGAGTGTAATAAATTAATGTGGTAGTAATAAAAAAATATTTCCACAAGTTATTTATTCACCTACCTAATTAAGTGTAATCTCGAAATCTTTTTAAGTTACAGTCCTTATTCAATAAAGACTCTAAAATAAAGACTAAATACCTATTGAAGTTATTCACAGACATTATTTTTTCATAAGAAGTATTATTTATGTAGGTTTTCGGTATTGCTTTCTTCTCCCTAGACTATAATAATATCTTTTTTAATTATAATTTTTTTACGTTACTCCCACACTAGAACTTTCTCCTGTATCGTGGGGGCAGTTTTTACATACATAAATTGCACAAGGACAAACATCCAGACCCGGAACAATTACTTGTAGGTCATACAAATACCTGTGCCGTGCGGGATTCGAACCCGCGGCCCTCAGCGCTATAACTCATTGCTGAGCTACTGCGCCACGTAGCCGTCAAATCTATACATATATGTATATCGATAAAATCTCCGACATCTAATAACAACAAACCACAACTACAGCAGTATGCGTATGCCCCTGCCTCCCGACCCGTATCGTGCGATAGAGAGTTGCAAATCTTGGAAGCAATTGCCTACATTTCTTTATATAAATATTGTTTCGGGCGATAACATTTTTAACCCCCTAAACCTTTACAAAATGAGATAATTTTGGTACCATTAGATTCAGTACATCTTAGTCTAGGTCTGTACGTTTTTCTTTTATAGTAAAACAGTTTAGTTTAAATAAGAAAAATGAAAACGCTCGAGGAAGTTTTTAAGTCAAAATTATAGATATTTAGATGCTAATAACTTCGTCGTACGTAATATTTCTTTAAAATTAAAACGTACGGCCCGATTTTTTTTGTTATATCTACAACATTTCCAAAAATTATGAAAATTAGACTATGTTTAGTGGTGGGAAAACGTTACTGCTTTTTGTATGAAAATTTACAGCTTCACAATCCTGTTAACCGAGACTACTTCACGTGGCATCCTGAAGCCGCCTTAAATCTCATAGATAATTCAGCTGACTTTCTGTAGGCTGATTAATCAAGCAACTATTTAGGGCAATTGGGAATTATCTTATGTACACTATTTCCAAATGTGGTAGCAATGAATTCGCAATTTCCTTATCAGTTGTTTTGTTATCTTTAAATGTCTAATCTATACATGATTTAATTCTAGCTGTTATTTAATTCAGCATTTGCCACAAGTGCCTAAGGTTATTTTTACTGTTTTAAACTTCAGCTCTTAACTTATTGTTTTTGGTATTATTTATTAATTTATTAGCATAATTACTTGACTTATTATATTCTTTCTCTAAAATCATATTGCTGGTATCCTTAATCTACCGCGTAATTAATTTATCCGTATGTTTGACATGCATATTTTTATTTATCTAATCGTTCGTTATTCGCTTTATATTAGGTTGTATTTTTATTTGAAATTAAGATTTTTCATAGCATTGTGTAAAACTACTCTGTATAAATTTATATATTGCTAAAGGACATGTCATGTCGTTTGTTTTTTCCGAATTAATATCGTTTAATGATGTCATGAGATTAGTATTATTGATGCTAATGCATCTTCAATTTAGGCACAACCTGTATATACAGCCCGACGCATGCGCGATGATCCGTGTTTGTTTATGATGCGTGTTTTTCCAAAAGCTGCAGTGAAAAGGTCTTGGCTGAGTGTGATTAGTGTGATTGTGTGATTAGTAATTGTTTTATAGCATCAATTTTCTGACGATATACTTAGCCCGTGTCTTGAGATCACGTAACCTAAATAAGTTACTGAATCGGCAAAAAATTTACATTTTTCCTTTTTTATGCGTAATCCAAATATTTGCAATCGCTAAAAACCGTGTGAAGCGTCCAAATACGTTGTTATCATCCTTTAAGGTTGATATCACGGCGTGTAAGAAAACCCCTACTTTAAACAAGTTGGCAAACATATTTTCAAGTATACGTTGAAAAATACCCGGAGACGTATATCATAAGATTGAAATAAAAACCATGCGTATTAATAGATATATATATATATATATATATATATATATATATATATATATATATATATATATATATATATAAGTATATATAAAATAAAATATGAAAATATAAAAATGCCAGAGTTTTTTTGGCTTGTAACTTTTAGATTCGGAAGACGAGATTTTGACACGATATTCAGATCTATGTACCTTTTTTTTACATGCACTACTTGCTACTACTTAGTGAATTTACCAATATTAATAAAATTATAGCATAATATTTTATTTATTTAACATAATATTTTATTTTATTTTTATAGAAGTCTTTCTACAAAATCTTGTGTTATTGTGGAAAAGTCTATCTTAAGTACGTCTTTTCAGCTTTTCGCTATGCATCGCGGTTAAAGTATTCGATTAAAGTTACGAGTTTTGTAAATAAAAAGTTGTCAAATTTGTTGGCCTTTGAGCTTGCACTTCGTGTTTGCTCACGTCCAACGTACGGGAGTCTTCAAAAGAGAAACTTATATAAGAGTTTTTGCAGCCGGAGACAACGGCACGTTGCATTTTATTAATTATAAATCTGGGGCTTTAAAGATAAAATACTTTTGCCTTTTCTTGAAATATCGATAACAGAGTACATATAACATTTTTTAATAATTTTCAAATTCGAGTACAGAGCCAGAGCACCAAACCTATCCAACTGCAGAGAAGTGTAAGAGAGGGTGACGTTATATCCCCGAAACTCTTGCATTGGAAGACGTTTTCAAGCTACTGGACTGGAAAGATACGATATTAACATCAATGGCGAGTACATCACTCATCTTTGATTTGCCGACGATATATTAGATATTGCAGAATCGCTGGAAAACCTAAGCACTATGCTCAATGACCTCAATAGTGTCTCCCAACGGATAGGTCTTAAGATGAACATAGACAAAACATAGATAATGATGTGTAACGCCCATGTCACACCTTGCCGGTAGTTGTAGGGAGCACTAAGCTCAAAGTTGTTGATGAGTATGTTTACTTAGGACAAATATTCCGACTAGGTAAGTCCAACTTCGTCCGTTAGGTCAATCCATTCAACTTGGCTCAATCGTCTCGTCAGTACCTCAAAACCTGAAAATGAGACTGTGGAATCAGTGCGTGATACCAGTGATGACTAATGGATCTGAGACAAGGTCCTTTACTGCTGGCCAAGTGATGACGCTCAAGGTCGCTCAGCGAGCTATATAAGCTCGGGGTTTCTCTGAGTGATAAACTTAGCAATGAGGATATCGGCAATGGAACTAGAGTGACCGACATAGCCCAACGGTTTAGTAAGCTGAAGTTGCAATGGGCCGGCCATATATCTCAAAGAACCGACAACCAACGGGGAAAAAGTTTCTCGAGTGGCAGCCTCGTTCCGGTAGGCGAAGTGTAGGGTGAACCCCTCACATAGTCCACTGGTAAGACCTGCAGGAAGTCGATGGATGCAGGTGGTTTAGGACCGTGCTTTGTGGCATTCCTTGGAGGAGGCCTATGTTCAGCAATGGACTTTTGAGGGGCTGTATTGATGATGATGATGATGATCAAATTCATTCATAATCTTTGCGATAATTCTATGTGCATATTGAAATAAATTAAAATTTAGTATCTGGATATTTGCCATTTACCTTTATGATTTCTTTCTATTTATGTGTAGCTAAAGCTTTAGAATTTATTTTTAACGTCAAATTAAAATAACCAACCTCCTTTTGTCTTTTCCATTTGTGAGTGAGATTTCATAAAAATTCTTTCTCAGTTGAATTCAAGATAACAGAAATAATAATTTCGCCAAATTTAAAACATGTAAGAGCACTGTCTTGATAGAATTTTATAAAATCCGTTCTTGGTGATTTTCATCATGCTAAAAAGACTATTCTGGTCAAGTATACCTTTAGCTATAATTTGAAAATGAGTTTTTTTTAACTAACGCCCCTGTATCCCCCCTTGCGAACCAAATTTCAAGTCTCTAAGCCTTATGGTTCCAGAGATAAATAAAAATGTATGAACTATTAAAATTAAAATGACATGGAGAATAATTAATAGTGAAATTGGTAAACTTAGGATGACAGTTCAAACTAGCAATTAAATTTTAACAGTAAGCTTACATTATCAGATCGGGATTGACACTAAATTTTTACGATTTTATCGCATATATTAACTTCTTTTAGGTTATTTCTGCTATAATTTTATTATAATATATTGGTAAATTCGCTAAGTAGTAGCAAGTAGTGCATGTAAAAAAAGGTACACAGATCTGAATATCGTGTCAAAATCTCGTCTTCCAAATCTAAAAGTTACAAGCCATAAAAAATCTGGCGTTTTTATATTTTCATATTTTATTTTATTTTTAGAAGAGGGGGCAAACGAGCGTACGGTTCACCTGATGTTAAGTGACTACCGCCGCCCATGAACATCCGCAGTACCAGAGGAATCGCAGGTGCGTTGCCGGCCCTTTTGAAAGGAGTAAGCTCTTTTCTTGAACGTCCCTAGGTCGTGTCGGTCCGGAAAAATTGCCGGTGGTAAACTATTCCACACAGAGGTCGCACGTGGAAGAAAACTCCTTGTGAAACGTACAGTGACGGACCGCCAAGCACCCAGATGGTGTGGATGGTATTGAGAGGTTTGCCGCGTAGTTCGTTCATGAAATTTGGCAACTGGGATCAATCTGAACAGTTCCTCAGAGCACACTCCGCGATAATCCGCGATCCGCGAAATACGCAAAGAGATGCAACATCTCTTTGCAGCGACAGTGAATCAAGCCGTTTGGAAAGCACTCTGTCATCGACGATTCGAGCCGCTCTACGCTCGATGCGGTCAAATGCAAGGAGCTGGCACTGGGGAGCCCCAGCCCAGATATGGGAACAGTATTACATGTGCGACCGAACCTGCGCCTTGTAAAGTTACAGACGGTGTGCCGGCATGAAATACAGTCCCGCTCTGCTGAGCACGCCAAGCTTATTAGAGGCCAATTTGGCCATCTCTTCCAAGTGACCACGAAACTGCAAGTAATTCGATATTTCAACGCCGAAGATTCCAATACTAGCTAACTTAACAAAGGGAGTGCCTTGAAACCGAGGGGATACGATGAAGGAGTTCTTTTTAACGGTAAACGCGCAAACTTGTGTCTGGGGATTAAACTGGACTAGATTTAGTCACCCCCAATCCGAGATTTTGTTCAACACGCTGCACAACTTAAGGACGGTTAGTCAAAGTTCAAAGTTCCACTTCCACACCAGTCCCAGACCAGGTTCACTTAGCACTAAACTACTAACTCGTCGATGCAATTACCGGCATAAAAGTTGCTTTAATCACTCCAAACTCCAAGCAGGCCTCTTGTCACGTAACACGTCAAAACAGACAACTAAATTCGGGGCGCTCTAATTAGACCCCAATATTCAATAGTAATTCAAAATGGCGGACACAATTAACACAGATTTAGGCCTTCAATCAAAACACCGGCCGCCCTCAAACATATACCAGTCACAAACAATACTTAAAACGGTAACAATAATAATTCTAAAATTACGAACTCGTTATCACGAAACAAATTAAGATAACACTGCAAGAGGCTCGGTACGTATAATCGACCCGGGATTCGCGCAAATAAACTCAAGAATAAGCCTCGTTGTCACGCATATGAACTACAAATACAACACAATAGAGGCTGTCCTTTCGACGCACGATTATATCAAACTCGCGACCCCTAAATCGACCCGGTAGGTTATGTAACGCCCAACGTTTAACTGGCGCGGGCTCAGCGCCCAAAGGCTTCCTGCCGACTGCCGCTAGCTGTGCGCGTACGCCACAGCAGGCCTCCGCCTCCCGCGCAACGCTAGCCGTTTCCTCACCCCGCTCGAGGCAATCGAGCGTAAACACCGGTGTAAAAGCAATCACCAGTGCTGTCGTCCGCATACCAATGAATGTTACGGGTTTGCAACATATCATTGATGTGCAGTAGAAACAGCGTTCGTGATAGCACGCAGCCTTGTGGAACACCAGCACTAATAGGCTTGTAATCGGAGCTTGCACCGTCTACAACGACCTTGATGCTCCGATCTGCAAGAAAGCTAGTGATCCAACTGCACAATTTCTCGGGAAGCCCATAGGAAGGGAGCTTCGAAAAAAGCGCTTTGTGCCAAACCATGATTTTCGGACTACACCTAGGGAGTAGGAGTACCGAAAAAGACGTGTTAAGACCGGTTCCAACTCTGGAGCACACGTCCTCAGCACAATTGTGGGGATACCGTCAGGCCCACTCGACTTGTGGATGTACAGGGAGAGGAGTGCTCTGTGAACCGAGCGCTGTGTGAACGGAACATCCAGCATGGAGCACTTAAACTACGTTATGGTCGGTGGCGTACTCCTCCCGTCATCGAGAGTTGAGTTGGACACAAAGAAACAGCCTAGCATATCGGCTTTCTTGTTTGCGGCACGGGCAAGTGAGTCGTCCTCCCAGTGCAGAGATGGAAGAGATGGCTGACAGAAATTTCCCTTGGATAGCCTTGAAGAGACTAGAATGTACGGGTTCCAGAAGGAAGGCGAACTAGTTTCTCGCCAATTTTGCCTATGTGCTCTTACTTTGCCTTGCAATGACTTTTTTTGAAGGACCTAGAAGCGGAATTATACTTCTTTTTTTAGAGCGCTGGTGTTTACATCCCGGGACGTTGATGCGTAAGCCCAGGCTTGGTAGTACACTTGCTTATAGCATGATGCTATTTTACAGGAGCGACCAAACTATGACTGAGATTTGCCTCCAGTGGGCACCACAGAGGTAGGAATAAAAAGTTCCATACCTTGAAGTACCACATCGGTGAAAGAATCAGCAGCAATGTTGGAATCGTCCGTCGAGAAGTAAACCCGCCCCTAAGGGTAGGATGCAAAAAAAGACCGCGTCCCATCCCAATCAGCTTCCTATAGTGGCGAACACGGCGGCAGCCTGCAGAATGCAACCGCGATTTCAGCGTGAGTGGTACCACACTCCGGACAAAACAATGATCAGAGGAGCCTAAAGGGGCGCCGACGGAAATCTGATATCCGTCCGGATGATAGGTCAGCAGAAGGACCAACACGGAAGGTACATGATCCTCCACATCTGGAATCCACGTAGGCGAAGTAACCAGTTGTGTCAGACCATATGCTAAAGCAAAATCATGAAAAGATCTCCCCGCATGATCGGTTGAACGTAAACTAAGCCATTCGGCGTGGTGGGCGTTAAAATCGCCAAATATCACGATCTCTGCAGAGGGGATCTGCTGTAGCAACTAATCTGTAGCCGATTTTGAACGTGGTCGATGAGTCGGTCTGTTTCGGCATTACCGCTATGGGACCTATAGAGGCACCGTAGACGCGCGGATTGTCGTCAAGTGTCGATACGCGTAGCCAAAAAAATGGACAAGTCCAAACCTTCAAGACTGCCGAGGCGTCAAAAACGGATATCCTCTTTGTCGTACACGCAAACTCCAGCCTGGGGTACAAAGGAGTGTTTTAATTTGTACCCCGGGTAGGAAAGATATGAAGTATCAGCCGAAGAGGACACCTGTGTCTTGGTTAGAAAGAGTAAGGCTCGCCGTTTCCAGATGATAGTGGATGGCGTTAAGGTTAGAATGAAGTCCCCTGATATTGCAGTAATTCTCGGATAGCGTGGCAGGGGTCGCCTTGGTCTTGTTGCTCAGCTTGCCCCGAGCAGTTGTTTTCTTGAGCGGAATTTTGCCCCCACCCCGCCCAGAATACGCGAGGCAGCCTGAGCAACCACGTTCAGGAGTGGAGTAACTTGGTCGTGGATGCTCAGCGAGGAATTCGCCAGTGGTGCTGGTACCCTACTGGGGTAGATCTTCACTAAATTCCGCTACCACATTAAGGGGGTGGGAGATTGGGCCTCCAGCCACCTACACTCACCAGACGATACGGCGGAAGCAGAGCTTTCACTTCACGCCGGTATTCTATGAAGTCATGGTACCACCCCGGTTTGAGCCGGCCCATACGTGCAACCGCAAAGCTGCCGCGTGGCTCTACCACTGTTAAAATATACGTGAGAAAACCTGAATATAGTTCCGCAATAAGTTATAAACAGCAAAAATTACTCAATTTTCTTTAATTTATTTATTTTTATTATTTTGTAAAGAGTAGCTTAATTTTAAGCATACGTTCAAATATATAAATAATGAAAACTTTTACCTTTATTTGATATAATCCCAAATCGAATGTGATTTATGCCCAACAACGGTTTTGTCTACCGAGCGTCCCTTACGAATTTGTGCGCGCGCAATAAAATCTGTTTAAATAATGCGCATTAGCACGCATTTTGAATTTTTAAGATAAGAAGGACAGAATTTATGAGATTATTTTAATTAATTTACTTCACTATTTGCCTATATTACTTAGTTTGAACCTTCTCTGCAAATTTGGCCGGTTATTACAAAATAAGCCTGTATATGCAACATGTACCAAAAACCTATTCGTTTGAATACTGATTCTGATAGCCCACTTAACGGAAAAACATCGTTTATGTTACATCTTGTATATATAATAAAATATATATTTGTTTGACATAGTTCTATCCTTTCTTAATATAATAAATGAAAGTTTTTAACAAAAAGTAAAAACCTATTTCAAAGAACTAAAAAAGAATAAAGTAGTTATGACAACTGACCAACATTCTTGATTTTGTTTCGCACGAACAACTGACACCCTCCAGGAAATAAGCCTAAATAAATAAGGAATTATACTATAAAAAATATTCTGTATTTGTGAAAAGAAAAGTACGTAAAAACTAATAAAGCAGCGTTTCTCTTAAAATTACGGAATAAAGGATCAGAAATGTCTCGAATTTAAGTTTCCATTCACTGAATGTTACTTTTAAAGGAATGCCTTATAGACGAATGAAACCTAGACCTTAATAAATAGGTATTACGTAAATCTTCTCTACCGTGTTCCGCGCATATCGGGATCGATTCCTGTTTAAGTACGGAAAGCTTGTCGCGCCTGCGGCCAACTGTGAAGAACTTGCAGCTTTTTATGGAAACAAACTGCGAGATTTGCCAACTTTATTTATACTTATCCCACCTTGGAATGTCATTATATAACATTCTGTGAGGATCTTTAAATCTAAAATTATTTACTTTATTGAATAATTCAGTACTTTTGTGTACAAAACCAGAACTTCATAAATGTAAAGTGAAGGTAGTGGCAATAATACTAAACTTTTATACAGTAGTTTACAGGACACGTCAAATAAAACACACTACGTATGGCCCTAATGCAATTTTATCCGTAAAAACTAGTTTTGTTTAAATGTGTGGTGTTCTCGTAAATATAAGAAATCAAGGAATCTTGTTATTTGTGAAAATATAATAATAATAAAAGAATATGAACAGATGTCGCCGTAACATACAATAGATCAAACAATTATATATTGATAAAACCACCAACAAAACTTACCATAATTATATAATAATAGTAATTAATAATAGGTAATTAATTTGTGAGAAATATAAAGAAAAAGTCTTAAATATATGTTAGTAAAAGTTCTTAAATTTACGCCAACACTACACTTTATCGCGTTTAATTAAATTGATTTTACTTATTTTTAATTCCAGACGTTCCGGGTGCTGTACAGCACCCATGGTCACGGGGGGGGACTGCGATGTTTGCCGTCCCAATGTTATAGTTAACGCGGCTACCTTCAGTTTTTTAATATTAATTTTTCGTTCCAATCTACGCAAAACGAGCTTACAGTATCTTGAAATCTTGCAGTGGTATGCTTGTGTTTGGGTATAATTTTGTTAATTATAGGGTCCCAAGCAGATGGTAGCAAGCAGCCATCTTTTCTGTTGAAATTAGGATGTTTTTTTAATTTCAATAGCCTCGCGTATCATCCTTGGTAGGAATCGGTGTTCTTTTGCGAGGATTTGTGGTTTATCAAATCTGATGTAATGGTGGGAACTACATGTTCACAGACTGCAGACTTCCCGGAGCGTCGGTGCTTCACGGTTAGGTTAGGTTCCCGTGTGGAGTTGCATGTGGCGAATAGGAGAATGCCACTCAGATATGAGTGGTAGCGGGAAACCGTCGCGGACCAAAACTGGCTGGGCTTGGGCGTACCTTTGGTTCCGAATGGAATCAAGTACCTTCTAGTTGCTTCCCGTATCCTCTCCACTGAGAGGAACAGAGGATGTGACATGCGCGGTGAGATGCCAGGTGCATTCGGCTTTTGCCGACGCCAGGAAACCCCTTCATCGCGGGAATTGAATGGGCTCAGAGTTCCCTCACCCGGTCTCTGGGCAGGCATGGGAAGAACCCGTATCGACTCTGCCACCGTTTGAACCTCGGAATCCCTTTGGCGTGTCGTGGATCGCGGCGCCTGAGGGGCCGATGGCTCTTGGCTTAACCGCCTGGAGTCACGAGGATGATATCCTTTATAAAAAATCACCCGAAGCCCAAGCGTGGCACGCCGTGAGGAGCTGCATGGTTTATGGGTAAATGTTCAGTCGTTAGCGTTGCCCCCCGTCAGGGTACCGGCCGACACCCTTGATGGGTTATGCATAGGCTTATCCGGGCAAAGGGGGCTCTGCTCGGATGGACCGTTACTTCCTCCACACTCGTGGGAAAAAATGGATAAATCTTTGAAAAATGTAGATATAGGAAAACAGGATGGATCAGACGTGGACAGATCGCGTGGGACATCTTCCGCCAGGAAACGTCCAGTGTGCCGGTCTTCGGACGAGGAAGGCCTGCCAACCCCAAGTTGGCGACTTCGAGGAGGGGTCGGCAGGCATCGAGAGGGGGTGAGTGCTTCGCAGCCGCGAAGGGATAAGCACGGACGATTCGTGTGCTCCAATACCTCGGCGGCTAGTGAAGCAGAGAGTGACATGGGGGTCACTACGAAGGACCCTGGCGATGACGGTGAAAGCTGTGCCTCGCTGGGGAGTTCAAAGGCGGAGCTCAACGCCGCCAAGAGGGAACAGCGCAAAGCCGTCGCAGCTGACGAAGTGTCTGAAATGGCCCGACGCGCTTGCGAACGACGAGCTGCTCTGGCGACGGAAAAAGGAGAGCCACCAAAAGCTCCGGTGGAAGGAGGGAAGGCTGGTCCTACTCAGGAAGGAGGGGCGCCCCGCGGACTCACCGTCCGCGTACCGGCCCATAGTGCTGCTTGACGAGGCGGGCAAACTTCTTGAGCATATCATTGCAGATCGCCTCGTCAGCCACTTGTGCAGAGTGGGGCCGGACCTGGACGAGAACCAGTTTGGTTTTCGTCGCGGGCGCTCCACCATAGACGCTATTACGCGCGTGAGGGCCCTGGCGGAGGAGACAGTATCACGGGGTGGGGTGGTGTTGGCGGTGTCATTAGACATCTCCAACGCCTTCAACACCCTACCCTGGAGTTGTATTCGGGAGGCGCGGGATTACCATCGCGTGCCTCCCTACCTCAGCCGCACAATAAGGGCTTACCTTGAGGAGAGAGGCGTCACGTATTGGGGACGTGACAGCGCTGGTCGGCGCGTCATGTCGTGCGGTGTTCCGCAGGGATCGGTCTTGGGACCGCTCCTGTGGAACATCGGCTACGACTGGGTGCTGAGAGGTGAGCTCCCGTCGGGCGCTGACTTGACCTGTTATGCAGACGACACGCTCGTCACTGCCCGGGGGAGCTCGCACAGGGAAGCAGCGTTGGTTGCTACGGCTGCGGTTTCACAAGTGGTGAACCGCATCCGGTGCCTGGGCCTGGAGGTGGCCCTTAACAAGTCGGGGGCCATGGTGTTTCATGGCCTTCGACGCGTGCCGCCGCCGGGATCGCACATCGTGGTCAGCGGGGCCCGGATACTGACGAGTCCACCATGAAAAACCTGGGATTGGTGCTCGACATCCGATGGAAATTTGGGCCCCATTTCCGGCGGCTGGCGCCCAAGCTGATGCGTGCCGCTCCTGGCCAGCGTCCTGGCCGGATCCCCGCCCTGGGACCTAGAGGCGAAAGTACTCGCGTCATTATATCGATGAGCGCGAGAAAGAGCGGGGACGGGGCTCGAGGCCGGTGCAGCGACAGATAGCGCTGGGGCGAGAGGAGCTCCGTCAGGTCTTGGTGGCGGAATGGCGGCAAAGGCTTCTGCGTCCTACCGCCGGCCTCGCTATCGTCGATGCAATCCGGCCAGTACTCGACGACTGGCTCGGGAGAAGGCACGTCGCCCTGTCGTTTAGGGTTACGCAGGTGCTGTCGGGGCACGGCTGCTTTGGCAAGTACCTGTGTCGCATAGACAGGGAGCCGGACGCTCGGTGCCACCACTGCGTCCATTGCGGGGAGGACACAGCGCAACACACGATCGCCGAGTGTGTAGCTTGGGAGGAGCAGCGCCGTGTCCTCACAAATGAAGTAGGAGGCGATCTGTCGCTGTCGGCCTTGGTGCGGAGGATGGTCGATAGCGCAGAATCGTGGGATGCAGTGGTGTCCTTCTGTGAGGACGTAATGTCGCAGAAGGAAACTGCGGAACGGGAGAGGGAGACTCTCTCGACTCCCTTCCCTGGCCGCAGAAGACGCACCGGGCGCAGGAGAAGGGCGGACAACGCCCTTTTAAAGCCCCCGTGAATTAGTCCAGGGGCTAGGGACTAGGGGAAGCCCCCGTCCCCCTATTCAATGGACCCGAGGCGGAGGCACGCGTGGGCGTCGGCGCGCACCTCTGAGGTGATACACGGGGTAGTTGAACACCTCACTACCCCGTGCAGGAGACGAGGCCCGTACAGACCAGGCCAGCACTAGTGTGGAGCTGCGGAAGAATTTGGATTCCCGCGGCCCCTCACGTGCACGTGCGAGGAGACACCGGGGTGGTTTTAGCCGGTAAGAGTCCGGCACACCCCTCCGCCTTTCCCCAGGCAGAGGCGGTCCATGAGGATTTCCCCCCGTAAAAAAAAAGGTTAGGTTAGGTTAGGTTCCCCCCCCCCCCGAACGAGTTCCCGCCTTGTCGTGGCGGGGGGGCTTAGTAGCCGTGGCTTGGTCACCCGCGGTGAACAAAGAGGAACCCACGTGGCTGGCCCGAGGTGAAGGGCCGGCCCGAGGTGGCCACTCCGAGTGGGCTTGGCAAGCCCACTTCGGATGTGTGCTGGTATACTGCAGCGAGAGGGGAGTCCGCACTCTCTACCGCTGCAGCCGAGGTGGAGTCGTGGAGGAAGAGGAGTGTTGGTATGGCGATGTGCCACTCGCCCTATCCTCCGCGACTCAAACGAGGCCGCACCGTTGATGCGGTGGTGGTGGGGCTGCGGGGGTAGAGGATTGTCGGTATTGCGAGGCGCCGCTCTCCCTACCCTCCGCAGCCGAATCTTGGTTAGCGGCGGAGCCATAGACCAGATCCGCCGCTGGGGTCGGGAAAGCTAGTACTTCTCAGTGCTCGTTTTTCCTGGTCCTATATATATTGTTTGGTTTGGTCCTATATATAGTGAGTGCTCAGCGAATCTGAGGCGACTGATAGCTATCTATCAGTCGCCTCAGATTCGCTGAGCACTCGGTATCCGCCAGTCTGCAGCGTATCGTCGGCCACTAAGCATTGTCGAAGGCTCCCTCTATGTCCAATGATACCAGCACGATCAGGTTTTTGAGCTTCAACTCATTTCTAATACACTGCATCATGTCATAGAGGGAGTCCTCGGTACTATGTTGGGGTAGAAAGCCGTATTGCTTGTGGCTGATGGTCGGTCATAATCCTCCTTTTTTTTTCAATATAGACGTAAAGGGCCATTAAAAAGGAGTATTGAAGACAAAAAAAATATAACAAAATTATTGTAATAGAATAAAACCATTCTATGGCTATAAAAAAAACCACACGAAATAAATACTTACGTATTCAAAAAAATAAATGAATTTGAATTTTTAATCCTTCTGATCAACATTTTTTCAAGTATCTTGCCCAGAACTGGCAGTAGGCCAATAGGTCTATAGGACTTGGGATGCGTGTAGTTCTCCTTTCCTGGCTTTGGTAACGCAACCACCACGGCTTCCTTCCAAAGCTTTGGGAAACATGCCAATTCGAGGCACTTATTCGCCAAAGCCAGGAACAAATCGGTGTTCAGAGTGATGGCAGCAATGCAAATATCTGCTGTTAGTCCATTTATTCCAGGAGCCTTTTTGGGGTTGAAACTAGATGCGGAGCATATCATCTCTTCCTTCGTGAAAGGTGGGTCGCATAGTTCACCTTGCGATCCTACCTTTACTCTGCTCGCTAGCTTCCTAATTTTCCTGTGGTCCGGATTTTCGTCCTCAGTTTCATCCTCTGGATAGAAACTATCCGCTAGGATCCTGGCAGATTCTTTGTTCCCCACGTTGGCACCGTCGCAGATTAAAGGAATCTCCTCCTGCCTTACTCCTGTTATACCAATCACTCTGTATATCCCATCCCACACGGACTCCTTTTCCTGCTTGTTGCAAAATTGTTTCCAACTAGAGGTCTGGGCCCTTTTCATTTCCAACTGGTATTTTTCTTTGCAAGTTATGTATTGCTCGACGACCCATTCTCTTCGAACTGGCGCCGCAAAGGATATTCGACGCTTTTTTCTGGCGACTTCCCTTTTGAGCTCACTGAGTTCTTCAGTCCACCAGGGCAACTCTATCCTCTTCTTACCGCTCAATCTCGGCATGCTGTCTTCACAGGCATCAACTATTGAGTTTTTGTAGTTTTTTATGTGGCTTTCCAATGCCATTTTGGAGTCTATTTCTTTAATTATGCAGCATTTAAATTTTTATTTTGCCAAAACTGAGCTAGTTTCGTATGAAACTCGCTCCAGTTTTCCTTCCTGGTATTATATATTCTAGTTGTTCTTTTGATGTCTGTACCGACAGCCTTGCCGTGTTCGAGCTCAAACAGAATTGCTCTGTGATCCGAACCAGTAACGTTTCCAGGAAGTCTCTAGTTCCCGATTTTTCCTAGAAGGTTCGTCGAGCAGGTAGTTATATCTACGCAGCTGGAAAACCTTCTCCCACCTCTAATGGTGTCGAAGGTGGGCCCAGACCCTCAGTTTAAAATATGCAGCTCCAACTCATCACGTGCGTTGCCATTTCCATCCCTCTGCTATCAGACTCTCGGCTTCCCCACCACGTATTCCAGGAATTTACATCTCCACCCAGTATAAAGTTGCCCGTTCGCAAACCCTCCAGAGCTTTCTTAATCGTGGCCAGGTATGACTTGATGGGTTTGTCACACTCCAGGTAGATCGACACCACACCTATCTCCCAGGCTCCAGTTCTCAACTTGGCGACAACTATGTTCTCCGTGGTGAGATCCGGATACTGGTAGACGCCGATAGTGTCGTCGAACAGAACAATCGCTGCTTTCACCACTTTTTCACTGGACTGATTTATATTACACTGTATGATTTTTGTTCCTGGATAGTGCCGCGTCTTACCAGTGTTATCGATGTAAGGTTCCTGGACCATTGCAAAGGTGGTCTTGCTTTTTGCCGCATGCATAATTAGTTCGGCAGTTGCTAATTCGCTTCTTTGAATGTTTGGTTGGACAACGCTATATTTTTGATTGCCGGTTTGGTGCAAGGTTACTCCTGGGACCATTTTAGCAATACGCTATAGATGATCTTGCCAGGGCATCCCATTTTCTCCTAACCGGGCACTCTACACTAAACGCATTATGGTCACTTCTATCTTGTCTTCCTTTTCTATAATTTACACATGATGGTAGTTCACCCGAGATCCATTCAGTGCACTCTGTCTTGAAATGCGGGCCTCCACAGTGACTACACGCGTCAGCTGTTTGAGTGCAGAGTTTTTTAGTGTGCCCGTATCCCAAGCATTTGGTACATTGGATCAGTGGAGATTGGTCCGCCACTCTCACTCGTTGCAGGTCAACGTGTATAAGCTCTCTTTCCATCATTCGTCCCCATATCTGTGGCGACACTCTCAGAACTACGAGTGGATTTCTCGTCTTTTTCCTATATTTCACTTCCATCCTTTGCTCTTCATCAACCAACCCCTCTAACATCTGCTTGTTTTGATGTTTTATAGCCCTGATAATGTCGCCATCTGTGTTGTAACTCATTACTTCTTTTAATATTAATATCGGGTCTTTGTTTTTTATTTCTTCCACCGTTAAATGGGATCTTTCTTTGCTTATTTTTTCCTGAATCTTTTTAACTTCTTCTCGAGTGCTACATCCTATAATTATTCTTCAATCTCTGGCCTTCCTCACTTTATCAATTTTAAATTCTTCTTCCCTTCCGTTTACTACCTCCCTAATATTTTCTAGTACTTAGTCTCCAGTATCTTTTTCATCTTGTGACGAAATGGCGATTGAGTGAGTCGCAACATATCCCGAAGGTATCCCACTACTCTTCCTGGAAGCTACAATTGCATATTATGTTGTCTTTTCCTCCCTACTTCCTTGTTCCTTAAGTACGTTTCTCAAGTTTTCCATCTCTTTCTTATTTTCCTCGAGCATTTTGCTATGTTGCTCTATCTTTTTTATTAGGCTATCTTCTACTTCTTTCCTACTTTCATCCTGCCTCTCCGATCTCTCTCCCACTTTACTCTGTTCCTCCTGTTTTTTGTTTCCTGCTCCCCGTTTTCTTTTCATCTCTGCCTCCTTAACTAATTGATATAACCTATCTATCTTTTGTGTTACCTCAAGTTTAATGTCTGTTTTTAGATTTCTTGAGTTGCTTAGGTGCAATTTTGCCTTGTGCAGACATGCCCTCGTTTCAGTTACTCTATCTGTATATTTTTCTATTGCTTTTTCGGGTGGGTTCTCTGGTTTTTCAGTTGACGATCTACTTGTGGAAAGATCCGTCGCCTGCTTTGTACGAGCCGCTGAGCGTAATTTCAATTCCTTTCCTTGAAATCCTGGTTCCTTGTCCTTTGTCCCCGTCTCCCATTCTCCAATACTCCTTCTTACGCTCTTCTGGGTTTCATTTTTTGGAGATGGGCCTGTCATCTCCCACATTTGGAGAACATCTCTTCTTGTCAATCTCTTGCCTCTTTTTGGCGGGGGTTCGGATTCCAAACATTGTCAGGGGAGAACAAGCGTCAGACCGTTTAATAAAATATAAAATAAAAACGAAGCAAAATAAAATAAATAAAATTGTACAAAAGTAAAATAAACAAAATGTCCTAAAATAACGGTGTTGGAAATATCCAAACCCACGGTAACACAGGTATGTGTGCGGTCAAATTTAACAATAATAGAACAAGAATAAAGCAAAATGACTTTTTTTTAACTCTACGTAGAGTTTCTTACTGCATTTTTATGACTTAAAAGGTTGTCCTCTATATAATTCTAATACAATGGCAAGTCTTACTTATCTGAGAGGAAATACTCATAAGTCGCACCTATTTCACACAATTGTCTCTATATAGAGTATTTTTATTTCTTAGATAGAACGTCAAAGATATATTCTACCTTATTCCGAAAATCCGGTGGAAATCGTTGCAGTCCTTCAAAAGATATAGCGGTTATAACTTTTTTACAAAATGGCTAACCAAAATAGCCGCCAGTCTCTATAATTATCATATGGTAAGATAAAGGATCTTATGCGATCACGTGTGTCGAAAACCGCATCAAAATTTACCCAAGACTTTCAGAGATACGTCAGATCAAAACTTTCCAATATGGCGACTAAAATGGCGACCAAAATTTAAATTATTGGTAACTTTGGTTAGGTTAGGTTAGGTTAGGTTATGTTTTTTTTTATTCTAGTTCCCCTAACATGGAGATCAGGGACTTTTTTCATCTTTTTATTTTTATTTCTTTATTTATATCTTTTCTAATTTTTATTTTATCTTTTTGCTTTTTTCTTTTTTACTTGTTTTTAACTTACATTCTATTACCGTTTTTAAATTTAGTTTACAGGTGTCTTACATTACTACATTCATCTTTATTACTATATCTTAATCTACTTTTATTCTTAGATTTACATTTAGCTCTTAGTTTCTGATGCAGTTCTTATTTCTATTTTAATATATCTTACATCGTTATTAATATAATATTACTTTTTATATTTGTTACTATTTCTTAATCTATTTTTATTTTTGCTATTTTTACGGGGCTGTTAACATTATATACCTATATATAATTTACAGTTTCCCTTTTTATACTCTTATTTGTTCTTTTGTATCACCTTATTAGCTATAGTTTTACAGTACTTTAGGAACCTACTTCTAACATATTTATTTCTTATTATTTTACATATATTTTCTTTACTAATTTTTATTGCTAATTCTATTTCTATGTCATTTCTATGTTTGCTATAGACAGGACATTCTGTAATAATGTGTATTACACTTTCTTCCTTCATCGGATCACAGACACATGCCGGGCTCTCTTTACATTTGAATCGATGCAAATATTCTGAGAACCCGCCATGTCCTGTCATCACTTGCACCGTTAGCGAGTCCATGTGTATTTTCCTTATTATAGGATAGGCGCTTAAGGCGTCTGGGAAGAAGGGTTAGGTTAGGTTAGGTTAGGTTCCCCCCCAAACGGGTTCCCGCCTTGTCGTGGCGGGGGGGCTTAGTAGCCGTGGCTTGGTCGCCCGCGGTGAACAAAGAGGAACCCACGTGGCTGGCCCGAGGTGAAGGGCCGGCCCGAGGTGGCCACTCCGAGTGAGCCCACTTCGGATGTGTGCAGGTGGACTGCAGCGAGACTGCACCCTCCACCACTGCAGCCGAGGTGGAGTCGCGGAGGAAGAGGAGTGTTGGTATGGCGATGCGCCACTCGCCCTATCCTCCGCGACTCAAACAGATGGAACAATCTTCTGTTTTGGTCGAGCCACCGGGGCTACCTTTTTTGGTGAGATTTGTGTTGTAGTTTCCACATCTATTTTTCCCATTTCCCACTCACCAATACTTTTCCTCACGCTAGGGACTTGCAACGCACTATCGTTTTTAGGAGAAGGCCCAGCCTTCTCTCTCCTGCTTGGAGATCCCGGAGGACTCGTGTCCCTGGCACTATCCTCAGTCTTTTTAACGGGCGTACGAATGCCGAACATTTTCAGGGGAACACGTCTTGGGTCTCAATAACCAATAAAAACAAGTTATATAAACAAAAATAAAACAAAATAAAATAAGACAAAGTAAAATAAAATAAAACAAGCAACAATACACAACAATTAATAAAGTCAAATTATAATAAATTTTTAGGTTTGTAAAAGTTATAAAATCTTTTTTGAAAATTTTTTGAAAATTTTTGGAGGTTTTAAAGGTTGTTAAGTTGCAGTATTTAATTTCCCCAATCGGCAAAACCACACAAATACCGAGTCACAGTAATATTATTATAAAAAATTTTTTGCTCTATGTAGAGTCTCAACTCTATCTTCGTTAATATGTCACTACGTATACACGTAAAATACAATATAAATGTTGCAACTATAATTTCTAGAAATTTAACTTTAATAATCTATAATAACTCTACCTAGAGTCTGTCTATATATCTCTTAGTATATATTTAAAATTGATTTTGATTTGAGAAAAAATTTTTTCTTGCTATACAGAGAGCTTCTCTATTTTCTATCCTTAATCTTATAAACGGCACATCAAATTATATATTACACTTATCACACTTAATTCTAATTATATTTTGGTCTGGCACAAAAACAAAAATTTTTTTACAAGGCTCTATGTAGAGTCAGTCTAAGACTAAATTACTAGATCTATTTTTATAAAATTATTTACAAAAAACCCCGTCAAAATCGGATCATGGTTACTTAATAGTTACAATTTTAAATTTTTTCATCCCCCAGAGTCTAAGTCCAGAAGTCAAGTTAGGGGTAGGGGGTTGAAATTTGGTCAAAATGATCCGGTGGGGGCCGAAGACTATCCGTTAGCTGGATAGTGTGGGGGAGGTGACGGGGGGGGGGACCCCGAAAAAATGTCAAAATTGAGCTAGGAGGCTCCGTTTTCCTGAAAACTGAAAACACAGTTATCGTGCAGTTTTCAGAACCTCCCAGCCCATACAAATAAATTCGTATCTCTGAAAGTACTTGCTCTAAAATTCTGAAAAAATATGTTTTGAGTAGCTTATTAAATACGGGATATTATAGTAATTTTGACAAAATTTTTTGTTGGAATTTTTTGGAAATTTTTAATTTTGAAAAATGACATAAAAACCAAGAACCGCAAAAAGAGCCTAATCCGAAAATTAACTATAGGAAAATTTTGAAAAAATTTGGGTTAATAGAATTAAGTATTTTCTACCTTTATGAATTTTTTCAGATTTTTCAGGCGCACTTTCAGGACACCACGTGGTTTAGCTTAATAATAAAAAGTCTCTTAAAATTATTTTATTTGCACTCCAAATTTCAAAATTTTGGTGTCTTCTTGTAGGTCTTGAAATGCTCTTTCATATGACGTCAAAAAACATATATGCCCTCACTGAAAATTAAAAGTTTTTACTTTTAAATTTTTTGACTGAAATTCGGTAACTTCACAGCGTCGTGTCTTCTTTGTTTCTTGACCAAATTTTTTGGGCAAGGTGTCAAACGATTTGTCTTGCCGTCTTCTTTATAAAACCGTCGTCAAATTCAGCCGCACACCTTCAGGTCTTAAAACACGTGGCCACGTGGTTTTTTAATTTTGGTAATATTTCCGTGCGCGAAGGTCGAAAAATTTTTCTGATTGCTCAAAAAGTTTGAGCTAATCAGGGCGCTTCTAACGACACTAAAAAACCACTATGTTGTTGATTTAGTTTAGGCAGCGTTTAACTTTTAAGTTTTTGAGGTTAGGAAAAAATGGTTTTTCCGTGTAAACTTTTTATTTTCCGCACTTTTTCCACCTTTTCACTTATCACTATGTTTGTCTCATTGAGACGAATCGGTTAGCGGTCGGAAAGCGGTTTAAAAAAATGCTGCGTTCGGGACGGCGTTTGGAGCGCAACTGGTTAGGTTAGGTTAGGTTAGGTTAGGTTCGCATTGGGCGCTTAAGCGCATTGACAGGGAACTACTCGAGGAAGCTGCCGTAGTCCAGTCCTGGATCTGGGAGTCGGCAACGGACGGTACCGTCGACGTCGAAGCAGTGGCGCTATGGTTTCGCGGGGCGATGACGCAGATCTGTGACGCGTCCATGCCCCGTGTCCGCCAACGGTCCGCAAGGCACCAGGTGTACTGGTGGACCGCCGAGATCACGCAATTGCGCATAGCGTGCGTTGCGGCCCGACGCCGGTACACCCGATACCGGAGACGGCGTCGACGGGATTCCGCCGAGGAGGACGCGCTGTATGAGGTGTACCGCGCGTCTAAGGAGACTCTGTGGCTGGCCATCGGCGACTCGAAGTCGCGTGCCAGGGAGGAGCTGCTGGGGTCCCTAGATCGGGATCCGAGGGGGCGCCCCTACCGTTGGGTACGGGGCAAGTTGCGTTCCTGGGCGCCTCCACTAACGAAAACAATGCAACCCCAGTTGCTAGAGACGGTGGTATCAGTTCTCTTCCCTGAACGAGTGGGACACGTTCCCCCGGCGATGGCTTCGCCCTCAGCCACAGACTCTCCAGAGGAGGAGAGCACCGATGTCCCCAAGGTGACGCAAGCAGAGATGAGAGCGGCCATGGCGCGACTTCGGGCCAAGAATACAGCGCCCGGACCCGACGGAGTTCCTGGTCGAGCTCTCGTCCTGGCTCTGAAGGAGCTGGAGCCCCAGCTGAGGGGGCTCTTCACGGCATGTCTCGAGCAGGGTCAGCTTCCCAGTGTGTGGAAGGAGGGAAGGCTGGTCCTACTCAGGAAGGAGGGGCGCCCCGCGGACTCACCGTCCGCGTACCGGCCCATAGTGCTGCTCGACGAGGCGGGCAAACTTCTTGAGCGTATCATCGCAGATCGCCTCGTCAGCCACTTGTGCAGAGTGGGGCCAGACCTGGACGAGAACCAGTTTGGTTTTCGTCGCGGGCGCTCCACCATAGACGCTATTACGCGCGTGAGGGCCCTGGCGGAGGAGACAGTATCCCGGGGTGGGGTGGTGCTGGCGGTGTCATTAGACATCTCCAACGCCTTCAACACCCTACCCTGGAGTTGTATTCGGGAGGCGCTTAATTACCATCGCGTGCCTCCCTACCTCCGCCGCACAATAGGGGCCTACCTTGAGGAGAGATGCGTCACGTATTGGGGACGTGACAGCGCTGATCGACGCGTCATGTCGTGCGGTGTTCCGCAGGGATCGGTCTTGGGACCGCTCCTGTGGAACATCGGCTACGACTGGGTGCTGAGAGGTGAGCTCCCGTCGGGCGCTGACTTGACCTGTTATGCGGACGACACGCTCGTCACTGCCCGGGGGAGCTCGCACAGGGAAGCAGCGTTGGTTGCCACGGCTGCGGTTTCACAAGTGGTGAACCGCATCCGGTGCCTGGGCCTGGAGGCGGCCCTTAACAAGTCGGAGGCCATGGTGTTTCATGGCCTTCGACGCGCGCCGCCACCGGGATCGCACATCGTGGTCGGCGGGGCCCGGATAGCTGTCGAGTCCACCATGAAGTACCTGGGATTGGTGCTCGACAGCCGATGGGAATTTGGGCCCCACTTCCGGCGGCTGGCGCCCAAGCTGATGCGTGCAGCTGGCGCAATTTCAACGCTGCTTCCCAACTTGGGGGGCCCGAGCGCTGCCTGTAGGCGGTTGTACGTGGGAATCGTGCGGTCCATGGCCCTGTATGGGGCCCCTGTATGGCGGCTTGCGTCCTGGCCGGATCCCCGCCCTGGGACCTAGAGGCGAAAGTACTCGCGTCACTATATCGATGGCGCGAGGAAGAGCGGGGACGGGGCTCGAGGCCGGTGCAGCGACAGATCGCGCTGCGCCGAGAGGAGCTCCGTCAGGTCTTGGTGGCGGAATGGCGGCAAAGGCTTCTGCGCCCTACCGCCGGCCTCGCTATCGTCGAGGCGATCCGGCCAGTACTCGACGACTGGCTCGGGAGAAGGCACGGCTCCCTGTCGTTTAGGGTGACGCAGATGCTGTCGGGGCACGGCTGCTTTGGCAAGTACCTGTGCCGCATAGACAGGGAGCCGGACGCTCGGTGCCACCACTGCGTCCATTGCGGAGAGGACACGGCGCAACACACGCTCGCCGAGTGTGTAGCTTGGGAGGAGCAGCGCCGTGTCCTCACAAATGTAGTAGGAGGCGATTTGTCGCTGTCGGCCTTGGTGCGGAGTATGGTCGGTAGCGCAGAATCATGGGATGCAGTGGTGTCCTTCTGTGAGGACGTGATGTCGCAGAAGGAAACTGCGGAACGGGAGAGGGAGATCTCGACTCCCTTCCCTGGCCGCAGAAGGCGCACGGGGCGCAGGAGAAGGGCGGACAACGCCCTTTTCCAGCCCCCATGAATAAGTCCAGGGGCGAGGGACTAGGGGGAAGCCCCCGCCCCCTATTCGATAGACCCGAGGCGGAGGCACGCGTGGGTGTCGGCGCGTGCCTCTGAGGTGATACAGGGGGTAGTTGAACACCTCACTACCCCGTGCAGGAGACGAGGCCCGTACAGACCGGACCAGCACTAGTGTGGGGCTGCGGAAGAATTTGGATTCCCGCGGCCCCGCGCGTGCACGTGCGAGGAGACACCGGGGTGGTTTTAGCCGGTAAGAGTCCGGCACACCCCTCCGCCTGTCCCCAGGCAGAGGCAGTCCATGAGGATTTCCCCCCCGTAAAAAAAAAAAAGGTTAGGTTAGGTTAGGTGTTTTTTTTTTTCTATTTCCCCTGACATGGGAGATCAGGGAACTTGTGCTCTTTTTTGTTTATTCGTCAATGTTCTTTTTGACTTTTATTTATTTTTGTTTGTATTTGATTACATTATTTTATTTCTTATCTCTATCCCTTATTGCTATACATATTGCTTTACATATTTTCCTACCACCACATTGCGGTGATTTCCTTTTAATTTTACTTATGACAGTATCCTATATAGTTTTATTTTCTTACTTGCTAAGTATCTCTAATGTATATAATTCTATACTTATTTACTTTTCGTATCGCTAACTTACATCTACTACATTATATTTTTGTTCCTTTTTTAGCTTATTACAATTTAAATGGAAATTACTCTATATGTACTACATATAGTTTAAAATTCCTTTTATTATTACTATTTTATTATTTACTTATTACAATTTTCTTTATTTATTAATTTCTATTTATTTTGGGACTTGCGTTATAAATTCTTACATACATATTCAAGTTCCCTTTATTATCTACTTATTTCTATCTATAGCTATTTTCGCGATACGCTTACAATATTTTATAAATTTGCCTCTATTTACTTTGTCTTTCATTATTACATGTATTTCCTCTCCATTTATTTTTATTTTAGCTTCCAATTCTAACTCTTTTCTCATTCTATAATTTATGGGGCACTCTGCAATGAGGTGAATTATGGTCTCTACCTGTTCCCTATCACAAGTGCATGTGGGGCTCTCCTTGCATTTAAAACGGTGCAGATACTCAGAGAACCCCCCCATGTCCTGTTAGTACCTGCGTCAAGAGTGGGTCTATTTCGATTTTTCTTACTATGGGGTAAGCACTGAGAGCGTCCGGAAAGAAGATCTTGGTGGTGGCGGCCGTAGTTGCTTCTCTATATCTCCTGTTCCATTCGCCAAGCGAGTCCGTCCGGATTTGTCGCTTGACGAATGAAATCGGACATTTGTCATAAAACGGTTTTGTTTTGATCCTCAGTGCGGATTCCTTTGCTAAGATGTCAGCCCTTTCATTTCCCTCCACCCCTACGTGAGCTCTGACCCAATGCAGAGCAATTGATTTTCCTTGATCTTTCAATTTACTTATATTTTTCCTTGCCCTGACCGCCAAGGGGTGGAGGGAGTCGCCCCGGGTGATGGTCTCCAGGGCCAATCTGGAATCACTATATATGTTGCAACTTCGTGCAGAGGACAGAACCGCATATTTGGTAGCCTCAAGCAGGGCCAACAGTTCCGCCTGGTAAACGGTACAAAAGTAGTCCAATTTGAGTTTTTTCGTACTTGTTTCGGCAGCGCTGTCCCAAATGGACAGCGCCGCACCCACTTTTCCCTCGATCTTACTACCATCAGTAAAAATACTGAGTTTGGTGTTGTTTGTTTGAACCACTTGTGCACCGTCACCTAGACATATGAACTTCGGCCCCACCTGGTCCGCAGGATGCGGCAAATTTATATAAGCTTCCGTTACCTCAAGATCCCGGTCACCCAACACCTCCTTGGAATGTCCTTTTTTAATTTCATATAGTAATGCTGCCTCCTGGATCCTTAAATCCAGGGGGGAGCAATCCAGCCAGGAGGAGGGCTGAGTTCAACGAGACAGTTTTGTAGGCTTTAACTATCTTCTGCACGAAGCCGCGCTGCACCGAGTTTAACAATTTTTTCGTTTGCACCTTTTTTGGTCGCCGGTGCCCAAACGCTCGCCGCATAAAGAATTACCGGCTCTACCACCGCCAAGTATATGGTCCTCACTATCTCCGAATTGAGACCCCAGTTGATTTTAGCGGCCCTCGAAAGTTGGCCATACATTATCTGGGCCTTCCTACATACATTTTTTATGTGAGTATTAAATGTTAACTTTTCGTCGATGGTCAGACCAAGTATTTTAATCTCTCGGGAGTAAATTATTGCCTCCCCGCTCATGGTAAGAGCTGGTGAGTCATACTTAAGTTTGTTGGTAAAAAGTATTGCCTTAGTTTTTTGTGGCGCAAAACGTAGTTTATTTTTGACTCCCCAGCTCCATACATGCCCGAGGACAGCATTAGTTCGTCTCTGTACTTCCCGCGCCGTGGCTCCGGAGACAATGAGGACCACATCATCCGCGAACGCCTGACAGTGCTCCCCCTTCAACCCTACTTCTTTTAATAATGGATCTAAAAGGATGTTCCATAGGGTGGGACCACCGATTGAGCCCTGCACGCACCCCTTTGTCGTGTTTTTTAACCATTCTGCTCCAGCAAACCTGACGCGTACTGTTCTATCCTCAAGATAGCTATCTATCAGTCGCCTCAGATTCGCTGGGCACCCGGTCTCTGCCAGTCTGCAGCGTATTGCCGGCCACCAAGCGTTGTCGAAGGCTCCCTCTATGTCCAATGACACCAGCACGATCAGTTTTTTGAGTTTCAACTCATTTCTGATGTACTGCATCATGTCATAGAGGGAGTCCTCGGTACTACGTTGGGGTAGAAAGCCGTATTGCTTGTGGCTGATGTTCGGCGTGGTGTACCATCTGATCCTCCTGATCAGCATTTTCTCTAATATCTTGCCTAGAACTGGCAGTAGGCCAATTGGTCTATAGGACTTGGGATGCGTGTAGTTCTCTTTTCCCGGCTTTGGTAGCGCGACCACTACAGCTTCCTTCCAGAGCTTTGGGAAGCATGCCAATTCGAGGCACTTATTCGCCAAAGCCAGGAACAAATCGATGTTCAGAGTGATGGCAGCATTGCAGATATCTGCTGTTAGACCATCTATTCCAGGAGCCTTCTTGGGGTTGAAACTTAATGCTGACCATATCAATTCTTCCTTCGTGAAGGGTGGGTCGCATAGTTCACTTTGCGGTTCTATGTTTACCCTTACCGCTAGCTCTCTTATCTTTCTGTGGTCAGCATTATCGTTCTGAGTTTCATCCTCCGGATAGAAACTATCCGCTAGGATCCTGGCAGATTCTTTGCTCCCCACGTTCAAGCCGTCGCAGATTAAAGGGATCTCCACCTGCCTTACTTCTGTTCTGCCAATCACCCTGTATATCCCATCCCACACGGACTCCTTTTCCTGCTTACTGCAAAAGTTTTTCCAACTGGAGGTCTGGGCCCTTTTCATCTCCAGCTGATATTTTTCTTTACATGATAAGTATTGCTCGACGACCCATTCCCTCCAAACTGGCGCGGCGTAGGATATACGTCGTTTCCTTCTGGCAACTTCCCTTTTGAGCTCACTGAGCTCTTCGGTCCACCATGGCAACTCTATTCTCTTTTTACCGCTCAATCTCGGCATGCTGTCTTCACATGCATCAACTATTGCGTTTGTGTAGTTTTTTATACTATTTTCTATTTCCATTTTGTTGTCTATTGCTTTTATCGATGCGACATCCAGATTTTTGTTTTGCCAAAGCTGGGCTAGTTTCGTATGAAACTCGCTCCAGTTTGCCTTTCTGGTATTATATTTTCTTGTTGTTCTTTTGATGTCTGTGCCGACAGCCTTGCCGAGATCGAGCTCGAACAGAATTGTCATGTGATCCGAACCGGTAACGTCCCCAGAAAGTCTCCAGTTCCCAATTTTTCCGAGTAGGTCCGTCGAGCAGGTCGTTATATCGACACAGCTGGAGAACCTTCTTCCGCCTCTAATGGTGTCGAAGGTGGGCCCAGGCCCTCGGTTCAAAATATGCAGCTCCAACTCGTCAAGTATGTCCATCATTTCAAACCCTCTTGCATTTGAATCTCGACTCCCCCCACCAGGTGCTCCAGGCATTTACATCTCCGGCTAATATCACGTTGTTCGTCCGCAAACCTTCAAGGGCTTTTTTAATCATGGTCCGGTATGGCTCGATGGGTTTGTCGCACTCCAGGTAGATCGACACCACCCCTATCTCCCAGGCTCCAGTTCTCAACTTGGCGACTGCTACGTTCTCCGTTGTGAGATCCGGATACTGGGAGACGTCAATGGTGTCGTCGAGCACAATAATGGCTGCCTTTGCTACTTTTTCAATCGGCTGAATTACATTATATTGAATTATTTTTGTGCCTGAATAATGCCGCATCTTACCTATATTACCAATATACGGTTCCTGGACCATAGCAAAGGTGGTCTTGCTTTTTGCCGCGTGCATAATTAGTTCGGAAGTTGCTAATTCGCTTCTTTGGAGATTTGCTTGAACAACGCGATATCTCTGATTACCGGCTTGGTGCTCAGTTACTCCTGGGACCACTTTAGCAATATGCTATAGATGACCTTGCCAGGGCATCCCATTTTCTCCTAACCGGGCAATCTGCACTGAATGCGTTGTGGTCACTCCTGTCCTGTTTGCCTTTTCTACAATTTACGCATGATGGTGGTTCACCCGAGAGCCATTCAGTGCACTCCATCCTGAGGTGCGGGCCTCCACAGTGACTGCATGCGTCGACTGTTTCGCTGCAGAGTTTTTTAGTATGCCCGTAGCCCAGGCATTTCGTACACTGGATCAGCGGAGATTGGTCAGTCACTCGCACTCGTTGCAGGTCGATGTGTATGAGTTCTCTTTCAATCATACGTCCCCATACCTGTGAAGACACTCTCAGGACTACATGGGAGGTGAGTGGATTTCTCGTCCTTCTTCTATACTTTACTTCCATCCTTTGCTCTTCGTCAACCAACCCCTCTAATATCTGTTTGTTCTGTTGTTTTATAGCCCTGATGATGTCGTCATCTGTGTTGTAACTCATCACGTCTTTGATTATGACCATTGGATCCTTGTTTTTTATTTCTTCTAACGTTAAATTGGATCCTTCTTTGATTCTTTCCTGATCTTTTTTAATTATCTCGAGTGCTCATCCTATAATTATTTTTCGATCTCTGGCCTTCCTTACTTTGTCAATTTTAAGTCCTTCTTCCCTTGCGTTTACTACTTTCCTGATCCTTTCTAGCACTTGGTCTCCGGTATCTTTTTCATCTTGTGACGAAATGGCAATTGAATGAGTTGCAACATATCCTGATGGTATTGCACTACTCTTTCTGGCGGCCACACTTGCATATGTTGTTTTTTCTTCCCTATTTCCTTGTTCCTTGATAACGTTTCTCAAATTTTCCATCTCTTTCTTATTTTCTTCAAGCAATTTACTATGTTGTTCTATCTTTTTTATTAGGTTATCTTCTGCTTCTTTCCTGTTTTCATCTTGCCTCTCCGATCTCTCCTCCACTTTACTATGTTCATCCTGATTTTTGTTTCCTATTACCATTTTTCTTTCCATCTCTGCTTCCTTTACTAGTTGATATAGTCTATCTATCCTTTGCGTTACCTCATGTTTAATGTCATTTTTTAAGTTTCTTGAATTGTTAAGGTGCAGTTTTGCCTTGTGCAAACATGCTCTTGCCTCAGTCACTCTATCTGCATATTTTTCAGCTACTTTTTCGGGTGGGTTCTCTATTTTTTCAATTGATGCCCTACTTGTAGAAGGAGCCATCACCTGCTTTGGGCGGGCCACTGGGGGCATCTTCAATTCCTTTCCTTGAGATCCTAATTCCGAGTCCTTAGTCCCCGTCTCCCATTCTCCAAACCCCATTTGGAGAACGTCTCTCCTTGTCACTTTCTTGTGCCTTTTTGGAAGGGGTTCGGATTCCAAGCATTTTCAGGGGAAAACGTCAGATAATTTAATAAAATAATAAAATTTGTATAAAGAAGTAAAATCTAATAAAAGTAAAAATATAATAAATAAAATATATGTCCTAGACTAACGGTGTAGGAAATGTCCAAACCCACCGTGACACAGGTATATGTGCAGTCAAAGGTCAAATAATAAATTTTAACACTAAGTCAACCTAGAGTTTAAATAAATCTTTCACTCTATGTAGAGTTCCTCACTCAGTTTGCACACCCTGCAAGGTTTTTATCTATATATTTTAAAAGAAATAACAAATTCTCACTTATTTGAGAGGAAATACACATAGATTGCACACTTGTCTCTATGTAGAGTTATTATGCGTAAAGTCAAAGATAAACTCTATCTTATCCCGAAAGTCCGACCGAAATCGTTGCAGTCGTTCAGAAGATATAGCGGTTAAAATAATTCCCAAAATGGCTAACCAAAATGGCCGCCAAGTCTCTATTTTTATTAGATCCTATGACAGAAGATCTTAGGCTATCGCGTATGTCGAAAACCGCATCGAAATCCGCTCAAAACTTCCGGAGATATGTCAGTTTTAAAATTTTCAATATGGCGACCAAAATGGCGACCAAAATTTAAATTATTAATAACTTGGTCAGTTTTCGTCACAGAGTCGCGCGGTTTGGGTTGCCACAAAAAGCACTCCCTCGACCTTATATTTTGGTCTTGAGGGAGGCTTTACTTCGCAATTTGATGTAGTGCGTAATTTCGTAGTTATAGGATAGACTATGATAGGGCAATAATAACGCCCAAAACCGGACCTCGCTACGACTTCTAGAAACGGAGTTATTTCAGTTTTAAAGTTTCCAAAATGGCCGCCAGTCCAGACAGCAAACGGCTATCTTGGGCTTCTTTACCGTACCGATTTGGCCCGTGTTTGGGCTCGTTTGAAAGGTATCGGTGTCACGATATTAACTGAGCAAATTTTTTGGCGTTTAAAGCCCCCTTTAATAATAGTTTTAACAATAAACGTATAATTTTTTATAAAATTTTGGTTTTTTCGGCCAAATTCAGTCCTAAAAATCTACAAAAATTCCCATATGTTGTTCTCAGTATCCTTTCTATGTATATATTTTTTAAAAATTTTTAACACGTAATAAAAGGTAACATATGTAAAATTTAATAATTTAAAAAATTTTAACTTAAAACTGGTTGTTAGAAAAATCTGAATTTTTACATATACCTTAACTATATACCTCTTAACACTATTTCGTTATAAATCTAGGGGTTCTCAAATTAATTTATGAGTAATTTAATTTACAATTTTTTCCAAAGATTAAAAGTTCATTATTTCTTCAACCACTTAACTTATAATAGTTCCAAAAACTGCTCCCGGCTCCTCTCCACGTCTACTAACAGAATGCGACTTCAAAAATAGCCGCACAATTCTGCATCACAGAACACGTGCCCACGTGGTACTTGTTTTTTTGCAATTTTCTCCGAAAGTATAACTGATAGAAATCTCAAATTTTGCACTTATATAGAGACCACTGATGGCTTCAAATCCGCACTATAAAAAAAGGGGGGTCTTCACTTTAGTTTTTAAATTATTTAATTATCAAATTTTGCAAAAATTTAAAAGTGCAATAACTCTTGAACCACTTAACTTATAAAAAATTGGAAAACTGCTCCAGGCTCTGCTCCGTGTTAGCTACTCGAAACCGACTTCAAAAGTAGCCGCACGATACTGCGTCACAAAACACGTGCCCACGTGGCACTTGTTTTTTTACGTTTTTCTCCGAAACTATCACTCAGAAAAATCTAAAATTTTGCACATATATAGAGGTCAATAATACCTTCTAAACCACACTCTAAAAAGTTAGGGTAATAGCGCTTAATAACGCAGCGTTTCAATTTAAAGATTTTAAAATTTTCAAATTTCACTTTTTTTGACAATATC
Source organism: Parnassius apollo (assembly GCA_907164705.1). Classification (NCBI taxonomy): domain Eukaryota; kingdom Metazoa; phylum Arthropoda; class Insecta; order Lepidoptera; family Papilionidae; genus Parnassius; species Parnassius apollo. The sequence goes on from CAJQZP010001029.1 coordinate 465,782, forward strand.
TTTGTCACTTTCACTCCGATTTTCAAACTGTTTTCACTGGTAAAAGCCGCGAGTGAAGACGCGTCTTTTGATGTATTAAACACAAAAATCGGATAAGAAAAACCTATTTTTACTTATTTAAGTACGGAGCAACACAGAAACGTGGCGTTCGGATCGGCCGTTGAAACCGGACTGGTTAGGTTAGGTTAGGTTAGGTTAGGTTAGGTTAGGTTAGGTTAGGTTAGGTTAGGTTAGGTTACGGCATGTCTCGAGCAGGGTCAGCTTCCAAGTGTGTGGAAGGAGGGAAGGCTGGTCCTGCTCAGGAAGGAGGGGCGCCCCGCGGACTCACCGTCCGCGTACCGGCCCATAGTGCTGCTCGACGAGGCGGGCAAACTTCTTGAGCGTATCATCGCAGATCGCCTCGTCAGCCACTTGTGCAGAGTGGGGCCAGACCTGGACGAGAACCAGTTTGGTTTTCGTCGCGGGCGCTCCACCATAGACGCTATTACGCGCGTGAGGGCCCTGGCGGAGGAGACAGTATCCCGGGGTGGGGTGGTGCTGGCGGTGTCATTAGACATCTCCAACGCCTTCAACACCCTACCCTGGAGTTGTATTCGGGAGGCGCTTAATTACCATCGCGTGCCTCCCTACCTCCGCCGCACAATAGGGGCCTACCTTGAGGAGAGATGCGTCACGTATTGGGGACGTGACAGCGCTGGTCGACGCGTCATGTCATGCGGTGTTCCGCAGGGATCGGTCTTGGGACCGCTCCTGTGGAACATCGGCTACGACTGGGTGCTGAGAGGTGAGCTCCCGTCGGGCGCTGACTTGACCTGTTATGCGGACGACACGCTCGTCACTGCCCGGGGGGAGCTCGCACAGGGAAGCAGCGTTGGTTGCCACGGCTGCGGTTTCACAAGTGGTGAACCGCATCCGGTGCCTGGGCCTGGAGGTGGCCCTTAACAAGTCGGAGGCCATGGTGTTTCATGGCCTTCGACGCGCGCCGCCACCGGGATCGCACATCGTGGTCGGCGGGGCCCGGATCGCTGTCGAGTCCACCATGAAGTCCCTGGGATTGGTGCTCGACAGCCGATGGGAATTTGGGCCCCACTTCCGGCAGCTGGCGCCCAAGCTGATGCGTGCAGCTGGTGCACTTTCAACGCTGCTTCCCAACTTGGGGGGGCCCGAGCGCTGCCTGTAGGCGGTTGTACGTGGGAATCGTGCGGTCCATGGCCCTGTATGGGGCCCCTGTATGGGCGATGGACATGACGGCCAGCACTCTCGCCATTCTGCGCAAACCGCAGAGGGCGATGGCCGTCAGAGTCACCCGCGGGTATCGCACGATTTCCTACGAGGCGGCTTGCGTCCTGGCCGGATCCCCGCCCTGGGACCTAGAGGCGAAAGTACTCGCGTCACTATATCGATGGCGCGAGGAAGAGCGGGGACGGGGCTCGAGGCCGGTGCAGCGACAGATCGCGCTGCGCCGAGAGGAGCTCCGTCAGGTCTTGGTGGCGGAATGGCGGCAAAGGCTTCTGCGCCCTACCGCCGGCCTCGCTATCGTCGAGGCGATCCGGCCAGTACTCGACGACTGGCTCGGGAGAAGGCACGGCTCCCTGTCGTTTAGGGTGACGCAGATGCTGTCGGGGCACGGCTGCTTTGGCAAGTACCTGTGCCGCATAGACAGGGAGCCGGACGCTCGGTGCCACCACTGCGTCCATTGCGGAGAGGACACGGCGCAACACACGCTCGCCGAGTGTGTAGCTTGGGAGGAGCAGCGCCGTGTCCTCACAAATGTAGTAGGAGGCGATTTGTCGCTGTCGGCCTTGGTGCGGAGTATGGTCGGTAGCGCAGAATCATGGGATGCAGTGCTGTCCTTCTGTGAGGACGTGATGTCGCAGAAGGAAACTGCGGAACGGGAGAGGGAGATCTCGACTCCCTTCCCTGGCCGCAGAAGGCGCACCGGGCGCAGGAGAAGGGCGGACAACGCCCTTTTCCAGCCCCCATGAATAAGTCCAGGGGCGCGGGACTAGGGGAAGCCCCCGCCCCCCTATTCGATAGACCCGAGGCGGAGGCACGCGTGGGTGTCGGCGCGTGCCTCTGAGGTGATACAGGGGGTAGTTGAACACCTCACTACCCCGTGCAGGAGACGAGGCCCGTACAGACCGGACCAGCACTAGTGTGGGGCTGCGGAAGAATTTGGATTCCCGCGGCCCCGCGCGTGCACGTGCGAGGAGACACCGGGGTGGTTTTAGCCGGTAAGAGTCCGGCACACCCCTCCGCCTGTCCCCAGGCAGAGGCAGTCCATGAGGATTTCCCCCCCGTAAAAAAAAAAAAAAAAAAGGTTAGGTTAGGTTAGGTTAGGTTAGGTTAGGTTAGGTTAGGTTAGGTTTTTTTTTTTTTTTTCTAGTTCCCCTGACATGAAGAGATCAGGGACTTTTTTCATCATTGTGGTGTTTCTTTTTTTTTCAACTTTTGTGTTTTTTATCTTTTATTTATTTATAATTAGGTTACAGTATTCTTTTCTTATAAGCTATTAATTCTAAGTTCTATTCTACTCTATTTACTATTCATTTTTATGGGACTGTTTACATTGTATACTTTTGTATATTATGTTACAGTTTCCTTTTTTCTTTCCTATTTATTCTTATTAACTACTTTACTTGCTATATGCTTACAATATTTTAAAAACTTATTTCTAATATGCTTATTTTCTATAATTTCATGTATATTTTCATTACTTATTTTTACATCTAAATTTATTTCTATATCATACCTTTCTCTACTATAAATTGGACATTCTATTAGTAAATGTATTATGTTCTCATTTTTAGTTGGATCACAGGCACATGCGGGACTCTCTTTACACTTAAATCTATGTAAGTATTCAGAGAATCGCTAATTTTTCTGCTCTCTCATTTCCCTCCAACCCAGCGTGAGCTTTCACCCAAAAAAAGGTTAGTTGTTTTTCTTTGTCTGTTTATTTTGACTATATTGTTTCTTGCTTCAACCGCTAGGGGATGGAGGGAAACGTCTTGGACAATCGTTTGGAGAGCAGATTTTGAGTCACTATATATATTACAGTTTAGTGTTGGTGTCTTTAATACATATCTAGTTGCTTCTAAGATAGCCAGCAATTCTGCCTGGTAGACGGTGCAAAAATTTTCAAGTTTCAATTTTCGGGTACTAGTCTCTGCAGCGTCATTCCATATAGATAACGCCGCACCGACTTTCCCCTCAATTTTACTGCCATCTGTAAAAATTTTTAGGCTCTTGTTGTCGTTCCGTTCTAGTTTTGCACCGTCTTCCAGGCATGTAAATTTCAGTCCGACCTGTTCCGCGGGATGTGGGAACTCCGAATATTTGATTTTGCTCACTACTTCTCGATCTCCTACTACCCGTCGGGAATAGCCTTTCTTTATAACATAAAGCGAGGCTGCTTCCTGAACTCTTATGTCCAATGGAAGCAGCCCAGCGAGTAGTAGGGCCGAGTGCAGTGATACCGTTCTATATGATTTTATTATCTTTTGGACAAATCCACGTTGTACCAGGTCGAGCTTCTTTTTCACTTTTTGTTTGTTAGTTGCTGGTACCCATGCACTAGCCGCATACATAGCAATGGGCTCTACTACTGCAATGTATATTGTCCTAATGATCTCCGGGTTCAGGCCCCAGTGGATCTTGGCTGCTCTCGACAGCTGACGATATAGGCTCTGTACCTTACAACACACATTCTTTACATGTGTGTTGAAGGTGAGCCCATCGTCAATTGTGAGACCAAGTATTTTAATTTCTTTATTGAGGCTTATGATGTTCCCACCCATCTCCAAAAGTGGTGTGTCATACTTTTGCTTTTTTGTGATGACCATTGCTTTTGTTTTGTGTGGCGCGAAGTTTAATTTATTTCTGACACCCCACTTTCGGACATGTGCAAGGGTTGCATTTGCCTGCTCCTGTACTTGTTTCGCCGTATCCCCGGAAAACATTAGAACCACATCATCCGCAAAAGCCTGGCAATATGTTCCTTTTGCGATCAACTCTTTTAAAAGTGGGTCAAGTAGTATATTCCAGAGAATTGGACCCCCTATTGAGCCTTGCACACACCCTTTTGTAGTTTGCTTTACCCATTCTGCCCCAGCATATCTGACGCACACCGTTCTATCCTTAAAATAGCTGTCAATTAGGCGCCTCAGATACACTGGGCACCCGGTCTCCGCAAGTGCACATCGCATTGCAGGCCACCAGGCATTATCGAAGGCTCCCTCTATGTCTAATGATATAAGCAGGATTAGCTTTTTTGTCTTTTAGCTTTGTTCTTATATACTGCATCATATCATAGAGGGACTCCTCGGTGCTACGCTGTGGCATAAACCCGTATTGTTGACTACTAATATTTGGTACGATGTGCCACTTGATCCTCCGAACTACCACCGCAGTGTATATAGTCCTGATAATCTCTGGGTTTAGGCCCCAATGAATCTTTGCGGCTCTCGACAACTGATGGTACAAGTCCTGTACCCTACAACATACATTTTTTACATGTTTGTCGAAGGCAAGCCTGTCATCGACTGTGAGGCCGAGTATTTTTATTTCTCTTGAGAGGCCGATGCTCTTCCCGCCCATCTCCAGAAGTGGTGCGTCGTACTTAAGTTTGTTTGTTATTATCATCGCTTTGGTTTTATCTGGTGCAAACTTAAGTTTATTTCTCGCTCCCCACTTGTGGACATGTGCAAGAGTCACATTTGCCTGCTCCTGAACCTGTTTTGCCGTGTCCCCAGAGAAAATCAGGACTACATCATCTGCAAAAGCCTGACAATGAGTCTCTTTCACACTCAATTCCCTCAATAGTGGGTCCAACAATATGTTACAAAAAATTGGACCCCCTATTGAGCCCTCGCACACCCTTTTGTGGTATTTTTTACCCAATCTGCCCCCACATATCTCAGGCACACTGTTCTGTCTCTGAGATAGCTATCTATCAGGCGTCTTAGGTTTACTGGGCATCCAGTCTTCGCAAGTCCACATCGTATCGCCGGCCACCAGGCATTATCGAAGGCTCCCTCTATGTCTAGTGATATCAGCAAAATGAGCTTTTTGTCTTTTAGCTTGGTTGTTATGAACTGCATCATATCGTAGAGGGAGTCCTCGGTGCTACGCTGTGGCATGAAACCATATTGTTTCCGGCTTAGCTTTGGTACGATGTTCCACTTGATTCTTCGGACTACCATTTTTTCGAAGACCTTGCCCAGCACGGGCAGTAGCCCAATTGGCCTGTAGGATCTGGGGTGTGTGTAGTCCCTTTTACCCGGTTTTCGTAACACTACCACTACCGCCTTCTTCCATTTTTTGGGGAAATATGTAAATTCCATACATTTATTGACCAGTGCCAAAAACAGTCCTAAATCCATGGTTATAGCCACTCTACAGATGTCTGCTGTAAACCCATCGTCATCTGGCGCCTTTTTCGGATTGAAACTTGACACGGCCCACGTTAGTTCCTCCGCTGTAAAGGGTGGGTCACATGATCTATCAAGTGTCCCCTCATTTACTGTTTTAGCTGCTTCTCTCATCAACTCGTGTTCCGTGTCGTCCTCTTCGTTTTGATCCTCTGGATAAAAAGTCTCCGCCAGTACCCTAGCTGATTCTTCTCTTTCTAATGTCTTTACACCTTGTATAAGCGGAATATCTTCCTGTCGCACCATTGTTCGGCTTATCACTCGATACACACTATCCCACATAGTCTCTCGCTCCTGCTTGCTACAAAACTCTTTCCAACTGGTGGTCTGTGCCCTCTTTATTTCCTGCTGGTATTCTTCTTTCGCCCTTTTGTACTGCTCGACCACCCACTCACGACGGACCGGCGCTGCGTATGAGATACGGCGTCTCAACCTGGAGACCTCCTTTTTCTGCTGTGTTAGCTCGTCAGTCCACCAGGGCAGTCCTACTCGTATTTTATTATTTAACTTAGGTATACTATATTCGCAGGCTTCTGTCATTGAATTTGTGAAATCGTTTATTCTTTCCTCTAATTCTTCCGTAGTTGTTAGTCCATCAACTGTTGCTTTATCTAACCTTTTGTCATTCCAAATCTGGGCAAGTTTCTCACGAAACTTGCTCCAATTTGCCTTTTTCGTATTGTATTTCCTAGTTGTTCTCTTTATATCCGTGCCTATTGATTTCTTTAAATTTATGTCGAATAGGATTGCCCTGTGGTCTGAACTAGTTATTTCATCGGATAGTCTCCAGTTATCTATCCTTCCGAGCAGGCTAGTCGAGCAAGTAGTAACGTCGACACAGCTCGAGAATCTTTTCCCACCTCTTATAACATCAAATGTAGGCTCAGTTCCCCTGTTTAAAGTATGTAGTTCCAATTCGTCAAGTTTTGCAGCAAGCTCCACCCCTCTAATGTGTGTTTCCCGACTTCCCCACCAGGTGTTACACGCATTTACGTCACCACCGAGTATCACGTTCCTTGTCCCAATGCTTTCCACGGCCGTTCCTATTATGTTCAAATATTGTTCGATTGGTTTATCCCCCTCTAGGTAGACGGACACCACTCCAAGCTCCCAAGCCCCTGTTCTGAGTTTTGCGACTGCGATGTTCCATGTTGTTAGACTGGGGCATGGGGTCACGTCGATGGCGTCATCGAATAGCACAATAGCTGCCTTAATAACCTTTTCAGTATTTAGACTTCTGCTGCATTGTACTATTCTCGTCCCCGAGTAGTCTTTCATCTGACCAATTCGTCCGATGTATGGCTCCTGCACCAGGGCAAGGGATATCCTCCTCTTTGCCGCCTCTGTGATTAGTTCGGCCGTGGCCAGCTCACACCTTTGTAGGTTCGCTTGGAATACATGATATCGGTGGTATTCGACGTTTTTTCCAATGTTTGACCCCGGGACAACCCTAGCAGTATGCTACTGTAGATCTAGCCAGGGCTTCCCATTTCCTCCTTATCAGACATTCTGCGCTGAAAGCATTATGCTCTTTTTTGTCGAGATTTGCCTTATCGCAGTTTTTACATACTGGCGGTCCTCCTGATAGCCATTCCGCACATTCAGATTTTAGGTGTGGTCCGCCACAGTGACAGCAGACATCACTCGTCTCACTACATGTTCGTTTGCTATGTCCGTATCCTAGACATCTCGAACATTGAACCAGAGGGGACTGATCCATTACTCTGATTCGTTGAAGGTCAATATGGATTACTCCAGCTTCTGTAAGACGGTTCCATATTAGGGGTGAGACTCTAATAACGACGTGGGATTGTGCGGGTTCCTGGTCTTTTTTCTGTATTTGATCTCCATTCTATCATCCTTGTTTAATACGTCTTTAAAGATATGTTTATTTTGCATTCTTATAGCTCTTTGTATTTCCTCATCTGTGTTATACTGTAGGACATCCCTCAGGATTATGAGCGGGTCTTTATTTTGTATATCATCTACTTTTAGGTCTTTCCCTGCCATCTTTAGTCTTTCCTTGACTCTATTTATTTCCTTCTCCGTTTGACATCCCACTATTACCTTTCTATCCCTTGCTTTCCTAATTTTGTCAATTCTCAATCCTTCCTCTTTAGCATTTATTACTTTCCTAATCTTGTCTATCACTTCGTCTCCTGTTTCTTTTTCATCATTAGACGTGATTATTACTGAGTGCATAGCCGTTGTTTCTAAAGGTGTACCCTTTTGTGGTCCAGCCACTTCACTAGCGTATGTTACTCTATGTTCTTTAATATCGTGTGTTTTCATTTCTTCTCTTAATTTTTCGATCTCTTTCCTGCTCTCCTCTAGAAGTTTACCATATTCGTCCAATTTTTTCATGAGGTTTTGTTCTTCTTCCTTTGTTTTCTTATCTTTATTTTCCAGTCTCTCCTCGTCCTCAGTTTTTTCCTCTTTCTCTGCCTTCTTTCCTGTTTCTGCTTCTTTCACTAATTGGTAGAGTCTCTCTATTGCCTGAGTGACTTCCGCTTTAATGTCATTCCGCAGGTTTCGAGAGTTGTTTCAATGTAATTTAGCCTTATGGAGGCAGGCTCGAGCCTCTGTCAGGCGATCCGCGTTTTTTATGACTTCGACTTTCGGAGAGCTATCTGTATTCTCAGCTGCTGTTTTACGTGTTGTTCCTCTTGCTTCCTGAGTTGGGATTATCTTTTGTTTTTGTCGAGTCAGTGGGGCTGTCTTTTTTGGGGAAGTCTGTTTTACAGTTTCCGTGTCTATCTTTCCAGATTCCCATTCACCGATGCTTTTTCTAACACTCGGGATCTGCGTTATTGGATCCTTTTTTGTGGAGGGTCCTGCCTTCTCTATATAGTTGGGAGAACTTTGAGGACTCGAGTTTTTGGCACCGTCCTCAGTTTGTTTGTTGGGAGTACGAAAGCCAAACATTTTGTCAGGGGAACGCGTCCTTAGGTCTCAAACAGTCAACAAAGGTAAATAAAATAAAATAAATTTTACAAATGTATAATTTAGTGAGAGTATTAAAATTAAGTTTGTAAAAGTTGTAAATTGTTAAGGTTTCAACGAGGTTTCAGTTATTTCACGTTTTCTTAGGTAGATAAACCACAAATACCCCGTCTCCGTTGGTAATAAGATTTTGTTCTTTGTAGAGTCTTACCTCGTTCTACCTCTACCTTCGTTGAATTTGTCACTTATTTCTAATCTACGCTTATGTATGTATATACGTTATGTATGTATATACGTCTGTAAGAATTTCTGTCAATAAGAATATGGTATTGTTAATTATTCTACTAAGCTCCTTAGATTTTCTTAACAAGACTATTTTTGTTGTCTTACTCTATAATATACAAATTAAATAAATGTGTTATAAAAGTAAAAGTTCCTAAAATATAACACTTAACAATGACTAAAAAATTTTTCGTAAATATTTCAAAAGCTTGGACTTACAGGTCAACAGGTCCCTGGCTCTATGTAGAGACAATTTCTCCTAGACCATTAAAAGCGCTCCTCGAGCCCTTTCCAAAGAACCCAAACTCGATAAACCCAGCCCAAAAGGTTCAAAAGTTACAGCGCTTTAAAATCATGGTTGCAAAGCAATATGGCAACCAGTTCTTTGGTTAAAACGCTGTATCTCCCGAACGAGTGGGCTTACAGCTCAGTGCTTGGGCTCCTATTGGTGGGCTTGGCCAGGGCTGCAATGTATTATGCTTTTCAGGACACAAAAAAAATTTTGATACTGAAAATGCCTGAAAACCTATCAGTCCGTTTCTATACTCTTTTCTAATGTTTATGATCAAAGTCCCAGTCTTCTACGACTTCCCGTTTGGCAGATATCAGCTTTTTAAGTTTTTCAAAATGGCCGCTTAAATGTCAAAGTGGAGTTTTAACTGCCGATAACTTTGCTTCTAGTAGTCGCAGAAGATCCGCGTTTCGACCATGCTCCTATACTTTTCCTAATCTTTCCGCTAGAGTCACTTTCAGAACACTAAAAAAAAAAAATATGGGCTCCAAAAAAGCCTGAACTTCGGGGGTAGGTAGAACTCAAACCCTAAATGCAAGTATCAAAATCCGCAGATTTCTGCGACGTCTGGGGCCGAAGTTCTGGCAGTTTGAAGTTTTCCAAGATGGCCGCCCAGCTGTCAAAAGCTATCTTTAGAAGCCTGTAACTTTAAAACTAAAAGTCGTACGGCGACGGGATTTGGAATATACAGCTGGGCTGGACCTAAATTGTGTCCTGAAAGTGGTTTCAGGAGAAAAAAATTTCAGGCATCCAACACGCCTGAAAACTAATTCTTATTATAAACCTTTTGCTCCTAAAGCCTATGTTTAAAATCCGAGTTTTCTACGACCAGGATCTTCGAAGATACAAGCAAATAAAAAATAAAACCAAAAAACCAAATTGTCGAATTTTTTCTAAAATCGCCAATTTTGAGACTTTTGATGTTGAGTTTGGGCTTAATTAAGTCGTCTTCTATATAATTAGACTATATTTAGTGGCAATTTTAATTTATTTCTATTTATTTACTACTAATTGAATAAAAATACATAAAATTTTATATCTTCAAAACCCGATGTCGCAAAAATCCAGAAAAATTTTGATAAATATTAAGAATATATACTTAATCTTATCCTGCACCAATTTTTCAAATTTATTTACTATTTTATATAAAAATTTAAAAATAATATTTTTTTTTTAACAAAATTAATTGTTTTAAAAATTTTTGCAAGTAAATTTTAAAATTTAAACACGTTTATATATAGTTTCGGTTAGCGCGCAAAAGATAGCAGTTGCAAAATTTTCGCGAACGCTATACAATCTGAGAAAATTGTGTCCGAAATTTCAATTTTGATAATGTAATAACTTAAAAAATATACAACATAAAAATCGACAAACTGTTTTGAAGCTCTCTTCTTATCTAATTCTTGGTTCCTGAAAATTTTCAGCCCGGTAGCTACTTCCGTTCTTGATTTTCAGCACCACGTGGTACTTGTTTTTTTTTTTTTTTTGAGGATTACTCCGAAATCCGTGGTCCAAATTTTTTTTTTCTATTGCGCCCAAAAGCTGCAGATCACTAAAGCCCTACTTGGGGCAGTCGAAATTTGAAGGGGCACCCGTCAAAATCAAAAGATACTGACGTCTAAACGTTTATTTTTCGAAAACTAACCTCAAAAAAAGGTAGTTTTCTTGTTCCTGTGCTTCACCAGGGAAAGTCCGGGTTGTTTTTCTCAATTCAGGTGTATAGGTTTTAGGTTTCCACACCTGCTGACACTTCACTTGTCCAAATCGGACCACAATATCCCACTATTTTGAATTTTTTAAGTTGGAGCACGTGCAAAATGATGCGTTTTCGAGCGCGGATCGATTGCAACTGGTTAGGTTAGGTTAGGTTAGGTTAGGTTAGGTTAGGTTAGGTTCCCGTGTGGAGTTGCCAGTCCTCCCATCGGGCGCGTCCCCAGGTGGCGGATAGGGGAATGCCACTCAGATATGAGTGGTAGCGGGAAACCGTCGCGGACCAAAACTGGCTGGGTTTGGGGCGTACCTCTGGTTCCGAATGGAATCAAGTACCTGCTAGTTGCTTCCCGTATCCTCTCCACTGAGAGGAACAGAGGATGTGACATGCGCGGTGAGATGCCAGGTGCACTCGGCTTTTGCCGACGCCGGGCAACCCGTCATCGCGGGAATAGAATGGGCTCAGAGTTCCCTCACCCGGTCTCTGGGCAGGCATGGGAAGAACCCGTATCGACTCTGCCACCGTTCGAACCTCGGAATCCCTTTGGCGTGTCGTGGATCATGTCTCGTGGCGCCTGAGGGGCTGAGGGGCCGAGGGCTCTTGGCTTAACCGCCTGGAGTCGCGAAGATGATAACCTCTATAAAAAATCACCCGAAGCTCAAGCGTGGCACGCCGTGAGGAGCTGCATGGCTGATGGGTAAATGTTCAGTCGTTAGCGTTGCCCCCCGTCAGGGTACCGGCCGACACCCTTGACGGGTTATGCATAGGCTTATCCGGGCAAAGGGGGGCTCTGCTCGGACGGACCGTTACTTCCTCCACACTCGTGGGAAACAAAATGGATAAACCTTTAAAAAAAAATGTAGACATAGGAAAACAGGATGGATCAGACTCCAATACCTCGGCGGCTAGTGAAGCAGAGAGCGACATGGGGGTCACTACGGAGGACCCTGGCGATGGCGGCGAAAGCTGTGCCTAGCTGGGGAGTTCAAAGGCGGAGCTCAACGCCGGCAAGAGGGAACAGCGCAAAGCCGTCGCAGCAGACGAAGTGTCTGAAATGGCCCGACGTGCTCGCGAACGACGAGCTGCTCTGGCGGCGGAAAAAGGAGAGCCATCTGCGGTGGCCTTGAGCCAGCTGGCTCTGGATGGGGTGGACTTAGTCCTGAAGGTTGCCACCAAGTCTGGCAGCCTGAAGGGCACGTTCACCCGTGGCTTAAAAGAGGCTGCCGCGGACATCAGGGAGGCGGTTGGCATTCTCCTCAACAGGACGGCCTCTGACGAGGTCGCCAAACTACAGGAGGAAAATAGCCGCCTCAGAAATGATCTAGAGGACCTCCGGCAGCAAGTCGCAGCACTGAGCGAGCTGCAGCAGAGATGCACATCCACCGATGCCGCATCTGTAGTGGCCCCGACTCCCGCACCGCGACCGACAAGCCCTCGTACCGACGAAGAGGTCGAGCGCATTGTCCGGCTCTGCATGCTCCAGTGCGGGAGCATGGTTAACGCTCGGCTGGAGGCGATTTCTCGGCGTCTCCCGGCGGAAACCCTACGTCCGCCTTTGGCAGCTGACACGCGGAGAACTGAGGAGCCGCCGAGACTTGCGCCTCAAAAGGGGAAGCCCATGGAGGGTAAAAAAAGCCCGCGGAGGGAGCTCCTCCGAGTGACCAGCCCACGACAGCCGGGTCTAAGGGTGAGACATGGGCGAAAGTCGTGGGCCGCAAGAAGGCCCGCAAAGCCGCCAAGAAGGACGCAGCAGCTGCACATGCCCCAGGTGGAACCGCAAAAACGGCTCCTCAACCTGAGCGGCGGACTGCCAAAGGCGTTCGCAAGAAATCGGCTGTACGTGTTCCGCGGTCCAATGCGGTGACAATAACATTGCAGCCCGGAGCTGTGGAGCGTGGCGTGACGTACCAGTCGGTCATCGCTGAGGCCAAGGCCAAGATTAAATTATCAGATCTTGGCCTTCAGTCCGTCACCCTCAGGCAGGCTGCCACGGGTGCGCGGCTGTTCGAGGTGGCTGGCACTATGAGCGACAGTGCCGAAAAGGCGGACGCATTGGCCGCCAAGATGAGAGAGGTCCTCAACCCTGAGGACGTCCGGGTCTCCAGACCAATGAAAACCGCAGAATTGCGGATTGCTGGCCTGGACGACTCCGTGACATCTGAGGAGGTGGTGGCGGCCGTTGCCAGAAGCGGAGAGTGTCCGCCGGACAAGGTGCGGGCCGGCGATATACGCACCGATGCCACCGGACTTGGCGCGGTCTGGGTTCGATGCCCTGTAGCGGCGGCAAAGAAGGTTGCCGATAGCGGCAGATTGCTGGTAGGCTGGGTGGCGGCAAGGACGAAGCTGCCCCGGGCTTTGCAGTGCTTCCGGTGCCTTGAAAAAGGGCACGTCCGGGCGAAGTGCACGGCCGAGGTTGACCACAGTGACCTTTGTTACCGCTGCGGCCAGCCTGGCCACAAGGCGGCCCTGTGCACCGCGGCGTTCAACTGCAGCCTTTGCTCTGCTGCGGGAAGGCCAGCGGAGCACAGAGTAGCCGGAGGGGCCTGTGGGGCGCCTACCAGCAAGTCCAAGGCCAAAAAAGAAAAGAAGAGGAGCACCAAGCCTGCCGAGTTAACCTCGCTGCCCACACAGGCCACTAGCTCCGCGGGCGACTCCCGGCCCAGGACCGTTGAGAAGGAAATGGAATGCCAATAATGGCAAAGTTCCATTTTCTCCAGGGCAACATCAACCACTGTACCAGAGCTCAGGATCTCCTATTCCAGAGCTTGGCAGAGTGGTCGATTCACGTGGCTGTGGTCGCCGAACCGTACTTCATTCCCGCCCGTGACAACTGGCTGGGATGCGCTGACGGTTTGGTGGCCATTATTGGCGAGACTCTGATCGAACCGTCTCGGGGCCGTGGCTGGGTTGCTGCGGTCTCGGGTGGTATCGTTATTGTGGGGGCGTATTTCTCCCCCAACAAGAGTCTCGCCGACTTTGAGGGTTTCCTTGTCGAGTTGGGCGCCGTCGTAGGCCGCTATCACCCTCGTCCCGTTCTGGTACTCAGGGATCTCAACGCAAAGTCATCAGCGTGGGGATCTCCGGTCACTGATCCTCGGGGCGAGGTGCTAGAAGAGTGGACAGTGACAACTGGTCTGGTCGTCCTGAATCGGGGTTCGGAATACACGTGCGTGCGGCAGCGGGGCGGGTCGATAGTGGACGTCTCGTTTGCCAGCCCCTCTGTCGCCAGCCGAGTCCGCGACTGGCGTGTTGCCGTAGGGGTGGAGACGTTGTCGGACCATCGGTATATCCGGTTCGACGTCTCTGCCCAGACTGCGAGAGGCCGCCATCCAACTACCCCGATTAACGACGGCCCGCGTTGGGCGCTTAAGCGCATCGACAGGGAACTACTCGAGGAAGCTGCCTTAGTCCAGTCCTGGATCTGGGAGTCGGCAACGGACGATACCGTCGACGTCGAAGCAGTGGCGCTATGGTTTCGCGGGGCGATGACGCAGATCTGTGACGCGTCCATGCCCCGTGTCCGCCAACGGTCCGCAAGGCACCAGGTGTACTGGTGGACCGCCGAGATCGCGCAATTGCGCATAGCGTGCGTTGCGGCCCGACGCCGGTACACCCGATACCGGAGACGGCGTCGACGGGATTCCGCCGAGGAGGACGCGCTGTATGAGGTGTACCGCGCGTCTAAGGAGACTCTGTGGCTGGCCATCGGCGACTCGAAGTCGCGTGCCAGGGAGGAGCTGCTGGGGTCCCTAGATCGGGATCCGTGGGGGGCGCCCCTACCGTTGGGTACGGGGCAAGTTGCGTTCCTGGGCGCCTCCACTAACGCAAACAATGCAACCCCAGTTGCTAGAGACGGTGGTATCAGTTCTCTTCCCTGAACGAGTGGGACACGTTCCCCCGGCGATGGCTTCGCCCTCAGCCACAGACTCTCCAGAGGAGGAGAGCACCGATGTCCCCAAGGTGACGCAAGCAGAGATGAGAGCGGCCATGGCGCGACTTCGGGCCAAGAACACAGCGCCCGGACCCGACGGAGTTCCTGGTCGAGCTCTCGTCCTGGCTCTGAAGGAGCTGGAGCCCCAGCTGAGGGGGCTCTTCACGGCATGTCTCGAGCAGGGTCAGCTTCCCAGTGTGTGGAAGGAGGGAAGGCTGGTCCTACTCAGGAAGGAGGGGCGCCCCGCGGACTCACCGTCCGCGTACCGGCCCATAGTGCTGCTCGACGAGGCGGGCAAACTTCTTGAGCGTATCATCGCAGATCGCCTCGTCAGCCACTTGTGCAGAGTGGGGCCAGACCTGGACGAGAACCAATTTGGTTTTCGTCGCGGGCGCTCCACCATAGACGCTATTACGCGCGTGAGGGCCCTGGCGGAGGAGACAGTATCCCGGGGTGGGGTGGTGCTGGCGGTGTCATTAGACATCTCCAACGCCTTCAACACCCTACCCTGGAGTTGTATTCGGGAGGCGCTTAATTACCATCGCGTGCCTCCCTACCTCCGCCGCACAATAGGGGCCTACCTTGAGGAGAGATGCGTCACATATTGGGGACGTGACAGCGCTGGTCGACGCGTCATGTCGTGCGGTGTTCCGCAGGGATCGGTCTTGGGACCGCTCCTGTGGAACATCGGCTACGACTGGGTGCTGAGAGGTGAGCTCCCGTCGGGCGCTGACTTGACCTGTTATGCGGACGACACGCTCGTCACTGCCCGGGGGAGCTCGCACAGGGAAGCAGCGTTGGTTGCCACGGCTGCGGTTTCACAAGTGGTGAACCGCATCCGGTGCCTGGGCCTGGAGGTGGCCCGTAACAAGTCGGAGGCCATGGTGTTTCATGGCCTTCGACGCGCGCCGCCACCGGGATCGCACATCGTGGTCGGCGGGGCCCGGATAGCTGTCGAGTCCACCATGAAGTACCTGGGATTGGTGCTCGACAGCCGATGGGAATTTGGGCCCCACTTCCGGCGGCTGGTGCCCAAGCTGATGCGTGCAGCTGGCGCACTTTCAACGCTGCTTCCCAACTTGGGGGGGCCCGAGCGCTGCCTGTGGGCGGTTGTACGTGGGAATCGTGCGGTCCATGGCCCTGTATGGGGCCCCTGTATGGGCGATGGACATGACGGCCAGCACTCTCGCCATTCTGCGCAAACCGCAGAGGGCGATGGCCGTCAGAGTCACCCGCGGGTATCGCACGATTTCCTACGAGGCGGCTTGCGTCCTGGCCGGATCCCCGCCCTGGGACCTAGAGGCAAAAGTACTCGCGTCACTATATCGATGGCGCGAGAAAGAGCGGGGACGGGGCTCGAGGCCGGTGCAGCGACAGATCGCGCTGCGCCGAGAGGAGCTCCGTCAGGTCTTGGTGGCGGAATGGCGGCAAAGGCTTCTGCGCCCTACCGCCGGCCTCGCTATCGTCGAGGCGATCCGGCCAGTACTCGACGACTGGCTCGGGAGAAGGCACGGCTCCCTGTCGTTTAGGGTGACGCAGGTGCTGTCGGGGCACGGCTGCTTTGGCAAGTACCTGTGCCGCATAGACAGGGAGCCGGACGCTCGGTGCCACCACTGCGTCCATTGCGGGGAGGACACGGCGCAACACACGCTCGCCGAGTGTGTAGCTTGGGAGGAGCAGCGCCGTGTCCTCACAAATGTAGTAGGAGGCGATTTGTCGCTGTCGGCCTTGGTGCGGAGTATGGTCGGTAGCGCAGAATCGTGGGATGCAGTGGTGTCCTTCTGTGAGGACGTGATGTCGCAGAAGGAAACTGCGGAAGGGGAGAGGGAGATCTCGACTCCCTTCCCTGGCCGCAGAAGGCGCACCGGGCGCAGGAGAAGGGCGGACAACGCCCTTTTCCAGCCCCCATGAATAAGTCCAGGGGCGAGGGACTAGGGGAAGCCCCCCGCCCCCCCTATTCGATGGACCCGAGGCGGAGGCACGCGCCGACACCCACGCGTGCCTCCGCCGTGCCGTGCTGAGGTAATACAGGGGGTAGTTGAACACCTCACTACCCCGTGCAGGAGACGAGGCCCGTACAGACCGGGCCAGCACTAGTGTGGGGCTACGGAAGAATTTGGATTCCCGCGGCCCCGCGCGTGCACGTGCGAGGAGACACCGGGGTGGTTTTAGCCGGTAAGAGTCCGGCACACCCCTCCGCCTGTCCCCAGGCAGAGGCAGTCCATGAGGATTTCCCCCCCCGTAAAAAAAAAAAAAAAGGTTAGGTTAGGTTAGGTTAGGTTAGGCTAGGTTAGGTTAGGTTAGGTTAGGTTTTTTTTTTTTTTTTTTTTTATATATAAATACTACTACCACTATTCTGCGGTACTCTTTTTGCTGTTTCTTTTTATTTGTCCTCTTTTTTTATTAGTTCTGCATTTTTTTTTCCGCGCTTATTCTCTTATAAGTTTACACATCGTTACTTCACACAGCTCATATACTTTACATAACTTCTCATAACTTATAACGTATAACTGCTTTTAAAGCATGACTTTCTATCTCTTATTTATGTGACATTCAAATTTTCCAATGTTTGTTATTTACATTTATAGAATAATTAATCTGCATTTCTACATCTCAGGATAGTATGTGGATACAAATTACTAGTTACTTTCCTTATTAACTATTTTCTATTTACATGATATTTTCACAATACTATATTATTTTAAGCCTTGTATTATTACTTTTACATATTTCTATTTAGGAACTATATTCGTACACTGTTGCGAATTCACGCATAAAGTAAGATCTGCAATAGTCATCTACCATAATAAAACGTCAAAGCAACAGTAGGGGGACGGTGATAGGCCTGTAGAGGTAAGTCTATTTCTTTCATGATCGGAATGAATAAGTAACCTAAACCTCAGTATAAGGCTTTGCTTTCTACACTTATCTAGTCCTATTTTTGTGACAATCCTTAAGAAAATCTGCTAGAACTTTTTTTTTCTTTTTTTTTTCCTTACAAGTTATTATTAAACTAATTTTATTATTTTTCATGCACTTAACACATTATTACTACTACATTACTGTATTTTAGTAACAGTTCGCACTCATGACTATGACTAGTCCTATTTTGGGGACTCTTGCAGAGCCTTAAATTTATTCTATTACAGTGCTCCCATTCTCTTTATTAATAACTTTTAGTATTGAGAGAGCAAAGTGTATGAAGTGATATCTGCAATCGATGTCCCCCATAATAGTACTTAAGTTCTTACGTGCTATGTTCATTCCCATATTACATTCACACTCATATCGTTTTTTTCCAAATCGCGGACAGTCTATAATTAAATGTTCTATTGTTTGTTCTGTGCTGTGATCGCATGTGCAATACGGGGATGGTGAAATCTTATATCTAAAGAGATAGGCCTTATTGCCTCCGTGACCAGTGAACAATTGAGTTACAATGTTTGTAATTTTTATATTTTTTAAAATCTTATAAGCTGTTACAACGTTTGGGAAGAAAGTTCTTATAGTTCCACTGGTTGCTGCTTCTTCATATCTGCTTTGCCATCTTCGTAGAGTGTTGCTCCTGGTGAGGTGTTTGGCGTAAGACAATGGGAATAAGTCATAGGTTGCCCTCTGTTTCTTGCTAGTAGCGGCGTATTTAGCCAGCTCATCTGCTCTCTCGTTACCTAATAAACCACAATGAGCTTTTATCCAGTATATCTGGACTTTACCCTCTCTAATTTCAATGACATTTAGCTTCGATGAAATCTCAGCTGCAATAGGATTAAGTGACATAGGGTTACAAACACTTATTACTGCTGATTTCGAGTCACTAAGGATGTTGGCTTTTAAGTTTTTCTTTTCTAATATATACGTGACAGCCTTCAGAATAGCAATTAGCTCGGCTTGGTAAACGCTGCAGTAGCTTTCGAGCCTACAGGTAATGGTTTTGATTTCTGTTCCATTTTGCCATATCGAAATAGCCGCACCTACCTTATTATCTATTTTGCTGCCATCTGAGAAAAGTTTTGGCCATTCATTATCAATTTGGTCGATGTCTTCTTGGCACGTTATTAACTTGTACTCTCTCTTAGTTCTTAATGAGGGGTGTGGTAGGTGGAAAGGACTGATTCTCATCTCCAAATGTCTCCCCCGGGAGTGACTCGATGGGTTGCCTCTTTTTATTTCATATACTTCGGCGTTTTCTCTAGCTCGAAGCGCTAGAGGTATGATCGGAGCTAGTAGCGCACTGGAAACAAGAGAAATGGTTTTATGGCCTTTGCAAATGCGAATGCTAAACATTCGTGTAAATCTATTAAGCATTCGATTTATATGTTTTTTGTTTGTGGCTTCAGCCCAGCAGCTCGCGGCGTACAAAATTGTTGGTTCGACTACAGCCTGGTAGATAGTTCTTACTATGTCCGAGTTAAGACCCCATTGCGCTCTTGCTGCTCTTGATACTATCTTGTAGAGTCGAACCGCTTTACTGCAAATATAATCTAAATGTAGCTTAAAGGTAAGGTTTTTGTCAATTATTAATCCAAGAATTTTGAGTTGATCTGTATATGCTAAGGTTACTCCATGCATTAGTAGTTTGGGACAGTGAAATTTTAGTTTTTTGGTAATTATAGTGCTTTGAGTCTTATGTGGGGCAAATTTAAACTTGTGTTTTTGTCCCCATTCTAGTATTGTTTTAAGAGTATCATTAATATCTTTTTTCGAGCTTTTGGCCATCTTTATTCGAAGCTATTATTAAAATGTCGTCTGCAAAGGCTTGTACATGGACTACTGAGTTTTCTGTTGCCTGGAATAAGGGATCAAGTTGGATATTCCACAGCATGGGGCCGCAAGTTGATCCTTGAATGCATCCCTTACTGGTTTTTGTAGTGACTTTTTCATTGGCGTAGCTTAAGTTTATTTCGCGATCTGATAGGTAGCTTACTATGAGTTTTAGAATTGTAGGTTCAACTTGTTTGTTTCTTAGTTCAGTAATAATTGCAGGCCACCATGCATTGTCGAAAGCACCTTCGATGTCTAATGATATCAGTACAATTATCTCTTTCCCTCGAAGTCCTTCTTTTATCAGTGTTATAATGTCGTAAAATGCGTCCTCGGTACTACGTTGTGGTGTAAATCCGTATTGTCTCTGATTCATTTTTTCTTCGTTGCCTAACTGCCATTGAACTCTGTTCGTGAAAAAGTTTTTCTAATATCTTTCCCAGTACTGGCAAAAGACCGATGGGGCGATATGATTTAGGCTGTGTATAGTCATCTTTGTTCGATTTAGGTATCACTTTAATTGTCGCTTTTTTCCAGTTGTGAGGAAAGTAACCCAATGTAAGGCATTTATTGTAAAGAGAGACAAGAAGATCTGGCTTGCTGTTGTATGATTCTTGGCATATATCCGATGTAAGTCCATCTTCCCCTGGTGCTTTCTTTGGGTTCATGTTATTCAGTATGTGTTCTACTTCGACTTTTGTAAACGGTTGCGTGGTGTCAATCTGTTGGTTATTAATCTGAGTAATAAATTCTTTTTACTTTCTCCCTTATTTCTGTCTGTTCTTCTGTGTCCGTGTTACTATTATCATCTGGGTAAAATGTTTTAGCTAGAAGAACTGCTGATTCTTTTGTCGATAAGAGTTCCCCATTTTGGTCCCTCAGTAGTTTGTCTTCCTCCCTGTTCGTGCAGACTTTTAAGATGCGATACGTTCGTTGCCAGATAGTTTCTTTTTCTTCCTTGGTACACAATTCCTTCCAGCTCTTTGTAGAAGCTCTTTCTATATTCCTTGTGTACTCCTCTTTGGCAATCAGGTATTGTTGTATGACGTGATTTTTCCGTTTTGGGTGTGCGTTCTTTATTCTTCTTCTGATTCTAATCATTTCGTCCTTTTTCTCTTTTAATTCGGCGTTCCACCATTTCGCTGCCTTAGGCATTTGCTTCCTTTTTATTATTGGAATTATTTTATTACAGGCTTCTAAGATACACTCTGTATATTCAACTACAGTTTCGTCTAAAGCTATTGGTGTCTTTATCTCCTCTATGCTTTCTTTGGAGAGTCCCTTCTTGTTTATCGCTTTCTCTAATTCTGTCCTAAATTTATTCCAGTCAGCACTCTTTGTGTTGAATTTTCTGGTGGTATTAATTATTATTTTCTGTGGGGTGCTTAGTATAGCGAGGTTAAAAAGGATGGGTTTATGATTAGAGATTGTGCAGAATGATGTGCTCTATGTAGAGTCCGTCCCCCTCAAATTTGTTAATCTTTATTTATATTAATTTTTACAAAAAAACCCGGTCCGAATCGGAGCACTAGTTAATGTGTTGTAACGATTTTAAGTTTTTCAACCCCCAGAGACTAAGTCCAGAAGTCAACTTAGGGGTAGGGGGGTTGAAATTCACCCCAAATGATGCGGTGGGGACCGAAGACTATCCGTTAGCTGGATAGTGTGGGGGGGTGACGGGGGGGACCCCGAAAAAATTGTCAAAATTGAGCTAGGAGGCTCCGTTTTCCTGTAAACTGAAAACACAGTTATCATGCAGTTTTCAGGACCTCCCAGCTCACACAAATAAATTTATAACTCTAAAACTACTTATTCGAAAATTCTGAAAAAATTAATGTAGATAGAGTATAAGTTGCTGTTTTATAATTTGTAATTAATAAATTTATATTCCTGAAAAATTTTTTGAGTTTTAAAATTTTGAAAATTGTGTTATAAAAACCAACAACCGCAAAAAAGCCTCTAATTTGTGAACTATTGAAGTGAAAATTTTGAAATAATTCTGGGATGATATATATAGGTTACGAAATATTCCCTAATTTTTTTCAGAATTTTCAGGAGTGTTTTTCAGGACCCACGTGTTTTTGCCAATTTTTTAAAATTTTTCTTAAAATTACTAATTACACTCCAAAATTAAAACTTTTTATACTATTAGTTAAAACTCAAGTTCCTCTTTTAAATAAAGTCAATATATATATATGTCGTCACTGAAAAACCAGAGTAATTCACCTTTGAATGTCCCTCCTGAAAGTCGGTATCTTCAAGGCGTGGTATCTCCGGTGTTTCTAGTCCGATTTTGATGATCGAGGTGTCGGATGCTTTGCCTCGATGTTCTCTTTGATTCTGTGTTGTCAAAATCAGCCGCACGGCCTCCTATCTAAAAACACGTGGCCACGTGGTTTTAGATTTTCCCAAATATTTCGGTGCTCAGGCGCCGGAAAATTTTTCTATTTAGCTTAAATTCTTAAGCTTGTCAAGACGCTTCCTTTGACACTATAAAAACCATAGGTCTTCGATCTTGATCGAGCAGCGTTCCACTATAAATGTTTTGGAGGTTATAAAAACCAGTTTTTTTGGTGATAACTTGTTAACTGTAAGACTTTTATCACTTTTTTATTGTATCACTGTCTTTGTCTCGACGAGACGCGTCTAACGATGTATAAATCTTTAAAATTAGAACACTTTGACCCGACACTTGGTATTTTTGAGCGCGGAGCGATATAAAATTGCTGCGTACGGCACGGCGTTTGGAGTGGTTGGGTTAGGTTGGGTTAGGTTGGGTTAGGTTGGGTTAGGTTGGGTTAGGTTGGGTTAGGTTGGGTTAGGTTGGGTTAGGTTGGGTTAGGTTGGGTTAGGTTGGGTTAGGTTGGGTTAGGTTGGGTTAGGTTGGGTTAGGTTGGGTTAGGTTGGGTTAGGTTGGGTTAGGTTGGGTTAGGTTGGGTTAGGTTGGGTTAGGTTGGGTTAGGTTGGGTTAGGTTGGGTTAGGTTGGGTTAGGTTGGGTTAGGTTGGGTTAGGTTGGGTTAGGTTGGGTTAGGTTGGGTTAGGTTGGGTTAGGTTAGGTTAGGTTAGGTTAGGTTAGGTTAGGTTAGGTGAGGTGAGGTGAGGTTTTTTTTTTTTTACGCTTTTCCCCCGATCATGAGAACACCGGGACCTTATTAAACTATATTACTCATACATTCCAGTTCTCGCATTTATTCACACTTTCAAGCTGCATACTTGGTCTTTCTTTTATTCATCCACATTCATTCTTTGCCGGGTGGGACTCCCGCTCTCTATGCCTAATTTTTATATTTTTACTTCGTTTGGGAAAATAAAGTTTCTTACATTTTATTTATTTTCTGATATATCTTCAATGATATATACACCTTATATATACTGTTTAAACTTACAAATTTCCACACTACACCTTATATACTAATTTTTATTTAAATTACAAATTTCCTTAATTACCTATTTATTGGCTTACAACTATTGTACTTATCATTTTATTTCTTAATTCCTATAGCTTTTTCTTAATTCTATTTCTACATTTATAAATCTAACATCAATTAAAACAAAAACCTACTATTCTCTATCGTCTTATTTATCATTATTTATTGCCATTTCTTAATTATTCTTATATCTATTATTTGTACTGTACTAAGAATTTAAATCTATTTAGTTTTAACATTTGCAATTTACAATTTTGCCAGGTCTTTACAATTATGCATTTGTCAGGATTGATGAGTTTCTGTCATGTGTCTTTGTACATCCTTCTATATTTCAATCACGCTTTTCCTAGGCAATATAATATATATACTGAATTTATATATATATATTGACCATTTCTTTTGCTATTTTTTATTTCATGTTGTTTTTCTTGTTTTGTGTTAGTGTTGTGATTCATGTAAGTGTTACTGTGCTGATATAATCGTGTATATTCAATATACATTCTGTATATCAGTTTGTGTTCGTGTTGTCGTGTATTTTATGCTTATATGTGTGGTGTTTATGTTCTTGTGTGCTTTTTGGCTGTTTGTGCGTGTAGTGAAGTTTGTCGTAAGTGGTTCAGGCATAGGCCGTATTTGCGCGAGCCAGGTAGTCCCACCTTTTCCGTACCGGACATTCGGCACTAAATGCATTATGGTCGGTCTTCCGCAACCCAGAGTGTGAGCAGTTGCAGCACTGTGGTTCATTACCTGCGGTAAAGTCTGCGCATTTCTCGCGCAGATGCGGTCCTCCACAGTGACTGCATCTATCCACACTCTCGGTGCAAAATTTCCGACCATGTCCGTATGCAAGACATTTCGTGCATTGGATGAGCGGAGACTGGTCCTCGACTCTGACCCTTTGTAGGTCTAGATAGAGGGCTCCAGCCTCCGTCATCCTCTGCCAAATATTAGGTTTCACCTGCAGAATGATGTGCACTGTCCTTGGATTTCTTTTGCGCTTTTTAAATTTGACCGTCATTTCTATGTCCTCTTCCGTAAGACCAATGAAAACATCTTTATTCTGGGCGTATAGCGCCTTAATTATATCGTCGTCTTCGCCATCCATGAAAACATCTTTCAAGATGACTAGAGGATTCTTATTTTTTATAGGCGCTACTATTAGTCCCTCCCCGCGACTCTCTATTATTTTTTGGACTATCGTCCTCTCCTCTTCAGTGTCGCAACCCAATATAACTTTTTGATTTTTGGCCTTGCGAACCTTGTTTATTTTAAGGCCAGTACCTCTAGCGTCAACCGCTTTTTTCACCCTGGCGAGCACCTCGTCAGCAGTCTCCAGACCACCTTCGAGGGTGACCGCCATTGAGTGAAGTGCAGGGCGGTGGACAGGTTTGGCTGCCGCGACGCTGGCATATGACTTAAGGACTGGTGCTGCGTTTATTTCGCATGCCAGTCCTTTTGTGACTTCCAAAAGATCTTTTTTTGGCTGCGATGACGTCATCGGCAATACCACCGATCAGATCTTTAATCAGGGCGTGCGTTCGACTCTCGACCTTCTCGGTCGTTTCGTCTATGGCAGCCCTGGTTTCATCGATCCTATCGGTGATCTTGTCGATCATGTCAGAGCCTCGGTCGTCGTTACTATTGTGGAGTGCCTCTATGTCTGTTTTCAGACTTCGCTCCATTTCTTTTATATGCTCTGTCAGCGTCGCTTCCACCTCTCCCAGTTTCTCAATAATGCCCTTCGGACGACAAGGTTTTTGTTGGTGATCTTATTTTTAAGGCCTCTGCTTCCAGACTTTGTATGCGTCCGCTGAGCTCGAATATTGCTCTGATGCCCTTGTCAGACTGCACCTCCAGGAAATGTTTAATATCTTTCCTCATCTGAGGATACTCCTGAACCTTCGAGGGTATATCCTCGAAGGTTTTCATCATCTCCTGGAGGAGCTGATCGCTCGGCAATGCAGCGTAATTATGTTTCTGCTTTTTGTAGATGTCCATGTTGTCGAGCGATCTTCTTTTAGTCTCCGGTCTTTTAATGAAAGTCCTGGCTGCATCCTGTGCTGCTGCGGTTGTGGTGGCAGGGCTGGGGGTGGTAGGCTTAGGTGGTAGTACATTTTGCTTAAAAGTAGTAGAAGAAGAAAAACAAAATATATACATTTGTATTTAGAAGAGTGAAAAAAAATTTAAGGATTAACAATGTAAAAGCACATAAAACATAAGACAACTTATACTAAAACAAATATTTTTTGCAGTGGGTACACTGTCATTGAGAGCTTATATTTACATTTTTGAATAGTTAACTAAATGGTAGAAAACAATATAGAAAGAAAGGGAAAAAAAATGTTATTAATATTTAAAAAAAAATTACAGTAATATACAAGTATAATAATTGCTACAGTTGGTACACTTTAATATCAAAGAATTAGTTTTCAATTTTTCAAATTTACAATTTCACTATACTAAAAACTGGATTCGTTAGTCTCACGTCGCCGCAACTTAATGTAATAAGGAGTTACAATAAAGATAAGATGTAATATTAGCCTAAATATACTATAAAATACTATACATATGATAAGAGACAATTAACAGCTAAGATACAAGAAGAATGATGTTGTGATAATATAAAATAAAACTAAATGAGCGTGAAGTAAAGATGAAGAATATATACAAAATATGAATCAATGTGTACCAAATTATTGATATTGGACCTTAATTGTTAACAAGAAATAACAGGTAAAATGGGATATAAAACAAAACTTACTGACTTAACAAACAGAAAAAAAAAACAAAAAAAAAATCGAAATTTTTTACAGAAAATCTTAAAACTAGTCAGAATTAATATATACAATTTATGTTATGCCGAGATATGACAGTATAAAATAAAAACATGATGGACGTGAAATAAAAAATAGAGAAAAATATAAACTGTATAAGTTAATGTATTTTTAATTATTAACATTGAACCTTTTAAGGCGTGATAATATATATTTAACAAACGTTACATAAGAGTTCCAACTGGACTCTTTTTTCATTATATCAACTATTTTATAGGGTGACACTCTCACATTGGCACATAATATCTCATGGGTGACTCTCTGTGCACCGAACGCGGGGCATTTTTTCCAACAGATGTTCCAGCGTTTGGGACGTAATATCATCACAAGGACATCTGTCATCAGGAGTGATTTTGAACCGATATAAATATGACTTGTGAAAGCCATGACCGGTGAGAACTTGGGTTAAGTAGAAGTCAGGACAGGTGATTTTGTTGAGTGTGGTAATGTCATCAAGTGTGGGGAGGAGTGTTTTAGTGTGTCTGCCCTGTTCTGCACTCTCGTAACGGGTCTGCCATAGAGCCCGGTGTTTAGTGCGTATTAAATGTTTTGTATACGAGATGGCAAAGTGTGCGTAGTCTGGTGTTTTGTGTAGTTTACAGCCAGCGTTGGCTGCCATGTCCGCCATTTCATTTCCCACAATACCCGCATGGCTTTTCACCCATACTATCTTAATGCAGCCAGACTTCCTAATTTCATGAATTGTTTTATGTATTTCAACCACTATAGGGTGAGTATTACTTCGTTTTGTATAGCCTTTATAGCAGAAAGAGAGTCGGAAAATAAAACAGTTTGGATGTGATTATTGTTAAGGGTCCAGTTGCAAGCCTTAAATATGGCTAGCAGTTCAGCCTGAAATACGGAGCATGAGTCATGCAATTTGAATTTTTTAACTACAGTGTTGGGTGAGTCTCCCGCGGGAACGTAGGCAACAAAGGCCGCCCCAACAGCCCCGTCCTCCTGCTTGCTACCGTCTGTATATATACAGACCGAGTCAGGAATGATGGCGGCATCCACCTCCCGCTGGCTATGTAGTGTGTCATGTTGAATGGTGATCCTCTCACTGGGGTGCAAAAGTTCGTGTAATTGTGTTGGCTTTTCATAAGTTATGTCATGCGGTAGAAAGTCTGACGTGCAGGACAATCTAGTCCTTTCCACCGCATGAACCTCCTGAATTTTTAAGTCGATTGGTGTAAATTCGGCGAGGGCCAGAGCAGCCGATGTGGAGACGGTACGAAATGCCTTAATCGCCTTGATGGAGAATCCTCTCTGCATTTTCTCCAGCCGCTTTCTGACTCCTCTCTTGGAAGCGACGTGCCCCCCATACACCAGCAGCATATGTCACAATAGGTACAATTACCTGATGGTATATAGCGCGTATGTTCTCCGGGTGTGCACCCCAAGTAGGCCGTGAAAATAGGCAAAGTTTATTAAAAATTTTTGTCGCCTTACCGATGACATACTGGATGTGCTTATTGAATAGCAGTTTTTCATCCAGCATGACACCCAACAATTTGACATCAGAAGAGAATTTTAATGTGTGTCCGTTCATAGTGATTTTTGCAGTCTTTGCACCAGGTGTGAACGCGATCATTTGAGTTTTGGAGGGACCAAATACCAATTTTACACTTGATCCCCATGCAGTGATACGAGAGAGCGCAGTGTTAGTCGCACTCTCAAGCCGGTGGACATCTTTGGCTGACACGACAAGGAACACGTCATCTGCGAACGCCTGTATATGGCAACCTGCCGGAAGTTCCTCTTCAAGGAGCTCATCAAGAATGATATTCCACAGCACCGGGCCACAGGCGGAACCCTGGATGCATCCCTTAGTCATCATCTTGGTGACCCTGACCCCGGCATGATTGAGAGTCACCACGCGGTTTCGAACGTAGCTGCAAATGAGTCCATAGATGTTGTGAGGACAGTTCATCAGCCTCATCCTGTGGAATAGTGCCGGCCACCAGGCATTGTCGAAGGCCGCTTTGATGTCCAATGATAGTGCGATCACCAGCTCCCCACTTTCCTTGGCCCGACGAATAACGCCGAGCGCAGAGTTAATGGCCGCGGTTGTGTTTGTTTGCTCGCGGAAGCCAAACTGCCGTGGGCAGCTGTGGTTGTTGCCAGCGGCGCAAAAGGTGACACGCTTGATAAACAATCTTTCCAACAGTTTGCCAAACACAGGAAGCAATACGATGGGACGAAAAGAGTTTAATTCACCATAATCACTCTTACTTGGTTTGGGGATAATTTTAACATACGCCACCTTCCAACAGTCAGAAAAATGCTGAAGCGCCAGACACCTGTTCATAATGTCAGTTATAAGTCGCGGATAGTTTTTTGTGAACTGCAGGCGTTTATCCGAAGTTAGATTGTCTAACCCGGGAGCCTTATTGGGGTTCATTAGACTCAAGTGCTCCAGCACCTCCTCTGAAGTGAAGGGTGGTTCATCATTGGTGTCCAAAGTGTCATCGAGGTGGGCAGTCAGCTCGTGATGACGGGGGTCAGTGTCTGGTAGATCAGGAGGATAAAAATGGTTAAGCAGTGCAGTTGCAGTTTCATAATTGTCCGCAGTGAACTTATTATTTATTTTTAAGGTGGTAGGTGGGCGTCTAGCAGTGGACTCTTTTAATAGTCTATTAGTCAGGGACCAGACATTCTCCTTGGTTTGAAGGCTGCAAAAATCCCTAAAGCTTCTTGTGGACTCAGCTCTTAAGTTTTGTGCATATGCTGCCTTGAGAGTCATGTGTTGCTGAACTAAGTCCTCTATGGCTAGACCGCGTCTCTTTGCCTCCTGTATGCGATGATGCAATTTTATTATCTCGAGCTTCTGAGCCTCTAGTTCTTCTAACCACCAAGGGGGCTTGTATTTCCCTCCCTTACCTCTCATCCGCATACTTTTACGGCAGGCAATGTGGATAATTTCCACAACTTTGGCTATGAGGTCATCCAACTCCGGAGGGATTCAGGGCAGATATATTAATGTCCAAGATATCAGATTGTGTTAAGTGTAAGTGAAGAGTTTCATTAAATAAAGGCCAACAGGCTTTTTTTCGATTTATAAATGAAGGTGGATGTGTTATTGTTAGTGTACAAATCAGAATTAGGACTGTTTAGGTAAAATTCAATAGCGTGGTGTTGAGATGAGGTACATATCTGGGGGTTGACCTGCCATTCCGATACGAGATGGTATATCGATACAGATGCTAGTGTAATGTCAATGATCGAATCCCGGTGCCAGCCGTGAGTGATCGTCTCGAACGTGGGCGAATCGCCAACATTACAGACAACCAACTCGTTACCATAAACCAGATCGACCACGTCACCACCCCTAGCATTGGCGACTGGGCTACCCCAAATGGGATGCCAGCCATTGAAGTCCCCCCCCAACAATTTTAGGTGAGTCGCCGGCTGGCCTTAAGAAAGGCATCCAATTTGTCCAGAGTGGCTGATTCATCTCTATCTGGTTCGATGTACACTGAAGCTATATATTTAACACGGTTCCCGGCAGAGAGGCGTGCTACGCAGAGATTAGGTGTGGAATACTGTGTGAGCCCCATAATGGAGCCGCATCCTGGCCTGACCAAAATGCAGGCCTTGACCCTTGTTTCCAGTGATGGGAACTGTATTATTTGAACACCGTGAACAGCTCTAAGTTCCAGACCCGAGCCAACATATGGTTCAGAAATTAATGCGATGTCATGGCTGCCAGCCATGAAAGACACAAGTAGTTCATGAAGACTGCTTTTCGATCTATCAATGTTGCACTGCAAAATTTTTATGTTTTTATGGTGCAAATCCATAGTCGACTCTTTGATTTATTTTATCTTTCATGGCTCGCAGTCTGGGACATTTATCGGAATTAGCGGTATGTTTGCAGTCTTGGTTGGATTTAAATCTGGCATTGTGAGAAGTGCAATTATAGCACTTGACGCTGCCAGGCTCATTTTTCACAGGGCATTTGTCCACCTGGTGGTCGGAGCCAGCACAGTGCGAGCAAAGACTTTCGGTGGCGGTGCATTTGGACCTCATGTGTCCGAACTGAAGGCACTTGTGGCATTGCAAGAACGGAGAAAAGCTGTCCACGGTTATTCTCTGGTGATCCACGCAGACCCTCCCTAAGTCGAGAATCTTACGGTATACCTTGGCCTCTGCCAGGAACACCGCGTTATATAGATTACTATTGCGATTACCTCGCTTAAAGCGGAGTCGGAGGCCCTCACCGTCACGACCCTCACCCTCAATCAAATGGGATATCTCAGGGTTTTGCTTGCTGATCAACTTAACCAGGTCCTCCGAGGGAACATCCTTGGATATGCCCTTAAGAATAACCATGGGTTTAAGCATACGCACGGGTTCTGCTTTGACATCCTTGCTATTCTCTAGCCTTGTGAGCGTGTCATCCCTTTGTGAGACATTTTCAAACTCCACGCGGAGTTTGTTGTTGGATACGGGTTGAACCCTAGTCGGTGCATAAGTGGAGTTCCTATATGATATACTTTTCCTAAATAATTCAACAGCCTCCTGACGCGTTTTAACATCTTTAGCCGGGGTGATGATTACGGCAGGCTTTGAGATAGTTGGTACGGTGCGGGGGCAGGCCCTCCCACAGATGTAGAAGCCCCACTGGCCGCAGAGACAGCCTGGGCGTAGGTTGGTTTTTTCACTGTGTTGACCAGTTTCCTTAAACCAGTCATCTCCTCGCGGACACAGGCCACGATTTCTTCTTTAATTTCCCCCAGGGCTGATGCGCTGGGAGAGGCGATGGTGCTAACACTATTTAGGGTTCGGGCAGCCCGGCGGATTTCCTCCATGGCCAGACGCTTATTCACCGCAGTTACACTTTTTCCCTCATTTATTGCTGAGCTGACACATGAAGTCAGCTTGTTGATCACAGAGGTGAATGTATCAAAAGTCTCTGACCTCCTCGGCCGTGGCCGGGAGGGCAGGGGGTCTCCCTGAGTCGCAGGCATGGCTACACTTTCACATAGAGTCTTAAAATTTCAATTATTGTCCAGGTCATTAAGTTTTGATTTGAGCGTCTAATTCTCGGAGGGGGCGTAAGCGGGGGGGATTGTCCACTTCGGAAGAACACTGCGATAATAGCACTATGACGTCGTAACATTTAGGAGTCTCAAAGTCTACACACACAGTAATATTAAGTTTTCACACATATTAAATTATCAACTTAGTCCTAGGGGTGGGGGGGGGGGGGGGTTCCAAAGGTCTGGGGGACCATATATAATATATTATATATATATATATAATAACGCCAAAACTGGTCTCAAAATTGAGCTATCTTGCACCGTTTGCGAGATATTTAGGTCTGAATGTAGAAATATTGCACATTTTGAGCGGAAAACTATTTTTAAATTATGGAAAACTTTTGCAACTTTTGAACTACTAAATATAAAATTTTGAAATTTTGAGAGTTTGTAGTGTATGATATGCGCTATCTATTAACACTTAGAACAGAATTTTAGGAGTATTCCTTCTAGAGATATAGAATTTTGAAAGTTGGAGTACATTGATTAATAAGGGTAAAAAAGTCTATTTATGTCAAAACGGTGCAATTGTTGGAAAAACTGTTCATAACAATGAGTTCACCTGTTGATTGTCCTTCGAAATCCAGTTTTGGCACCAGCCGCACGCTTCTGGTTTTCAAAATGGCCGACCACGTGGTTTACGGAAAACCACTGGAAAATAGGTTTTTCCTGCACGGAAAATTCTCAAATTTGGTGAGATCTTAGATATTACGCGTATACACTTATTCCCTGATAAAAACTGTACAATGCATGTCACTGACTGGGTGTAGGGCAGGAAATATAATTTTTCAATCACTTTTTTTTTGAATAACTTTTTTCCTAAAGTCGCCGCTTTATGCGGTTTTCACTATATTATAAAGCATCAAAATCCGCGTCTTTTGATGTATAGCACGTTACTCTAACTTAAGATCACCGACCACGTGTATTTTGAAAAAATGTTAATAACTCCGGTTTTCCGCATA